>JADMLL010000002.1:964172-1353976 GCA_016920875.1 Columbicola columbae
ACCCTTTGACGTACATGGGTTGGAGGTGGGGGTTAAAAATTTTTCCATAAAATATGTCTAAGGAAGCAAAGAACACATTTATACCATAATTTGAACAATTATCGTATAGAACCCAAAATACACCGGGGACACATTCTTTATTTTCGAACGGGGTGTTGTTATTGGTTTTCGAGGTTCCTTTGCAAACTCTGAACGAGTCGCTAGTTCTTTTCACCGTTCCACCCTGCTTACTCACACAGAGATTTCTGTGATTACCTGCGAATTAATTTCATTCAGCTGAGATGGTAGTCTTCTGCGTGGAAGCATAAGTTAATACAATTTAAATTATATTGGGCCGTTAACCGTCATAAAACAATAAATTTTTCTTCATTGTTGCTCTAGTGCTTGTAAACATAAAGCATGATGCTATGATTCAGGTAACGCTTATCATGCATGGTTTAACACTGTAGTGTCTTGTCCTAAGAAGTAAAGTGCAATGCGGTGTATGTTTAACCTGACTTGGCTCCAATGGAATGCCTGAGAAGAATCTTTAATTACGAAAGAAAAGTTTTGAAAAAGTCCATTATTATTAGAATAATTTAGTTTTCTAGATAATTGACAATATTTCTTATAGTTTATAATAATTTAGATTTCTTTCCTTTAATTGTTTTAGATAAAGGCTTTGGGACTTACTTATAAAGTGGTGCTTTTAGTGATAACACCTTAGAAACCAGGTCTTCTATAAAATCTTCTATAGTGGAAGACACATTCTAAGTTCCCCTGTACATATCCATTGCTAGACTTCTAGGATCTGGTCCACGTCAGTAGTTTTCAAAACCTGTCCTAAATATGATTTTAGTGTACTGTTTTAACAGAACACTAATATATAAACCACGCAATATATATATACATTGCGCTGAGATTCCGCTGTATGCTGTTTTGTTATAAGTTCAGTCAACCTAAATAGGGTTGCAACCAGCATCAATTTAACATTTGGATCGAGAAACAAACTGAAAGTAATGACTAGCACCCACTTAATGCAACTATTTGGTCGAAAATACAAATTTGGAGGCCTATCTCAGTTCCGTATATTTTACGCAATTAAAATAAAGTTCTTAAGAATGCATAGAATTACTCTGTTTTGTTTATTATTGTATTGTAAGCATGTTTACAAGAAACTACTTTGCAAAATTGATAAGTAACAATAAAATGAAATTCGGTGTAAATTTGTTTGTGTACATAGGGGGTATATATGTCCCATAGTATTTTGGGTTCTATGCAAGTAATTGTTCAAATTATGGTATAAATGTGTTCTTTGTTTCCCTAGATATTTCTATGAAAAATTTTTAACCTCACTCCCAACCCTGCGTAATGTCAAAGGGTTGAGGAGGGACTCTAAATTTTTCCAAATAGGTAAATCTTAGAGTCACCCAATTATAGTCGCCGCTCTAAAATTAAATTGGGTGGGTTTGAAAGCTGAAGATATGCTCTTTCCAATGATAATTAGAAAAGAATAAAAAGGACATTGGTTGAGATATTTGCCGCAAACTTAGGCCAAAAACCAGTTTTGCCTTCTTCGCATACCCATACCTCCGAAAGTAATGGGGATAAGAATGCTGAACAAAAACAGGATCATAGTATTAATAACAGACTATTGACATACAAAATCTGAAAGGATCCGTTGCCCTAGAAAAAGCTATGGCGCAAACAGGAAATTGGTCGAGCGCGACAAATTTTTGTCACTATTCCACGTCTATAGCTCAGCACTCAAACAAGTGTAGACGACTGGCGGTTGTACCATTTGAAAGAGCATATTAAGCAATATCAGCATGCGAAATCGCAATCCTCTAATTGTACAGTTAGTCTACAGCGAGCGATTAAAGTTGGCGATTTTGATAGCTCCGCCCGAAATCGGAGCCGCCCCATCTCTTCTTAGACGCTGATAGAAGACTAATAGATTTCGAATTGAAATTTTGGGATTTTCATCCAAGACATGAGGTAACATTCCTGTAAAATTTAAACAAATCGGAGATTTGTCGACCTGGAACTTTTTCAAAATCTGGTCCGTCGGATATGGAATGACCTTCAACAAATTTAAAATTGAACATTGAACGGGACAGCGGTTGTAAGGAACAAACTAAATTTTATAAAATTAAAAATAATTCAAATTATTTTTATCACTATCGAATGGAAAAGTAGAAATATTCGAGCAGGGTCTTTTTCTTTACGATAACTCCCATTTTTGGTCCTAAATTCAGTTTTGTCTCTAATGTTTTACTTAAAAGAATATTGTTCCAAGTACCTTCCTTTAACATAATAATCAGCTTCTTCCTTATTTTATTTTTCTAATTAAATTTTAAACCATTTCCGGTTTATTCATCTAGGTGCCCGCTGTATATTATTGTTATCATCTAGATGCAACTTGTAAATTTCTATGAAATATTCCACAAAAATCCCCATAATTTTCACTCTACAATATTTATTTGATATTGTTCAAACTTGCGCCATGAAATGTAAATGTCTTGATTCTTTTAAAGTGATTCATTCGGCTCAAGGCCAAGAGGCTCAAGAAGAAAAGGAAAATGACACAAAAGCAGCCGAATGAATCACTTCAGTTACCGGTAATATTCTTGAATTGTAAATGACCCATCGGGACAGGTAAGCTAAGCAAATGTTTCATTGTTCATTTCTTCTCTTATTTTTCTCTGTCATATTCTTTAACTTCAGTTTCTCTCATCTCTATTCTTCCATTTGTCTTGGTAGGAAGTCCAAGCCTTTTTCGATAAAATATCTATTTCAGATTCACTAATACTAAAAAGTCATATTGATTTCAAAAACTGTACAAGTGACGGTATATAAGGAAGTATATAAGCGTATCGGAATATCGTTTAAAAACCTGAAAACTGTGAAACAGAGGTAGAAACAGATGATACCAGAGATAATGGTGAAGGTTGGAAAATGTTCGAAGCTTTGGAAAAATTAAGATCAAAAGCGACTGAAAATTTTTCCAGACTGTTTGCCAACTCTACCAAACGTTTTTTTTTGCGAGTTCTCCTTGCTCGAACCACATCCACAGTTATTTTGATGCAGGAGAGCATGCTATAAGCATACTCCGGGAAAGAGATGATTTAGAAATGCCAGTGGTTTTTCTTTCTAGATTTGCAACACTCTAGAGGAAATAGCATTGAGGAAAAGCGAATTAAGATAAAACTTTTAACCTTTGAGTTGAAGAAACGCCACGCCAATTTTACTCGTACTTTTGGACTCTATATTTATTTAGCATAAGTTTTCATCATCATCATCATCATTTGTGCTATAGCCCTGTTTGCATCTGGCCTCCTGCAAGAGTTTCTTCCACACTATCTATCATTATGCATCTTCCAGTTTTGGATTCGAACCACTCGAACGTATTTCCGGGCTCCATCTTGCCATCTTAAGTTAGGGCGGTCTACCTGTCTGGTTCCCTCCGGCTTCGCATTAAAAATCTTGTGGATGAGCTTGTCTTTGGCACTTATGACGTGGCCTACCAATTCCAATCTTCTGAGCTTGATGGAGGTGAAATTTGAGAAAGGTGGGAGGGAAGTGAAGAAGTAGAAAATGAAAATTTTCTCCTCGAAGACCTCGCACACCCCGTAGTTGGTTCTTCTCCAGAACTCATCTTCCTATGTCGACCCAATAATTTTTCAGAAAGTTTTCTTCTCGAAAATTTCGTCGGACTTTGTAAGTGTCCATATCTCTGAAGCATACATTAAAACTGGCCTCACAAGCTCTTTGTACAGGAGGCTCTTGGCTTTCCTGAGCAGCAATTTAGATTTTAGGTGTTTTAACATAGGTTTCAATGGTTTTAAATCAACTCACCAACGTGGTGACTTTCACTTGTAAACAACATACTCCGACATAAACCAGAAATTATATTCTCTCTCTCTCTCTCTCACTCTTCCCATCAACAGCGTACAAAGCTTCTTACGCTAAAAACAAAAAAAAAGAGCAAAGAGGAGACCTTATTCCACGTCTTCCCACTCGTTAAAACTTTTAGCATTTGCCTTTGTGACTCCTTTTATCTTATTATCTCTATTACATATAAAGGGAAATATAAGAGATGGAGGAGGAAGAGGCCGAGGAGGAGAATGAAGGAGGTGGAAGAGAAAGTTTTCTTCTTTATTTAAATACAAAAAAAATTGAGAGGAGGTGGTTGGAATGGAGGAGGAATTCAAAATCACGATTTCACAAGTAAAACCCATATAGGAAGTCACTGGAAGAAGAGAGGAGAGGAAAGAAATTTTAACAAATTACTTTTCAGGAACTTTTCTAGAAAAGTTTAATTTCATCAGCCATATGCTCTCCTTCCGATTTAATTATTTAAAAAAAGTGTTTGTTAAACGTCAGAAGATTTATGGTAAAAAAAGGGGAAATGGTAGAAAAGGAAGCAAATTAATATAAAATTATTCTTACTGTATTTTGATTATCTTGTGAAGGTGGTAGTCGTGTGAAAATTTCAGTTAGGATTTCACGTTAGAGTTAGGAAATTGAGACACCTAAGACCCCGAAGATGACATTAAGAATTAAATTTCGTGCTACCTAATTTTCTTCTCCTCTTTAAGGACAAAAAAGTCCTATTGTTAGTGATTTCATGTTTGAATATGCTTAGACTTCGTTTCCTTTCACTTTCTCCAGACCACTTTCCCCATACCCCTTAGCGTTCCAGGAAAGTTGACTCGTTTCTTACGTCATCATCTTTTATCCATTGAGACACCTCCTTTAAATATCCTTCGGCTCGAACAGTCTGACAAC
Organism: Columbicola columbae; assembly: GCA_016920875.1. Lineage (NCBI taxonomy): Eukaryota > Metazoa > Arthropoda > Insecta > Psocodea > Philopteridae > Columbicola > Columbicola columbae. The sequence continues at coordinate 968,943 of JADMLL010000002.1, forward strand.
CTGCTTGATCGTCTGTCCTTATCTCTTCAGCTTGTCTCCTCTGGATAAATCTTTGTTATTTCAAGATTGGGAAAACTGTTTCCGAATTTGAGTTAATTGGCCTACCAACCAGATGGAGAAAGGAAGAAATGTCAGCCTATCGACTGAAACTAGTTTCAGTACAACAGGAAGTTGGGAATTGCGTGGCCAATGTACAGATCTTGCAACCTTTGGTGGAGGCATTCCAGAGCGAGAGTCGTTTAATGATTTATTTTAGTCGTTACATCAAAACACTAGTTTACCACTGCTCAAAACTATCACACAGGAGAGAAGTCTTGGCTGTAGTCAAGCATCTACCAATACATTGATAAATTATCAAGAGGCGTTGGAATAACTCTGTCAAAGATATGATCAGAAAATTCACGGCAAAAAATTTCACAAAACAGATGTTTGCCTTACCCTATGTCCACCGAGGACTCACGAGATCATTTAAAATGAAGCCAAAAAATTTTGAGAAGTTTTACCGTATATCAGGTGAAAACCTACAGAAAATATTGTAACAGCTTTGTGAACTCTTCTCAAAATAAAAGAAATTTCGTCACTAAGAATTTGCAGATTTCATAAAAGTAAGGCGATCTAGGGCGATCAAGTCTAGAAAAAAATAACCTCAAGATAAACGCAGCTCCGCCAAGAAACGAAACGGCCGTCCGGACCGGCCGGACTGTAAAGGTTAGGGTTATGACCGAAGTTTGAGAAAATGGATGTTAACCAACAGTTGGAAAAGGTTCGAAAGTTCAGTCTATGCTTCAAAATGCTTTAGCATACGACTTTAAAATGCAAGAAGTGTCGAAAGAGTCACCATCCTTTACCAAGCATGAAAAAAAAACAAAGTATGTTGAGCAACCAACTGCCAAGAGACCAACCACCATGACAGTCAATCACCTGGTTAAACTCCTACACCCACCAATTTGTTTGTTTTGAAAAACCTCGCAAGACACCCAGCCTGGCAAACAGAACTTGAATGCCTAACATCCAACCAAAAATTCACGACAGAGGGAACATTTCTATACTTATGGAGTTCCCTTACTCTCACTTAGCCTCCTCTCGATTTTAATTAATTGATTTTTAATTGATTTAAATTTTAAATTTGTTTTCCCATGAATATGAATCTGCAGCTTGAAAACAAAAAAAAACTTTTTCGGCACTCGCGCGGAAAATAATAAACGAAACGAAAATATGAAAGAGGGATGATGATGGGAAGAGTGGGGGTGGGAGAGGAAGAATTTAAATGTTTCAATCTTGAGTACAAACTTTTTCTTTCTCAAAGCTCTTCAAGACAAACTTAACATAAATTGAAAGAATTTTTCCTTTTCCTTTCGATCGACACACAAGAAGAAGAAGAAAACCCGGAATGGAACAAAGAACATCGAAAGGAAGAAAAGGAGAGGCGAAGGGAGAGGGAGAGGGAAAGAAAGTAAGAACTAGGAAGAAGTCTTCATCCGTAATTTTTGACTTGATTCTCTTAAATTCGGAAAAGTTAAAGAGGAAAACGGGAGGAAAGAATTTAAATTTTGATTTTCGACTCGTTCAACTGGAAGTAGTAGTTTTCTTTTTGTAAAAACTTTTCCAGGCTTTTCCAGCGGAGAAAATTTGAGTTATTCCGACTCCGGTTTTAATACACTTCGATATTGCTCGAGTTATATCTTTTGTTCCCGATCCGTAAAATAGCCTTCCTGACAGAGAGAGAGAGAGAAGGACGAGAGGGAAGAAAGACCAGCCTCACTTTTCTTCGTCTCTTCATCTCTACCCAACATTCACTCAAAATCAAAAAACTTTTCCTCCTAAATACAACTGAATTATCATTTACAAATTTTCCGAAGAAAATTCCTTCTGTCCTTCATTTTATCTTCTTCTCTTCCTCCTTTCTTTTCCATTCCTATTTACATCAGAAACAAATTCATCAATAAGATTTAGAAAACCTGATTTGAACCTTTTTGGGTAGAATACTTGACTTTTTCCCATGAAATTGTTTTTGGTTTTCGTGGGGAATGAAAAATGGAAAATTTTTGGTGAAATTTTGTTTTGTCATAAGGTCTTTGCTTCATTTTTTGCTCGTCTTGATTTTCCTGCTGATACCACTAGTGTCTTTTCCATTTTTTTCAAGATTTCTTTCTCCTCCTGTCATTTCTCTTTTCCAATTCAACACTGAAATTGTGAAAGTTGACCTAAATCAATTTGAATGAAATCAAAGATGACTTGGAGTTATGAACTATAGAAATGAGTCATTGGGTAATGTGATATGGTCAACAGGAGTCAGACAGACGGGAACTCCTCGTACACACGGGGAAAAAACTGTTTCCTGAGCTGTAAAAGAAAAAAAAAGAGGATAGAAAAAAGTGAGTGAGGAAGAAGAGCGGAAAGGGAAAGAAAAAAATTTTCTTTTGGAAAAAAAGTAAAACGGCCATAAATATTATCGCGCCATGTTGTAAATCAAGTTTTGAGTCAATGATCTCGGCTTTGTTAAAGGCTTTGAAGAATTTTCTCTTCTTTCCTCATTTAACTCTAAATATTTTTTTCCATTAAGTCACGTAGGAACAATTCCCTCTTCCTCCTCTTCCTCCCACCACTTTTTCCCTTTTGCTCTTCTTCTTTCTTCATCTTCCTGCGATTTTTTCTTAAATTTTAATTTTTGAAGGTTGGAAATTGGATGACTTCTTTAACGAATTAGGACATTTCACACCGAATTAGGACACCTGGGGAAATATTAGTGTCAGGTATCAAATATATACATATTTCTGATTCTATATTTTTGTCACATACTTTTCTACCTATGTGAAGAAAACAGGTCATTTGTCCTCATTTATTTCTCAGAGGCTATCATTGGACCTAAAGTTTACATTTATAAGACCTAGGTTCAATGATAGCCTCAACGTCCTCTTTTCTTTGTGCGACTGTCTGAGAGAAGAGTTTTGAAACTCCTACTACTTCGGCGGCTCATAAATTTATCCCATGTCCATTTTAAAAATATTAGAGAACACAAGAAAACTCTGGAAAAGATAACTTCTCAATTTTGTCTACTAAGAAGTTGGAAAAACTGAAAGAAATTGAAGACAGTAATGAAGACAACCGAAACGCCCACGAGAAACTCACAAACTCATCAAAAATCAAACACACACACTCACATAAAAAAGAAAATCCTTCGAACAATTCCTTTCCGATTTTTATTATATATTGTGTCGTTGATTTCCGGTTGACATCTAAATCAACAAATTCAAAAGTAAGAGGAAAACCCGTGTTCAAAGTCTAAATATAAAAAAATTTTAAACTCTGAAGTTTTTCAAAATCTTTTCTCCAAGTGAATATGTTTATTCTTTTCTTGTCCTCGTCCTTCTCCTCCGCGACACCTTTGCCTAGCTCAAGAGCAAAAAACGAAGGCTTTAAATTCTATCGAAAAATATTTTTTCCGACTTTTATTTCCATCTTCCCTCTCTTCTTTTCCCTTCCCCTTCTCTTCCAGGGGAAGGAATCTCCAGAAAATTGCTCCGTAAGTGACGGGAATCTGGAATAAAATGTTTATTTGGTTAGTCGGGTAACTCCCCGCGTAATCCTTTCCTATTTTTCTTTTGCGTATTTCGCATTTTCCACAGCCTTCTATTTGGAAGGATTTTATCTGGAAGAATCTCGAGCTTTTCTTTCGAATCCTTCTTTGAAAGTAAACTAAATTTATTTCCAAGTCTAAAATAAACAGTTTTAAGGAACTCTACCCGCCGGTTTTCGAGCCACGAGGAGTATAAATGTTGGGTCGCTGTTCGGGATTCGACCGCTCTCAATTCCAACATTCTTTTTTGTTCAAATTTGAAAAAACAATTGTTATGAAAATCATCAAGAAAGAGTTCGAATTCAATTTCGACGCTATCTATCTATCTATCTTATTATTTTACTTATTTATCGTATCTACTTGTATCAAATAAGTTAAAATATATCTATCGTATCAAAATCTGTTATCTAATTATCAAACCAACTATATTCATCAAATATCAACCAGTCACTTTTGTATCGGCGAAACTCTCGTAACCTCTCTTATGCTACTCTCTCATCACCAGGAGTAATCTTGAAAATGAGACTGCTATATTTTTTTCTCAGTAGATCCTGGTAGAATATGCACTACTTTGACCTAGAAACGCGGAGAGAAATACGTATTTTAGAGAAATGGTACCAGGAGCGCCACTAATAATTAAAATAGGTCGTCTGCAAATACTCGTCATGTTGACGTCACGTTCAGACACACTTCTCGTTAAATAGTCGTTAGTCTGAAGTGCGTTGTTCCTTGCTTATTAATTTCATTCATTTCGTTTAGCCAAAGTTATATTAATATTTGATTTGAGATTAAATCAATTTGAATTGAGATTTATTTAGTCATTCAATGATTAGTTATGATTTGCGCTCAAATATTGAAAAATTTGTTTACAATACAGTTAAAAAGTTACAGAACCCAAAAAAAAATATTAATAATCTGTGACTGAGGGAAATCGAACACGGATGGCAGGATGGACGCTATTTTGTTGGTAAATCTTTTACTCTCTTCTTCTGATAAGATCTTCGAATGATCTTATCTGAGATTTTTTTGTCTTGTTGATATAGCTCTGATTTGTGCCTTAGCTTGCATGAGCTATTTTTATACAATGATGCGTATTATTATTATTTTGGTGGGATATCTGTGGTACAGTGGTCAAAAGGCCTGACAATTTAGGTTATGTTCGTAAGTTCAAATCCTCTACTCCATCCTGGTACGCAAGGATGAAAAACAGGAATAAAATATTATTCTTATTAAAAATAATATGACTTTTCACAACAATTTTCCCGTCGGTATTGCATACATAACCCAAGCTTTAAGGTATATGTTTTGTCCCTCAGCTGTCTGTCGGGAGAAATTGAGGAATTGTCTCACTATGGAGCAGTTATCCAGAAGAACAGATCCCTATAATTGCAGACAGGTGTTATCAGGTAGCTAGAGTTTCCTAAGGCTGACGATTTTTATTATTATTGTTATTATAGTATTGTACAATTCATTGTCTTAAATCTTCAATTCAATAATTCATCAATCTTAAATCAAAACCCCAACACCTCTAAACAACCAATTGACAAGCAGCAAAAATTATATTTAATTCATAATCGACAAAGAAAGAAAACTGTTCCAAACTCCATTTTTGAACGATTCACTTCCTTTTTAATACACATCACTGATTACAAACTACCCCACCCCAGTCCACCCCTTTTCTTACTTAGGCAGGCAAATTAAACAAAACATGAAGAATTTGAAGGAAGAAAGAAAGAAAAAAAACAGATAAAACCGAAATTCTTTGGCCTCCCAAACCACACTCTTTCCAAAAAAGAACAGGACTGTTTGAAATGAAGAAGAAAGAGACGAAGAGGAGGGAGAAGGGGGAGAAAGGTAATGAAAAGGAACTCTAATCCTCTTTTCATCTTGACATGCATGAAAATCCGGGGAGAAATTTTTTGATTAAAAAAATCCCGTTTAATCTAATTCAAATTTCTCTCTTCCTCCTGCTTCCTTCTGGCCCCTCCTCACCTTTCCGTTTCCGCTCCAAAAAACCAAAAATTTTTTTTCTTCCTACAAAAAAGGTAATTTTCCCGGTAAAATTTTGACTTTTTTATTTTGACGGTCATGTGTGCGTGCGTGAGACATTTTCCCTTTTTTTATAAAAATTATTTTACCAAAAGAACTCAACCTACGTATACACTAATACAGAAACTATACAGATACAAGAAAATTTCTTTTCTAGTCTGTAGGTGTCCTCCTGGAATTTTTTTTTTTTAATAATTTTTTCGGACTTTGTTAATGCAATGACGTTCATGTTAATTTTTCTAATTTAAACTTTTCAACTCGGTTTTCTGATTTTACAAGCGAATTACAAAGACTTTTTTTTGTATTTCTTCCTTTCCCACGTTTCTACCCCTAACTCTGTCCTCTAGCTTCTCCAGCCTTTTTTTTTATTTTTAAGCCTCTCTCTGTCATTTTTGTGGTTTTTTTTTAACTTTTGGGTTAACTCAAAGTTCTGTGAACGAGAACTGGTAAGTTAATTAGTGGAGTTAAGCAAGTCTGGTCTGAGAGTGGAGATAACATAGCCGAGGATGAGGTTTCAAGTTCTTAGTTGAATCAAGAGAAGAACGTAATTGATGTTTAAAGGCTATAGAGTTTATGACTGTTTAGTAATAAAATAATAGCTAAAAAATAGCTAAAATATCCCGTGAAACAGTGTTGACCTCTAAAGAGATTTATGGCGTTTTTCAAACTTTGTCTTTTGCTCTATATTCTTGAACTTCTAGATGTTACAAGTGGAATGACTAAGAGGATAATATCATACTTGATGTTGCTTTCTTAGAAGTTTGAAGTCTTCCCAAGTTTTCTAGCATCAGCCATGCTCACCTTGTCATTTTTTATAGCAAGAATACAACCAGAAACGGTGTTGTTTGCTGAAAAACTTGTCGAAAGTTAATAAATAAAAAATGGCGAGGAACTAATTGAAGGAAGAATGTTGAGGGAAATGGCCAACAATAGAAAGACCCTAAAGGGTTCATTCGTTGGGGATGAGTGTGGAATCAGAAGCAGGAGGCGGAAAATTAGAAGGTAGGCGATCAACCCCCTGAAGCCTGATTAAACGTGAAGGGATGAAATTGTTTCAGCTGTAAGTGATTATATCTGTCTCACGCTTTGTTCCTCCGCCTTTCCTCAGGCTCCTCTCCTCTCATCTTCCCTTTTTCACCCCCCAGACCTTTTACGTCATAAAATTATTCCCTTCGTTTTCATCAATTTTTTTATGATGATTAGAAAAAGCTCGGGAAATGGAGATGATTTTTCACGTCATTCGGGGGAAATTGGAGGTACTGGAAACCTAGAAGAGGGAGAATTTACCGGTTTTCTAGATGGGATGTAACGAAAGCGAGTTTAGTGCAGGGAAAGTACGAGGGCGAAGAGGAGATTATTTGGCGAAGTGCTTACAAAGAAGAGGTAAGATGTGGATGGTGACGATAATGGTAGGGGGTAGATGGGTGACTTTGTTTTTTAAATTTTTAGTTACTGTGGCAAAGAGTTGTCTCATTCATTTCCCTCCTTTCATCATACTTCCCAGTTTTTCTCCACCAATGCCTTCAATTTGTTTGCACGATTCCATCCCCAATTTTCTCTTCCCATGCTTTAGGTATGTGTCAACTTCGCTGTTGTAATGAACGGGCTGCTTGATCCCACTTCTGACACCAATTATGCAATGATAGCGAGCCTGGTTCTTAATAACGAGTAGACATTCTTCTTTTTTTTTGCAAAAACTTTTTTTTTCCTCTTAAGTTTATACAACCTCCAGACTCCTGGATATTCTTAAACCTTTCTGTCTTACTAACTGTTTGACTACTCGACTATTCTACTTCGACTATAACCGTCTAACTCTGCTCTCTGAACACAACTGACTTCCTCAAGTGTCTAACTTCTACTGTACTTCTTGAGAAACTGACTACGACTTTACTGCTCGACTGTCTTTCTACGACTCACCAAATACGACTTACTTCTACGACCAACTAATTATCGATGACCAACAAGGTGACCCACCGATAGTCTATTCGTTCTTTCACCCCTTGTGACAAACATTCATTGTGTCTAGAGTTGTCACCAGTCTCGGGTCAAAGATTTTACTTAGTAATCCTCTGTCAATCATTATAAACATTCCTTCTGCTCATCATTTCCCGATGATCAAATCGGAGTCCAACCACTACTCTTCCCAAACTTTGACCGGCGAGTAACCTCGGCCACTGACATACCGGGCCATTACACTGTATTCTCGGTTCGAAAGTCGTTTGTTCAAAAAGGAAAAAGAAGCAAAAGAAAATACAGAGGTTAGATATAAAACTCATTTTGAAGCAAGCTGCGACAGGCGTTGTTCGGGCCGGTCAGACTCGATGGCGATCACCTGTTCAGCTCACGGTTTCATATACGCATTTGCACAGTTTCATACGCATTTGCATCTCATTCCTTACCGCGCATTTTATGCAAACAGGAGCAAAGGTAAAAGGTACAGGTGAATTTTCCTTCTACCCCCATCCTAAAAGGCTCATCTGTCCTGGATTCCTTGCCGCAGGAACACAGGTAAGTCGTACGCATTTACTATTTTCTCATTCTCTCGCTTGGTCACGAACCAGCGCAACGCATTCACATTCACGCATCACACACAACAGACAAAAATTATTATTCAGTCTTGAAGCCTCGCTTTAAAAAAATAATGTTTTGATAATTTTTAAGACTTTTTGTTTTGTTACAATAAATACATATTTCGGGTAATTAACATAATGCTTCGGGTATACTCACCTCCGTAAACAATCACTTTTTTAACATTGGCTACCTTCGAGTGGTCATAGGTATAAAGGATGGTTCAGTTCACTTTTACTATCCAAATAGCCTTTTACAGTACAGGTCGCCATATTTCCAATAAAAGAATAACGTTCGTATGCTCAGCGATATGACAGTCGTTTCTTTATCTTCCTTCATTTAATACAATTATATATAAAAATCTGCATTATCTACGATGCTGTGCTCGCCTGCAGCTCCTGTCCCGCTCTCTATTCCCTCTCCTCTTTCATCCTCTTTCCTTTTATTTTCAACTCGGGTCGAAACTATCAATCATAATAATTTTTTTCATCGAGCTGCCTAAATTAAATTCAGCCACCTGTTGCTTCTTCTGCATCAATAATTAATCATTCGGCAGCGATGAAAAAAAAAGAAAGAAAAAGACTATAACAATTAACAAAAAAGGTTGAAATAGCGTGGTCCTGAGATGGCCGAATCGAAAAAAAAAATTAACAAAAAAGATGTAGATGAGATTATAAAATAACCAGGAAGAAAAATTTTCGGATTTTGGTTAATGTCAGTATCAAAAGTAGGAAGGTGGGACATTGCAGAAAACAGAAGAAGAAATGGATGAAGACATAGTGCAGAAAATGCCTTTCTAACTCGTCAAGAAAATAAAATGTTTTAATTGAACACTCGATCCTTCCCCGTGGACACAATCGTGACTTGAAATCCGGTGGAGAAGAACAGAGTTTGCTTTAGTGAAAATTGTTTTTAGAGAAAGTTTTCGCCGGAGAAAATTAGTATTTCAAGTGGGGCTCCCTTTTCCCATCATCCGTTAAGGTCAGACTCTAAAAACAATGAAAAGTCAAAGGAAAATACTTATTATTATTATTATTCTGTATGTCATTTACCTGGACTTCACTATTATATTTAACTCGAACCAGAATTCATTTCCTTTCTCATTTCTAATTCTCTGAACCTTTTTAGAATCCTAATTCCCCCTCCCTCGCTCTATATTCCTTTCTCATTGGTCCTTTCTAACAGTTTTTTGAACCAGCCACCATTGTTTTTGAGGGGGAAGGACTTCTTAAACGCCAATCTGACTTTGAGCTAGTCTGAGTTGTTTGAATGAAACCATCAACTTCCAGGTCATAATAAGAGAATTCACACTCTATCCCCCAAAAACTGCTCGGTTCGACATCTTGAAAAACCGAAAAGGCAAAAGAGTTTGATCATACTAAATAGGACTTAATATTATACGTTATATTATACTGGCTTTTCCTAGTCCCAAATGCCTGGAACGAAACTTTAATCAGTTTCACGGCTGACTGACCGGATACTATTGAAATATAAATATAGATACATACAGTATATTTCGGGTCCAAAAAAGAAGTGTGAAAGAGAGCGGAAGATCTAGCTCACTAAACGCAACTGCTGCCTTGTAGTAGGAAAAACTACAAAAGCCAAGGAAACCCTCCACTGACAGAAATGGGCAGCTACCCGGCGAACTGTAGAGGGGCAGCTTCCCTGAAGATTGTTCGTTGGACTAATAACCCTGACACGAAAAACAGGTGTTACGAAATCGCAAAACGAAATTCCGTGATTGCAAAGGCCAAGGCTCTGAACGTGTTATAGGGCCAAATAACAATATAATAATATTATTTTATATTATAACGCATGTATTAGACTTGGTTTTCTGACGATAGTGTCCTCCAGACATATTTTACTGGCTGGCATTAGTCAGCGCACTTTTCTGGTACCAGAACGGCAGTAGCGATTCGTAAAAAACCATGCATACCTTGGCACCCTACGGGCGGCGAACCAGTCGAGACAATTGACGGGTGTCTGGATTTCTGAGAATTAGGCTATCTCTACAAGGGATGATGCGCAGGGTTTGGGGTGGTCTACCAGTCTGGAGGAGTATTTGATGGAAAGTCTCCCAATTTCCTCTTTCTCTTCCAAATTTCCCAATTCCTCCCTCAACAGAGGGAATCTGGAGATCCTTAGGGGTGAGGGAGTTAGGGGCATACCATAAAACGTTGACTATGAGTCGGAGGGTTTTGGCTTGGAAGCGCTCCAGGATTTCTAGGTTGGAGTTTGCTGAGGATCCCCATAACTGGATCCCGTAGGTCCAGATGGGTTTTAGGATGGCTTTATAGGTAGAGTTTATTACCAGCGTGGAGTTCAGAATGTCTTTCCATGAGCCAAGGAATAGGACGGGGAGGGGGGGTTCGACAGGTCTGGCGATCTTGACTATCTCCGTCACTCTCTACAAGAAAGAGAAATAACTTAGAGAGATGGAATGGTCGAATATGGTGGTAAGGAATTTTACGCACGGGGGTGGAGTTTCTCGAGAACTTAGTCTTGAGACATCCTCGGTCCGATTTGTCTGCTCCGATACGGTTTTTTTTATGGAGGGAGTGGGGGAACCTTCCAAAGGCATCTGGGAAGGTGGCCCAGATAGTGTGGGGTTTGTACCCACTAAACCCCCACTACCTCTTTTAGAGGGGCTTAAAAGAAGGGAGAAAAGCCCAGCCTGTCCTGGCCAGGCGGACGGACAATGGATAGAAAATGGAAGACAGAGGGAGTGAAAGGTAGACAGTGGAGAGACAGGGAATATAAGGAACAGCTAGATTGTGAAAGGTGCATTTACAACGTGCAGGCGAGTGACAAGGGCCTGTGAAACGGAGTTGAAGCGGGAAGCGAAATCGGGATCAGAAAAGGGAAGAGGAGGAGAATTTCTAAGCTCACAGGCAATGGGAAGAGTGAGGGGACGAAAGAGGAGACAGGAAGTGAGAACGTGGACGGATGTTTGAGGGGAAGAGGTGTCGCAGGGACATTTGTCTGTTAAAGAGCGACGGAGACGATGAAGGTAAGACAGAAATGGCCCATGACCAGAAGAATGAAAAGAGAGGCACGGGTAGGAAGGGAGAGCAGGAGGAAAGGGATCGAGGAGTGGGGAAGAAGAACTGGAAGGTGTTGTTACACTTTTACACAGTTTCGACAACAATTCTCTATTATGGTATCGAGAATCGAATTTTTTCGTTTTAAACTTTCTTTCTTGAGAAGAGGTTAAAAGAAAAAAGAGAGACAGAAAGTGTTGATTTCTATTTAACAAAATACAGGAAAAAATGCGAACGAGAACAGAACACGAAAGACAAAATATTATAAAATAAATTCGAAATAGCTTCCAAAGTTATCTCCTCCTCTCGTCATCCTCCTCCTGGAGAGTCAAAATCCACTGACTAGAGTTTTCCTTAATGAAAAAATTGGAAAATTTTTTTTTTTTACTTTCTTTTCCTTTCACCAATTCACTCATTTCACCGATCTTCCCAGTCTCAGTTTTTTCATTGTCGAAATTAAAGTTTTATGAAGAAAAAGTACTTTAGCTTTTTCTGTTTTTATGTATAATATAATACTGACTGTTCGAATTAAGGATATTCAAAGAAAACAAGAAGACAGCGAGAGAGAGAGAAATTTTATCAAGACGAAATAAGCTTTTTAATATATTAAATCAATTTATTATGAGAGAAACTTTCAAACATAGCGCATTCGTAATTGTTTTAAGAAACAAGGATTTATTGATTTTCTAGAACAGGGATGGCGAACCTTTTTTGATGTCCGTGCCACAAAGTCATAAAAATTCTTTTTTTTTTAAATAAGTGACGTCCCACAATAAAATTTCATTGGAAATGTTAGCTTGGTGAAAACAATACGCAAGTATAATTAAATAAACAAATACAGTAAAAACAATTCTTTTTTTATCGGCCTTTCTTCGCTGTGAATCCGATTCGTTTGTGTGCGTCTCGTGTTGTGCAGTGTTTGAAGTGACCGTTTTTAAAAATACAAACTATGTGGCTTGTGAAAAACCAAAAAGCAATTCTTCTTTAAACAATTTTATCTGGTGGGCATCTTTTTATACTTCGAGAGATTCCATGCAATATTTTAATAATAAAATTTATAATTTGACAGTTCTAGTTAAGATACTTAGATAGGTATTCGGTTCTACAAATTTATATCATAAATAATAAATTAAGTGTAGATTAATAATTTTTTAATTAATTTGTATCAAAAAAGATAGCTTTCTAAATAAAAAAAAAATTGTTTTTGTACGTGCCATCAAAATTTTCAAACGTGCCACTTGTGGCACGCGTGCCATAGGTCGCCATCCCTGAACTAGGTAAATCTTAGCAGGCGGTTTTTGTTCCGGGAGGACAACGCTGCACGGGAGCGGCAGAGCTCTGCTGAGGACCGTTACCAGGCGTAATTTAATTCCAAATAGTAATTTTAATTGTAGAATTTTAGAAACCCGGAGAAGGCATTTGCTCTCTAGTAACGGGGCTGCATTTTTCTAAAAGTTTAATTTTATGTTAACGTTTAATACCAATCAATGAAGGGTGGTATAACGGTTAGTTGATGACTGTCTCTTTGTTCACAATTGTTTTCTATCACACAGTTTGGTTCCATTTCTGCTTCTTTTTTTGTTGAGTTTGGTTCGCCTATCTGGAAGTTTTTGCTGACATTATTCAAATATATTGTTCTCAGTGCGAGGCTGTTTTTGTCACTTTAAACGTAATCAATTCACCCCATGGCTCTTCTTCTGATGCAGTTTACCCAATCTTGAGACATTCCAATGCCACAAACCCTCGTACATTCTAGGGCTAACACTCCGTAATTATACCTATCACCCGCTGTCGTCACAAACACGAGCTATCTTCGATAAAATATATCTGTCTTAGCCCCTTCCTTTCCAAACTTCAATTTCTATACTCTTTCAATATCACTGAAACCTCATTTATACGTCCTCCTGGCTTGGAAGTCGAAGATAACTTTCGAGGGATGGGAGGAAAGAAGAGGATGAGAATTTCCGTTAAATATTATCAGGACTGAAGTCAGAAAAGCGTGAAATCGAAGTTTTTAAGTTGAACACATCAAAAGAGACGTTCTACAAAAGTTGACGTTCTCCATTCTCCATTTCTTTTAGAGGAAGGAAAATGTGATAAAACATTTTCCACGTTCGTGAAAAGCAGAAGCATGGATGATGTGAGGTTAGAAGAAACGTGGAAATGGAGGCGGAAAGGGCAGAAGGTGAAAAACCAACGGAAAAACTACCTTCAGGTGACGACGCATTAGACAATATTGAGTTAAAAGTAATTAAGGTCCCTCGAAAAACAAATGATAATTAAATTTTCGCGATTCTTCTTGGCATTTTCAAATTTGTTTCCATTCCCTCCATCCTTCTTCCTTTCACCATCCTCTCTTCATCTCTATTCAGAAAACTTTTGCCTTCCTCTCCTCTACTTAACCTGATTTTTCTTCGGTGCTCTATCCTTTTCCTTCCGACGACCTCCTACCTCAAGGGAAGGATGAGTTAGAGACCTTTCCGTCCTCCATTTTTGAAATTCCTGAGTTGAAATCTTTTCTATGGAACGCTCGCTTTCGCTCTTTTGTTTTTTTTTGTTGTCCGTCCGGTTTCAGTAGTTAAAGTCCTCTGGTTTTTTGAAGACAGATGTTCTTGGTGACTTCTAAGTCATTTTGAAACCGAATTCACGTTATCAGCCACTAAAATAAACAAACAAAGCCAGCGGACTGACATATGGCAAACTCGTTACACTTTAAAGTTCACAAGAAAGTTAAACGTCGGAAGTTATTTCTAGTAAAAATTAATAAAACAAATGAGGAGTGCTGCCTAATTCCTGGCACCTACAGAGCTTTAGGAGAGAAATCAAAGGGCTCTGCCCCCTCCCTGGCGCTTCGTTCTTATCAATTTTATTCAAACCGTTCGAATGGAAAGAAAGCACGAAATAGTAATTAACAAAGCCGTCCATTCGGTTTTTATCGCCTCCTCCGCTCAGACGGTCAATGGACTCATTGATTGATTGACTGACAGCTGAACCGGTTTCCAACTTCCCGTTCCCGTTCTTTTGATTTTTCTTTTTTTTGGGAAGGAGAGACGGGAAGGTGTAGAGAGTTTTCATCTTTATAAAAGAAGTTTTGAAAACTTAATTAATAATTCAGAAAGTCAGGAAACTTAATTAAGATTTTTTTGAACTAACCAAAAATAATTTAAAAAATATTTTTTTAAACTTGTCTCCTGTTCTGTAGATTTCCAATTTCAGGGAAGTATTCCCCAAAGAAATTTACAAAAGCCAAGGAAAAAAGCCACCGGACGAACGACCAAACGCTTGCAGGAAACGAAGCAGGAACAACCCCAAACGTTTGTCTGCCTGGGTTATGGTGAATAAGAAACGTTTGCTGTTAAATAATTCCGTGGAAAGGCTTTGAACGCGTGGAGGTGGCTTGGAATGCTGAAGAAGTCCCTCCCCTCTCTTCCTCATTCCACTTTACGCCCCGAAGGTAAATAAGTTCAGTTGAAACGATGTTCTAAAGTAAGCTATAACAAACTTTTTTCTTCTTTGACAAAAAGAAAGGAAAACCAGAGTACCTGACTTCGAGGGATGAATGTGAGAGAGGCATTTGCCTTCGGATTTCCGTTAAGTGTCCGACCAAGCTCTACTGAGTGGCCCATGGCCCAGTGGAAACCGACTGAGTGAAAATTTGTGAAAGGTCGATTGCTTTTTATTAAGACTATCGTCTTTAGCTCCTCTGTTTCAGAGTTCTCTTTATCAATTATTTTATCATCAATAACAAAATTTTCTTTACCTCGTGTTAATTGCCACCTGTCTCTAAGCGAGACATCGAGTAGTTGGTCAGGCTTTAAAGCGACTAAATAACTAAGGAACAGCCTTAGCTCCGGGAATTGGATAAATGGATGTGACTGGAGGTACAGTATGTAGGGTGGCATAAGATATAAGACAAAGAAAAATAGAGAAGAGAAAATATAGAAGAAAGAATGGTAGATAGAATAGAGAAGAGGCAAAAGATAATGTCAGGAAAGGATAGAATGAAATAGACAGGCAAGGAGGAAGAAAAGAAAACAGGGCAGAGAGAAGGGAGAGAAGAAAGGGAAAGTCCAGAAGGAAGCAGAAATAATGCAAAGTTTAAACAATTGTGATATGAGCAGTTCAATCAGAAATGGTCATTAAAGCCCAAACAATTTTTACCTAAATTTGAATTTCGTCTCAAATGTCGGTGACTCTCTTGACAGCGCTAGTGAAAGGTATAAGTGATAAAGCTCTTACTACTTTTCTTCATTTTTGTCGGAATTAGGTGGTTATGACGAATTCCGAACGAAAATAACTTATATTTAAAATAAAAAAATATTTACAATAAAAATGTGAGACCGTTGTAGCCGAATGAGGGTGCCGAACTGACCGAGTTGATTGACTGACTGATTGACGTAATCGGTTTTGGGCCCTTTTTACATGTTCGCCGATTCTAGAATTTTCTGTCGACCACGTGCAAAATTCCTCGCCTCCACAACCTGACGAAGCAAGCTTGCTCGAGTCCGAATCCTGTCACGACTTGCTCAACTCCCAGTCTTGTCTCGACTTGTCGAGTTCCTATTCTTGTGGCGACTTGTTTAATTCCCCTCTTGTTTTATTTGGTCGCCAGAATTTTGATTCTCTACTCTTCAGAACTTTTTTGAGATTAATTAACCATAATATGAGAAATAAAAACTGTTATGAAAAATAAGTTAACAATTAAGTTTTAAAAATATAATAATTCTCCAGGGAAGTCCGGTATATTAGAGTTGATGATTAACACAATCGCATATTTTAAGGCTGCAAGAAAACCCCGTCTATGATTTCTGATAATAATTCTCCACTTACCCAGCTATCACCGAGAACCTCAAACTGTGAAAAGCGAATGACAACAATAACAATGAATAACAATGAATGTGATTCTGAGTCACCCGAGTATAGAAAGGTAAAATGAATGAGGAATCAGAGGAGTTTGGAAATTGAGAGGAGAAGACAGTAGCGGCTTAGTCGCAACTGACCATAGGATTGGATAAGAGAGGAACCAGTGGTCAGGACTGTCCTGGCAGGAGTTCGGGTTTCTCAGGAATTGATATCGCTGAGATATAGCTTAAAGAAGCAATATCTCTTTCAATCACAATTTCATGTTCAAATTACCGTTTACGTGTGAAGCGGATAAAACAAACCGATCAAGTTAAAGATACGGTTTGTGTTACCATTCCCAAGCTCAAAGTCCTCTACAATTTCTTATTTTTCATCATGGTTGAATGACTTTGAGTAGGAAGGGTAACAAAACTAAAAAACTTAACAGTCTGGTAAAAAAAATTGTTGTAAATAACTAATAATAAATAATAGTTCTTTGCATGGACTCTGTCTCACTGTTCCGAGCAGCAGCCTCAAAATCGGAGATGAAAGAATAAAAGATAAAAAAACAAAGTGTACAACACTCAAAACTAAAAACACTAAACATTGAAAATCGTTTAAAACAGCAAAAAAAAACTGAAAGAAACGAAAAGAATGAAAGAAAAAAAGTAAAGTTGTAGCTCGTTAAAACAGAAGAAAAGAGAGGAGGGAATTTCAAAAGTCATAAACCGGAAGGTCATTGAAAACCTATTACCTCCATCTCAAAACGGAAATAATAATAAAATTAATGACAGAAAAACTGGAAATGGAATGAACAAACGCACGCACCCTAAAAAGAAACTCGTAAATCAACGCCACGTTCTTTACCCCGCGAACACATTGATTGAAAAAATAAAAGAAGGAAGTCATGCACACACATACACACCTCACAAGAGAATTCAAAACGAGAGAGGGAAAGAGCAGGTTTAAAGGCAGGTTGACTGGATGAGAGCGAAAGAAGGAAAAGGAGAAGAAAAAGCCACAGAAAAAGCCACCACAGGAGATGTGTAACCGCTTTAAACAGCCGCGTGGAGAAAACTGTAAAACCGGGAAAACCACCCGGAAGCACACGAGATCAAAGAAGGATGCAACCGCACCACCATCACCGTTTCCGGGGGGGTTTTCTCAAAACCTTACTCTCTTAGCCTTTTTAACGACTTTCCTCCTGTTGAGATTCTCAATGGATGTTTTTTCTTTCCTTTTGACTCTACAGCTTAGGTGCCCTTTCTCAAAAATTAAAAAATTACCGTAGAGAGAAAATTTAAGAAATTAATGAGAAAGGGAAAGGAATTTTGTAAAAGAAAAGCAAAATCAAAAGAAGAAGAAATGAAAGAAAAGAGAAGGGAAAGCTAGGAGCTAGCAGGAGCAGCAGCGGAAACAACAAACCGACAGAATTCTTTAAATTAATCTCTTCCAAAGCAATTAATAACAAAACTAATTATAGCGAATTCGATTTTATTTACTTATTTATTGGCTAATTTTTTTCTCTCTCCTTCTTAACTTTTTTTTATTAAAAAAAGGAAAATTTTTCTCGCTTTACGGAAACGAGAAATTTTTTTCATTTCAAAAATATAATATTAATAGTAAGGAGGATGTAAATTGAATATTTGGCAGTAGTATTGTACCGGTATATTAACTCTTGGCTATTAGGCCATGTCAAACTCCTAAAACCACAAGATAATTTTCTTTTAAGAACCTTCTCTCATAACTCAAGGCATCTTCAGTACTGTAAGGATCAGTCTCGAATTAAACCTTCGTCTTTGAAAAAGCATTTGAAAACTGTATTGTTAATCAATCGTTGCTTATATATTTTAAATGAAGTTTTTCTCAAATTTATTTCATTTAATTAATTACTCTTTTTTTTAATCCTGTTCCAATCCTTCCTTATATCTGTCAAACCTTGGTTCTTTACCTTCTTGCCATTAGTTCTGTTCATTCAACCTTATTCTTTGGACTTTTCAAATTGTTTTCCACGGACTAAGTTTCACTCGAAACCCATCGACTGATTGGTCGATCGCCCACAAACATTTTCAATAGATGAGGAAAGTGCAAGTGCAATACCGTAAAAGACTTGCCCCGGAAAAAATTAATGAATCATAATGTGAGGCATTGCCTTACCCACCACATCCACGTAATACTGGACCACTTGATTCACATCGTCAATACATTTTTTAAGTAGGAAAAAATTTAAAAATTTGGGTAATGTTAAAAGTGCCACCTTATGGTACTTATGGTACCTTATGGTACAGTAACCAACTGTTAAAAATTTACACAGCAAAGGGTGAACGGCTGGTTATAATAAGGTGGAGGTAGCTTATATCGGTAAATAAAAATTAAACTTATCTTTTTAAATTTAATGTAGAGCAATGATTTAATGTAATTACATTAATATAATTAAAGTAATTAAATTAATGTAAAGACATTGATTCCGGATTCTACTTTTTTCTTATTTTATTGATTAAAACTATAAGGTACAATACTAACTCTATACTACAACAAATAAGTTATGTTCATTTTGTTTCATGTCAATGAACATTTGAATACATTAATTGCTTAAAAGCTATTATTAATACCTAAACTTAAGTGTCATAACTTGGCAAACAAAAGCTGAAAAGTTCTCTTTCAGAGGAAGTTTTCAGTGGAAGATTAAAAAATGTTCTATTTATTTTAACCTGCTTTCTCAGTTGAGACCACTTTGAGCATTCAACTAGTAAGTGCTCAACATCTTTCTTTCTTTCTTTTCATAGACCCGCTAGGGTAGCGGGCTAAGGGAAGCAATCAAGGACTTCCAACTGGAACGATCTTCCGCTATTGAAGTCAGAGAACCCGGGGTTATCAGGCGGGATTCGGCCAAGGCCTTCACTTCCCTGAGCCACCCCTGCCGCGGACGGCCACGGGGTCGCTTTCCTCCCGAGCACTCCGACAGGACCCGTTCTGGGGGGAGCCTCTGAACGTGCCCAAAACCATCGGAGGATGGATCTCTCGATCCGGAGAAGAAGCGGCTCGACCTGAAGTCCCTCGCGAATGGCTGTGTTGCGACACCTATCCAGCCTCGACACACCAGCCACCGCTCGGAGATACCTCATTTCGGCCCCTTGTACCCGGCATCTGATCCTTTCGGTCATCACCCACACCTCATGACCATGCTCAAGCTTCGCCTGGATGCTCAGCCCAGCCCTCCTCACTACGGACCCCCAGCTTTGCCGCTCTTGAGCGATTTAATCGCCTGAGCGACTTCAGTCACGGTGGGACTATTCTCCGCCCCAAGTGTGGCGCCGGTTCTACCACCCTCGGTGCCCTGAGTTGGATTGAGCAACTCTGAGAAGTACTCTCTCCAACGAGCAAGGATGGCCCTCTCCTCGAAGAGGAGAGCCTTTGGATTCACCCCACAAACTGCCTCCGCGGATTCGGAGTTTTAAACAGACGCCATTCCTCCTCCACTTCAGCCAAGAGCGGTGGAAGTTGCTCGAATCTATCCTTTATGTGGTGCGCAAAAGATTCCCGAACCTCTTCGTTCTGGAGCTTCTCCCACATCACACGGTTCGGTACTTTGACCGCGCGCTTCTGTGGTTTCGGCCCCGTCCCGTCCAGGTTGAGCTCGCACACCACCAGATGGTGGTCGGTTGACAGCTCAGCCCCTCTCATAACCCTCACGTCGCACACGATCCGCCTCGCACACATTGGCACCATGACAAAGTCTATAATAGACTTCTGTCCAAGTGTTTAGTCTATCCATTTCGTGGAGCTGTAAGGGGGATATGGAGGTCCACCCAGGCAGTGTCCCCTGTACCTGGGTAAGGCTACTTACTCGGGGAGGGCTCCAGGTATCCCCGAGGCTCCGTTCACGACACAACTCCCTTGTGCCACGCACCCCATCAGCACGGGTCGTCTAGCGCCTTAGGGTTGGGAGGCTGATTGCCGTGTGAAATCACTGGGCGGTGGGGTCGCCACATCCCCACGCCTCCAGTGCTCAACATTATCAATCTTAGTCATATTACAATTACGGCAGATTTTGCTTTCTACTATAGAAAACTTACTAAGGTACTCAGCAAAGTAATCGTGTCCTGAAAAGACTTGGGTAATGAGATAGTTGACGGCTAGCTTTTTCGGGATTCTAGTAATACAGGGTATATGAATTTATGAATACATAAAGTAGTTAGAAGTTACCGATAAAATAAAAAGAGTTTTTTGCTTTTTCTGTCTTCAATCTGGCTTTAGGGAAGAACCCCTAAGTTTCTAGTTTGCGTCACATTTTGACTCGATGCTTGATTCCTAGTTCCCCAAGATATTTTTGGGTTTTTAGGAACCACTCCGGTCTTGTCCTTTTCTATACGAAGTACAGTACTAGAAGATGTTATTGTTAATGTTTGCAGATGGTTATTTTTCTCTTCCTCATAAAATCTGAGATCCTGTGAAGGTACACGTATAGGTCAGCGTTATATCTTCGCCTGTACTCCTTGTTCCCCCTGACTGGACCCAGGATTTTTTATGTATTTTTCTCTCCTTAGTTTCTAACACTTTCAGAGACGTTGTTTATTTATTAATTTAAGCTTAATACTCTTTTGATTTCTTTTCAAAAACCAATGAAGTGTCGATTAATCAAGTGGTGGCCACATATATCTAGAACACGCAACGAGGTGTTACTTATTCTTAATCATAACTAGCATACAATAAAAAAGTCATTTATTAAATAACGACCAGAAAGAAAAGAAAATTATATAACTGCTCAAATAAAACGGAAAATAAATTTAAAAACAAAAACTGAGATAAAGAGCATTTACGTGGGAAGGAGGAAGGGGGTACTTTTAAAAATCGTTTTCCTTTTCGACATTTTCCATTTGTCTGGTATTCAAAGAGTTGAAATTCTCACGCCTTTAGGCCTATTTTAAAAAAACACGTTTTCTCACACCTACACCCAAGCATTTACGCTTTTTAAATTAATTAAATCAAACAAAAATTTAAAAAGAGAATGGGTTTAGAAAAAAACGGTTTCACGTTCGCAGGATTAATGTCGGGTCTTTGGCTTTGCTGTCGTTTGAAACGTCGTAGGAAGAATTAATCAAAAGGAAAAGAATGATTTAGTGGACTAAACGAGGCTGAACAAGAAATGAGGTGAGCGCAGGGTAAAATAAGGAAGGTGACCGTTGAGAATACAAGATGACGTAGACCACATATTAGCGCGTTAGTTCTTTTCAATACTTTCAGTTTTATAGAACTATAAAAACTATAGATAAGAAAGGACTAATAAAAAATTGTGTGTTTAAAAGGAAGTCAAAGAAAATTTTATCTTAATGGTGACAGAGATTTTCATTTTTTGTTGTCTAGCAGGCGGGCGCAATTGATCCAATAAAGCCTTGATTCCTCAATTAATGGAACCTTTGAAACAAATGAAGCAGCGCTGTATTTCTGAAAAGATAAGACTAAAACCCTCAAAGTATATGAATATTGAAACTTTACTAATGGTCTCCTTTTTTTCTTCAGCTACGTGTCGAGTGGAGGCATGGCGCAAAATCGCTTGAGAACCATTGCCCTATGCCAACATAATAACTGGTATAGCAGCTTATGGAGCTCTCATATACGTGGAAAATAAGTACAAGAACCAGAAATTAGAACGAAAAATTATATACCTGCAACGACAAATGGTGCAACTAGTCTCAAAGTGTACAGAGTAACAGTAAGCAGTTGTAATTATTCTGGTAGGGACCCCACAACTTAACATCTCGCCAGAGGAGTTAGAATACTCAGACAAACAAAATGATGCAGTCAAAAACAACAAATAGCTGATGACATGTCATAGCATGAAGTTATGTCAGACTGGTGGGTCTTCTGACTCTTCAACAGTTCCACAGAAGAATGTACGAAAAAAAATGAAGAAAATGGAAACAAAAACCAAAAAAGAAAAGACAAAGAAAACCTAAAGTGAAAAAGTAGATATTGCACTTATACTCGCTTACAGGAACAACCGAAAGCGCAACAATGTCAATAACCATATGGCAAAAGTCAATAACCACAAGGAAAAGAGAAAAACTGAAGGAAATACGAAATTTTAAACAACATTAAAGAGAAACAAAATAAATAAAAGAAAAGGGAGAAAAACGTTTACGAATCAAAAAATGTTGACCAATTTTTCCAAAAACTCAGAATCATGGAAACAGCAATTTTTTTCCCAACTAAGGGAGGTGGAAAGAGAGGAGGAAGTCGAATTATTCTCACTCACTCCATCGTTCAAGATAAAAATTTTTTTCTTTTTTCTCTAATTTACCTCATTTAATAGTCAAGTGTTTTTCCGACAGGGGCACTGTGGCCACAAGAAATCAATTTACGTCAACCATCGACCTGTACATTTCTTTTTTTTGGTGGAAGTGTAAAGAGGAGGAAGAGGAGAGGAAGGAATGACTGGAAACAAAGGGACTTTCTATTTTTCCTGTTCCTCTATTTGCATTGTTCTTCGTTTTTTAGAAAGTTCAGGAAGAGTTCATTCAATTTCTATTTTTATTTAGAAAAAGTCTGAAACCCGCAGAAAATTTTAGAACGAAAAATTATTCAAAGTTTTTTCCAATTGCCTTTTTGTTTCCTCTGTTTCTCTCTCTCGTCTGAATACTTGGCCTCACCGTAATGGATCTTATCGGCTTTGATTACACCGGCTAGAGAATGGTGGGTTCGACTTGCAAACAAAATTTTTGTCTAAAAGTTTTTACAAAAATATATCAAGTACAACGAATAACTATAACTATATACTGTAACTATATATACTGCCATACACCACCCCACTAATCACTACATAAAACACAAACTAAGCTTTTTCCAGCTTCTCAAAAAATTTTCTTAAATACGCGGCAGCTGCTGGCAAACCTTCCTTCTGCCCAAGATTTTCCCAGGCAGATTGACCATCAACATTCATACAGCTCCTCCTCTCTTCTTTCATTGCTAGGCAATATAGTAGCACATGATTGTTTCTTGATACTTGGATTGTTGCCTTCTTCTTAGGGTATCACGCCTAGAAACGATCGGATGGTGTTGCTTCTAACTGTCGAATTTAGGTGGTTATTTGTTGAATGAAAACACAGTCAAATTCTGAACAAAGAAACAATAAAGAATGTTTACAATATGAATTAAAATTAACACGCGCGACCGTTCCAAATCCCTTCGACCTGTTGCCGAATGTTGGTACCGAACTGATTGACGTAATCAGTTCCAAACTTTATTTATATGGTCGCCCTTTCTAAAAACTTCGATGGCTTATTTGGAGGATTCAGTGTGTTTCAAAACTTATCGGGAGTAAGTTAAATCGTGTCCCGATTTGTACGCTTCGGAATCGGCAACTTGTTTCGTTCAGTTTTATTTGGTCGCCACACTGACTCTATCTCTTTTGATGAAATATCGGTACTCATACTCATTTCAATTCTGAGCGCTTTGCGTTGTTTTAGTTGGAACAAAGTTTTTTTTAGTTTAATTTGGAACAAATAAAAACTATACTAAACTCAAATTGAAAGAAGAAAGGCTCTACGCAGGAATTTTTACCGGATCATGTTTGACTCTCCTACGTTTTCCTTCACCCAGCTCCTTGTTCTCTCCTAATATTTCTCTCTATCTCTTTGTTTTATCACCAAAAAGTACAAAAGAGATGAAAATCTAAAAAAAAAAGAAAAGAAAGAAAAAAGTAAAACGAACCGCAGATAAAATAACTTTGTAGTTGAAGTAGCGATCTCTTTTCAATTTCAAGTCAAACAACAGTGAAATGACGAAGGAAAGAAGAAGGAAGGGGGGGAAGGTGGCGAGGGGTGGCGAAGAGGAGAAATTTTCCGAACTATTCCATTTTTCAAAGGGAATATTTCAAGTGAAAGGTTTTTTGCGTTACTCGCTCTTATCAAGTGGAAAGGAATACTTTTTCCGAATAATGGAGCCGAGAACAGAGGAGAGGAAGACGTGAAAAAGGAGGCCAGCCGTTAGGGAGGGAAAGGTGGAGCTTGGAGGAGTTTATTAAAATTATCCAGCGCGAAAAAGGTGGAAAACATCGACCTGCTTTGATAGCGTGGAGGTATCATCATGTTGAAATATTTTCTCCTCGAGAGTGACTCATTTTTTAAATTCTCTTTTGGACGACTTCGGAAATATTAATTGACAATAATTTGTAGTCTTTTTTACATATTTTTCCTCAAACCTCTATTCATCTTCATCTCTTTTTCTTTACTACGGTGTCACCTCCTAAGCAATATTCACGTCTTCTTGTCACAACAGAACAACAAGTCGTGAAGCTCCTTTTCAGATTTGTTTTGTTTCTTAAAAAAGAACGTGTTCAACCCTAGTAGGTTCTAATCGAGTTTCTTTGGCTCAAGGTAAGAATTTTAGAACTACACTCGAGCGACAAACTTCTCATTTAAAAATTTATACTGAAACCCTGTAGATCAGGGATGGCGAACCTTTTTTGATGTCCGTGCCACAAAGCCATAAAAATTCTGTTTTTAAATAGGGGACGTGCCGCAAATAAATTTTTAATTAATTTCTATCAAAAAAGAACTTATTAAAAAATAATAATTTTGTTTTTGTGCGTGCCATCAAAATTTTCAAACGCGCCATCGTTCTCCTCTCTCAAACAAGCTCAACAGGAAAAGAGAAAAGGAGACGGGAAAATCCAGTCTTGTCAAAAGGAGAAGAATGGGGGGGCGGTACAAAATCAACTTCCTAAAATAAATTATAAACCCCATCACAAATTCAATAAAAAACCAAATTCAAACCGAATCACCGTCACGAATTAAATTTCTTCGCATGAAAAAATCTTTTTTGTGAGATGGAAACCTTTCGCTCATTTCAAGCAAAAAACACAAAAGAGAGTGATTGGGAAGGAGGACGAGATGGGAAGACAAAATGAAAAAGAAAGAAAAATCAAAAAACTAGTGTGATTTGTAATTTTCTCGGATGGGTGACTCGAAAGAAGGAAAAGAAAATGAATATTTCAGGACACGAAAAAGAGGAAAGTTATTGTTCGTCACCTCTTCACCCTGTCGCTCTCCCAGGAACGGCAGACTTGTCCTAATAAGATTGTGGCACGTGAAGCATGAACGTTTCACTAGTGACACAATAACCGTTTTCGGCTCGGGTCCGACTTCTTGATTAGTATGTAAATGTAAATTTGATGTCTTACCTTTGATTTTATTCCTGTGTTCGAACTTTCGAACGAAGAAAACCCTGACGAATCAGAGTTGATTCTTTCTGTGGTGGTCGCTGATGATGAATGAGGAAGCTTGTCAATGGACAATTCCTTTCATGCCTTAGAATCATCCCTGTGGTGATGAAGTGTGCAAGGGTTAATAAACGAATCCACTGTTTCCTGAATTTGGAATGTTTTATTAAACAAATCAGGGCAGTATTTATACCCCAAAAAGGGTTGACAAAACCGTTATTCATTGAATGACCCATCCGGGCGGCCCATTAAAACAATGAAACATTTCCTTAACATACCTGTGCCTTTGTCCGGATGGGTCATCTTACAATTCGCAACTTTTTACAGGTGTCTGAAGTGATTCATTCGGGCTTCCTTTTGTGTCACTTTCCTTTTCTTTTTGAGCCTCTTGGCCTTGAGTCGATTGAATCACTCTACAAGAATTGAATTAAGCAATTTCATGGTGGCAAGTCTGAACATCCTGTAACGACTATTATTCCGGATTTTCTGTCTTTTGATTCCTTGTTGTATAGTATTTTACTGAAATAAAAATGTTAACAATGTTAATTTGTTCTGTAATAATTTAAAAAATGGAAAAATTACAAATGCTACTCACCTAAGGAAAACCTACAAAAAGTGTATAAATTAAAAAAATTTTATTTAAATATATGGTATTAGTACTTAAAAATTTATATTATCCATTTTACACTCTAACTATGAGTAACTGTGAGAGAGTCTATGAGAATTAAGACTTAATTATGACCTTCCCTAATAAGTTGGGGCCTTCTATAGATATGGATCCTGGGCCATCCTCTCATTCATTAGAGCCAATTGTTGTTTACGAGAAGGTGTGCCTGATTTGTCGGTTTTGGTTAGGTCCGCAGAACATTATATCATTTTAGCATTTAATAACATTATTACATAACTGTTTGCTCAGAAGGTTTGTTAACCGAACAGGTATATTTTACCTTGTTCCACTTCACGGCTAGCGACCGACTGCTCTAGTGGCGAGGAATTCATGAACAAATGGGTATCAAAGAGCTGAAGCGATGATGGCTTTTCCAATTTTATGGTAACACAAAATCGGAAGAATTATTCAAAAAAAATGAGTAACGCTTCGCACCACCCAACCTATTATTATCATCTGCACACAGCCATTAGAAGGGTTCAGAGTGAGAAATTCGCGACGAACCATGTTGTACATAAATGATCTCAGTCAAAAATGTTTTCATTGTTGAAAGAGTTATAATAATGTCATCGAATATGTCGAGGATGCACCTAATTGAAGAAATTTAAGAGTCCAGTGCTCCATTCGTCGTTTTAACTCCTCAGTGTGTGAACAAATCAAACAACATGTGCCTTTATTCACGAAACACCCCAAGATTTTCCAACGAAGGTGAAAAAGGAAAACGGGAGAGAAAACAGAGAAGGAAAGAGAGAGCGAGAGAAAAATAAAAATGAGGAAAATAAAAAGTCGTTCGCTTCAACTTTTTGGGAAGCAAATTATAAAATCTTGAAAGTGGTTTATGACTGAATCAGTCGAGCAAAGGTTTTTATTTGATTACAACCAAATCTATTTTTTCCCTTTCTTTCCTTTATTCCTTCCATTTGGAGTAAATAAACAAGATCAAGATGGCATCGTAAAATTTCTTTTCGCTTCCCTAGCCCCCCTGCCCCCTCATGTTTCCTTTCTCTTTTTTGTTTCCCAAGAATAAACTCTTTTCCTTCTTTTTTACTTCGCACGAGGCGTTCTTGATTTAGTAGAACCGAAATTACTTTTGGGCTGGTGGAATGAATAGGCTACCAGGGGACAGTAAGGAAGGGGGGGCAAGGCCAAGCATTAGACCGAGTATTCAAATATTTCAAACCGATCAGTGTTTGTTGGAAGCTGAGGTGAAGGAAGCGAATTTTCTCGAAGGCCTAATTTTAATTTCTCTCGTCGGTAATAAATTATTTCTTAGCTAATTAACAGACATTAATTTTAAGAAACAGGAATATTTTGTTGCTTTTACTGGTTGAGTTAGTAAACATGTCGCGCGAAGATTAATCTTTTCAGTTGTTATATCTCGGAGGCTGTGGGTTTCCTCCCAGATAGAATCAGTTAGCTCATTCGAAAATGAAAATTTTGCGAAATCCGGTTTTCCGATATCTTTCTTCCTCCTTCCCCGCTGTCCCCGTGTTCTTGCCTATGGATTTGCCATCAGGTTCAGCCTAAAGATTTCGATTCATCTTTTATATTTGCCATTTTAAAGTTTGGATTTAAGTGAGTGTGTTTTTGTTTTAGGTGTTGCTCACCCCTGAAATTATGTTTGTTTTTTCTTCCTCTTATGCACAGTTTAATGCTAATATTGAATAATCTTCTTCTAAACCATTTGCACTGAAAATTGGCCGGAAGTGTATACCAGTTTGCTCCGGTGTAATGAAGTTTGAATATTGTCAGGAACCACCGATTTAAATTAGTACCAAAAGACATTTGGAGAATACCTGATGAGGCGGGGCAATCACACAAAGTATCTTCTTTCCATACAAATCTTTGTTTATTAACAATTTTTTCAATATTTACTTCCAACTTTACACCCTTCCACAGATATTTTCTACGTCTTTCGGCTTCTACTCTCAATTTGTGACCCTTAATATGTTTTTATACAGCAGCGCTGTCCTACTGGCGGCCCATCAAATAATTTTTACGGCCAGCGAGTACATTTTACTAAGAATAACTATTATTTTTTGTAAAAATGGCCACAATGTTCTCATTAATACATTATGTTTGGGTCAGCGGTTGTCCCGACGCGTGAAGGACCGTCCAAAGAAACCGTAACTCGGAAAATAAAAAAAATAAAAAAGGACTTACCAGTCGTCGAATTGTCCACTAAGAGAGATGAGGATGTTCGGGATAGGTTAGAAGGATACCCACAGTACCCACTACTCTCATATTCGATACCATTTAACCCAATCGTTTTGAATTCATTGAAGCGTTGATTTTAGGGATTGTTAATTAATATTTGTAAGAACAAAAAAGTTATGATTGCACTAAGAGAGAATTATAGCGAAAAAAATCGATAGCGTACCAAAGCTCACATCCGAGTTGACTGAAGTTGTAAGCGGGATTGAAGACCCGCGGGTGCCTGAACGGTTACTTCCACGTTCAAGTCAATACGAACGCCCTTCCTTCCCGAGAAAACTTTCGTGAAGAGCGCAAACATATTACAAATATTTTAAAGTTTTCTTTTTAGTATAAGTAAAAAATTTTTTTTATAAACATGAACTGACTCCTTATTTCAACCTTGTTGGCCACCGAAATGTTAAAAAAAAAATATGGCCCGTGGGCTATAAGTTGGACAGTGCTGTATAGTGTTTGGTCTGGAAGAAAAAAAGACTTTGAAGTCGTTTATGCTAAGTTGGACTTTTTCTCAAAAGAACTAAACCTGGTATGATTATGCAACGCCTTCACTGTCTATTCAAACATCCGGGATTCAAGAATAAAAGAAGATATTTAGCTGCCTGATTAAGAACAAATTTGAACACAATTTCCGGTTGTAAATCCAAATTTTGGATCAGAGAGATTTTCTCTTTAAGAAAGTCGTGGATCTCAAATGAGCTACACACAAACTCACGTGTACGGATTCCGCCCACCATTTGGACACGGCTGTTCTTTGAGATGATATTGAAGTAGGGAGACAGAAGGGTAGATAAAATAGTCGTATGTTTGGCGCTGTTTTGTAAGACTGAATCATTCCCAAATCCGAGGCTTAGTAAGCTACAAAACTCACCAAGGAAGGAACTCAAACTTTTAGTTTAGAAATATATATATATATACACAAACAAAACCATAATCTTCTTATTCCTCCTCTTCACTCCCTCGTTCTCCTTACTCTTTAAGAAAAATTATTTAACATTAGATTTGTGGAAGTGAAAGAGGAAGGAGGGAGATAAGAAGATTTTTTCCCGTTTTAGGAAGCATCTGTTTGTTTATTTGAATAGCTGTTCGAGGGAATGATTTATTCAAATTTTGATGGTTTCCAAATGTCTTTCAACCCCCTCAAGAAAGGACTTTTGTTTGCCACTTTTGTTTACGACGCCTAAGGAATGATGATTTCAGGCTTTCATTACAAAAAAAAGCTTTTTGGTTAAAAGAGGAGAAGAAAGAAAAAGGGTATCTTTCAGAGAAAATAAAACGAAAGCGATAAATTTCACTTTTTTCTGTAATGTCACTCTCCACCAACCACTAAATTAGAAGTTAAAAATATCGTCTTTGCTTAAATTTTGAACTATGGTTGTAGATTTCTTAGAGAAGGACAAAACCGTGACGAAAGTCAAGGAAGCAATCAAGTCGTTCCACTCAATCCCTTTACATGATTTTACGATACGAAGGAATGTCTCTGGAAAATAAACAAGGAATTGCCCTCAGGGGTCAGGCAGTGTAATGAAAAAGGGAAGAGAGGAAGCGGAAGTTGAAAGAAAATTTCATCAGTTTTCTTGATGACAAGACAAAGAGGCACAACAAATAAAAAAAAGAAACAAAAACAAAAGATAATAAATAAGAAACGAATGAATGGAATATAAAAGACAGTCAAAAGACGACTTGTTCCCGTTATGGGATAAAGAAGAAGGATTAGAAAGGAAGGAGGAGGAGGAAAAGACAGGAAGAGGGAGACTTCAAGGTAAATGAAAGAACGTATGAATAAACTTTGTAATCTTCCCAAGGGAATAAATCTTTCAAAGTTGGTAGCTTTTCAAAGTAATTCCATAACCGAGGAATATATAACAAAACTGACACACAAGAATAGATGAGAAAGGGAAATAGACAAAGAGAAATAATTATTAACTTCTCAAAGTGACATTTTTTTCGAGGAAATTATGAAACAAATTTTTTTTTCTCCTAGTTAATTGTTGTCTGTCGCCAAGGTCGAGCCAATAAGCACTTGGTTCAGCTCTAACCTCTCCTTGTTTTTTTTGATACTTTTGAATTCAGAACCAACTTTCTTCTTCCTCCATTACGCCCGATTAAGGAACCCGATTGAACCCATTTAACCTTCTTCTTCTCCTCCCAGAACCACTTCATCTTCTCGCTCTGGCTTTTCTTGTCAGCTTCTGACCAGATTTTGTTGCTGGTAGTGCTTAGATGGCCTGCAAAGTGGTGACTGTCAACTAACTTTTTGAACTTATTTCGTCTAGTATTATGTCAGCTGTAATGCCGGCTCTGTTTCCTTTACGATTCAATCCTGAAGGTTGTAAGGTAACTTCTCCCAGTTGTTTGAATTTGGTCACTTGAGATATTTTACCAAATTGCGTTGTCTGTATGCCGAATAGATTCTTCTACGTAGTGGGTTTTCTAGTATGAGATCTGAAATCCTGTTTTTGATACGATTTCGTGAAGTCTTTCAATAGAAACAATAGTTTCCTGTCTGTTGTTGAACAAAATTCCTAAATTGCCAAAGTAGGCCAAACATCGTACGTGAATTTTACCAGAACCAACATAAAATTTGGTTGTGGTTGTCACATTAAATGTGGTTTTATTTAAATATTGTGTTAGTATATTTTATAATAAAATTATTGGACTTGGTTTTCGGAAGATATTGTGCTCCAGAGAGATTATTTTTTTTATTTTAAACCAACTGCTAAGACTCTTGACGGACGAATCAACAGATAATAGTAAGTAAGGATGCAAGGAGAAGAGGGAGGGTTAAGGAGGTAAGGTTTGGAAAGAGCGAAGTTGAGAGAATGATAGAACAGAGAAGTACAGTAGACTGAACATAGATAGGAGAAATAGCTATACAGTTTGATGTCTTATGCCTCTTTAGACGTCGTTGTTTCGTGTCTTTCACTCTTAGCCACCAGTTTATAGGAATATTTGAGAGATCTGGCGATTTTCTCCTTTGAAAAATAACAAGAATCGGCCAAACCGAGCCGGAAAAAACCGCGAACATGGTTGACGAATGACAAAAATATGGAATTTTTCAAAAGGGAATTCTGTCTTTATTAAAAAAAAAAAGCCATGAATATTCAAAATGTTGACGTAAATTCAGGGGAGGAAATAAAATAAAATAAAATTGTCTTCATCCAGCTTTCGCCTCCCACATCCTCATCTCCCCAATCTCCCCACTCCGCCATTTCTCCTTTTAAAATTCCTCAATTGATAATATTTTCTCTTCCACGAGATAAAAAAAGAAAGAAAGAAAAAGAGTGGAAAATAAAAATCTAAATCACATTTCTAGAGTTTACTTTGGAAAACATTTTCCGATAAAGAAGAAAAGTAAACAGAGAATTGAAAAAGTGTCGGAAAATTGTCCCAGAGTAATGGAGTCGCAGTCAGGAGTGACTTGTAGGCTTTCGTGCAGTGTGTCCAACGTTACAAAAATATAAAAAACCTTTTGACACGTGCGTTTGACGATTTCCAAACGTTTTCAGTTCCTCGATTTATTTTTCTGATATGAATTCCTTTTTTTGTCCTTTGATTTGACGAGCAAACAGAATTTTTTATTTTCTCATTCTGTTAGTAAAGTCTTGGTGATGATGACGTCACAAAACGTGTATTTAGAATTTAAATAAAATTGGCCCGAATTTATTGTTGAAGTATAAAAGAAAAATTTTTATGAACGAAGAACAGTTTTAATTTTCTTTTCTATTTGTTTGTGTTTTATTTTATGACTGTTTTGTTTGACCATATGTCAGTTAAAACTCTAAAAGGACCTTGTAACTCTGCTTTAACAAATATATCAATCGCCTTGAATTATAATACTATACTGTAATCAAAATCTAGGATTACTTTTCAGTTCGTGAAAGAGTATGTTTCTTGTTCTCCGAGTATTATATTTCACCATCATTGAATAAGTAAAGTTAACACAGCCGTCAATGGTGTAATGGCGAATAGATGTGGGTACCCAGCATCAGGTAGGTAATTGTTGTCGAGTATCGCAACGAATCAAACTTTACCCTTTCTACTCCATGCCCACTCTCTCTCTTCTTTTCAAAGTTCATTTCGAAAGCAAACATCTTTTTCAAATTTTCATGATTAAATAAATCATCGTTGAGAAATATCTTTTTGCTCCTGACTCTCCCGTTTTCTAATAAACTCAATAAATTATTAAATCTAAAAGATTCCAGATGGCGTTTTGGTTAGTTTAAAAAAATTATAACAAAAAGAAAAGTCATGAGAAAGGGAGAGAGAAGTGTAATTCTCCATCGTCAGATATTAAACCCGAGAAAAGGTCATTTTTCCTTTTTAACTGGACAGTTATAGAAACTTAAAACTTTGGGTTCTTTACCCCCTTGGCTAAACCTTCGACCACTTTCAGAAACGAATCGAAAAAATAAAATAGAAGGAAAAGAAGTCGTCTGTCTGTTCAATATGGCGTCTTGAATCCTAAGATAATCGATTTGATCTGAAAAGTCGGAAAAATGTTAACCGATAAAATATACGAATAAAAATGTGAATTAGGTTTTTTGGCGGGAAAGGAAAAAAAATTTTCCTTCAAGTTAATTTTTAAAAAGTATATCTATATATTTTTATTGTCAGAGAATCATTTCCAGTTCGAGAGGTGGAGAAATAGATCGCGGAGAAGGTGGGAGGAGGAGGAGCAGAAGGGAAGAAGAGTATATGGTGGCGGAATGGTAGGGGTGGCAGGGGGATGTGAGTGCAGAAGAAAGACCTTTTTAAATTATGGAAACCCGCCAACTCGAAATTGTTGTATTTTCATGGACGGGAGGAAGAAGTTTGTCGTCGAAGTTCTCAAAACCCGTTGTTTTCTTATTTTCCCTTCAGCTTGGGGAGTCTATATTCAAGTGCGAAAACTCTTTGGGATTATTTAACGGGCTTTTTAGAAACGAATTAGGTTAATGCTTGCTTCCCCACCGCCCAATCGCCTCTTCCCTCTCTCCCTCCTTCCCTTTAACCTCCTTTCAAGAGCTTTTGAATAGGCGCGTCTGTGGAAAAGAAAAACGTTTTACTTCATCCATCTTTCATTAAGTGAATGACTACTTACAAACAAAATATAACTTAATGATTTTTACGTCAGTGGGGGTCCAAGGCTGTGGAAAATATATGATCGCTGAAAAAGAATAGAACTAAGAAGGTTGCTATAATACACTAAAATGTATCTTAAGTGAATAAATGGTAGATAAACAAGGTTAGATCTTTTTTCTGATGTTCTGGAGTTTTGTTTAGCACACTTTTGATAGATTGATTGACTAGTCCAAACTTTTTTTTTCTACAGAGATAGATTGAGTGGGGGAGTGGGGAGATTTTTAGAGGAAAGTGATTGCTTTTGGGAGTCTGCCGAAAGTTTTGTCCAAAAATGTTACATCAAGTTTAAAAAAGTTTGCCTCCCCATTTTTATTACTGAACGTATTCATATACATAAACTGACTTAGAAAATGAACTAATACGACGATGTTTCTTGTCAGTATTCACCAATGGTGACTGATATAGTTCGTTTAGGCTAGAGTATAGTAAGATGACTAGACGTTATTGAATGCAGTGGATGAAATAATACTACACTGATATAATTAACAACGTGACTATTGAGTTAACTGAGCGCTCCCTCCTTTAACTGTCAACTGCTACGTTATTCTGTTTTAATTAAGAACCTCTAACTACCACTCTTTCTCAATTAAACGAATGCCCACTTATTTTGGGACCGATACTTTTGTACGAATCCCAACAGGAATGGAATGATTCATAAGTCATGGAAATTTATTGGAGGTGTTTAGGGAAGGTACAGTTCAGGTACAGAAAATAATTGGAATTATTTCCTGAATAGCAAAGTGAGAGCTGGAGCCTTCTCACACATTCTATTATATCGAAAAGTGAAAAATGAACAAAATTTTCTTACACATCAAGTATAATCTGAGGTTAGTTATAGACCAGGTAGGGCGAACCAATGGCACGCGTGCCGCAAGTGGCACGTTTGAAAATTTTAATGGAACGCACACAAACTAAATCATTTTTTAAAATAAGTTATCTTTTTTGATAGAAATTAATTAAATATTATTAATCTACATTTAATTTATAATTTATGAAATAAATTTTCTAGTACTGAATGCCCAACTTAGTGCCATAACTAGAATCGTCAAATTATATGTTTTATTATTAAAATATCGCACGAATTCTCTCGAAGTATATGAAAATACTTACAAGTATACAAAAATTGTTTAAAGCAGAATTGCTTTTATTGGGTTATTTAATTATACTTAAGTACCATTTTATTTGTACTTAAGTAACATTTCGAATGAAATTTTTTTGTGCCACATTACCTATTTAAAAAAGAATTTTTATGAGTTTGTGGCACGGATGTCAAAAAAGGTTCGCCATCCCTGTTACAAACTATCAATTCTAGGATTAAAAAGGCTGAGGACGTATTTATGGACCGGACCACCGTATTTATTTTATCTGCAATCGCTCGTAACAAATATTCAGCCCATGTGTGGATATTGTTCTTTTTGTCGTGGCCACATGACACGATAGTCAGATGACTTTTTGTCATGATCTAAGTTACAATGGTACCTTGAGATACGAATTTCATTGGTTCTAAGATCGTCGTCGTATGTCTAAAAAATCGTATCTCAAAGCGGCGAGAAGAAAGCTGAGCGAACGCTCTGCCATTTAGGGATCACCAATACAATTATCGCACAACCCAAATTCGTACCTCAAATTTTTCGTCGTATGTTGAGCTATAAAATCTAGAACATTTCAGATCGTATCTCAAAAAATTCGTAGGTTAGGACATTTGTATCTCAAGGTACCACTGTACTTACTTACTTCCTAGGGCCTAGGGCCTCTACGAAGCTTCGCCAAGGTGGTTGGTGTATGAGAAACAGACTCTTATTATCATTTTTATGAAATTTCCTCGTAACATGAGAATAGTATTTTTCTGCAAAAACATCAACATTAGAGAGTTTAATAAGTCCTGTTTATTGGAAACCAGAGTGGGCATCTGCTCGCAACTTAAGCTTTTCAAAGAATTGTCTTGATTACCGCTTCCTTAGGCCTTTGAACCCCATTTTCCTACATCTTTCTTTAGATAATTTCCTCAAATATTGCCCTGATGATGTTAAGTTTTTAAAAGTTCTTCTCTTTCTCTCCTCCTTCAAATTCTTCCCACTCCCTTCCTTTCCTCCACTCTCCCAAAAAACCTCTTTCTATCCTTTTCCTCATTTCTAATTCCGTCTTCATCTATCTGCGCGCAATTTAATTTCTTGTTGTTCTTACTAAATGTTTACTTAAACCATCAGCTCTGGTTTTCCATTTTCATTAATGGCCTCACACAAATTTACCCTTAATTAATTTATTAAAAGTCTGAAATACGCCCAGTACTGCTGAGCTGAGTTGTAGAAATAAATAAAATTGAGTTTTTGGAGAGGAGTCAGTGTGTAAACAAAGAGCCACCAATTGTTTCTGGGTACTTTTGGACCCAGCACTTATTTAACATAAGAATCAGCGTTCAAATCAGATTTAACGGTTTTTCTTTCGATATTGTTAATAAGATATTAAGTATACTTTTAAAAGTAATGAAATTTATAAGACATGCACTTCTGTACCTATCAAAAACTCTATACAATACACATTTCTACATACCATAATATAATAATATACCACCATCTATAACTTACAATCCTATACAAAACATGAACCACTTAACTAGAAAACTTTATTTCATTCTTTGTATTAGCATAAAATCTTCACCGCTCCCGATTTGTTCATGAAGCAGTTTAAGAACCCAGCTACCGTCAGCGGACATATCTCTAAGCTAAGGTATTCTGACTGGTTTCTGGGTTAACTTCACTTATTTTGTATTAGTGCAGTGGACAGATAAAGATAAAATTTGGTGGACGAGAAACAGACTCTTATTATCATTTTTATGAAATTTCCTCGTAACATGAGAATAGTATTTTTCTGCAAAAATATTAACATTAGAGGGTTTAGTAAGTCCTGTTTATTGGAAACCAGAGTGGGCATCTGCTTGCAACTTAACACCGAGTTAGGGAAGAATGCAGAAGTGTAATGCCCAGAAGTGCCCCCAGGTCTTCAACTGACTCTTATAGAAAGGATGGATATTTTCGAGAGACCAAAAAAAGGCCACTAGCATCACGTTTATATGATAAAAATTTAAACTGACCGTCGAAGGCTCCTTGCACTTTTCTTCTTACCTCTTTCCTCCAGCTTTTGTTAAATTATTCTCCTTTTAACAGAAATTTTTTTACAGAAGATCTTGACGAAGTTTTGAGTTAGCTGACTTTCGAAGAGAAAAAATTTTCTCTCCCATTCTCGCCTCTCCACTCTGTTACCTCCCGCCCCCTTCACCACCCGAAAGTTATAAAATTGTTTGTTCTGTCGGCCTGAGTTTTTTTTCTTCTCTCCTT
Organism: Columbicola columbae; assembly: GCA_016920875.1. Classification (NCBI taxonomy): domain Eukaryota; kingdom Metazoa; phylum Arthropoda; class Insecta; order Psocodea; family Philopteridae; genus Columbicola; species Columbicola columbae. The sequence continues at coordinate 1,005,580 of JADMLL010000002.1, forward strand.
CTCCCCTTCCCCTCTTTCTTTCTTGCTCTTAATCTTAATTTGAAAATTTGAGAAATACAGTCTGGGAAAATTTAATATAAGGAAAAGTGAAAAGTTAACGCCGAGAGAATTTTCCCGGGTTGGCTTGATATTAAATTATTAAAAGATATTTTCTCTCGGCTTTTTCCCTTTTTTTCGTTTTCTTCCGTGTCTGGTTCCTTTGGCCCTGGAACAAACTCACTTCAATTGATTTTTCTTTCCGGAAAATATCCCACAAAAAAACTTTCTCTTTCTATTATTCTTGTTCCTCTTTTCTGCTTTACCACCTACCTTTGTTTTATTTATTTCTCGCCGTTTCAAATTGTTGGATGTTCTTTAAAGATATTGTTAATGCCGCTATTTCACTTGGTCGCGAAATATGGCAAGCGTGGCGATATATTGAAAATAATTACAACAACAAAATAACAAAAGATTGTCTCATGTACCCACAATCCTATTGAAGGATTCGGGAGACCTTGGAACGAAGCGAATAAGAATGAATCGAATCTTTAACAGAAATTTAGGAAGGTTCTTCCTCATAAGCCCAACCGATACTTTAGGCAGACTTTTAATTTCCGACTATTCGTAAGCCAAACCCCAGCATAAATAAAAGATGAGCTTAGGGTATAAAAGAAAGACAACCGATGCTATTCAGATGTCCATAGTGGTAGCCACTCTCTCACGTCTAAGACTCGTCACGAAAGCCTAACATTCCAAATGTTGCCAGATGTGAGCCAGATGTTGATGGGATATGGCTACTCGAAAAGCAGGACAACGAAAGAGAACGTCAGAGGTAACCAAGCAAGAAGAAAAAATGGCCAGACTTCCCTCTCTTAACAAATGAAACATTCACACGAAGATCCAAACAAAGAAAACGAAGCAGTCAAAGATGACAAACAGCTGAAGACATCGGAAAGTTATGTCAGACCGGTGAGCCTTCTGACCCCTCAACGGCTACGCAAAAGAATGTATATGTCACAGGGGAAGTGATAAATGGGGCGAATATTTATAATTTCTGGCGATGTTCCATAATCGTTAAGTGATAAAACATAATAGAAGCAGATATGGCTGAAGAATTTCAAAAAATTGTCTTTTACGGTTTTGGGAAAGACTTCTTAAACATTCATCTTCTTGTTCCTTCAAAATCTGCAACAATCAGTTAACCGCGACAAACGAAGATTGCATATAACCACTGTCTTTCACCCCCTCTATCTTCCTATCTACCTCCCTCCTTTCAAAATCTAGAAACTTCCTCTTTCCAACAAAACCTTTCTTCACATTACCTCACTAGACAACCAGAACTTCTTCTGTGTTAATATTTCTTGCTCTGTAGAGGAAGCATGGGAGAGAGAGAGAGAGAGAGAGAGGAGACAGACCAGCAGATCGACAAGATCCGTCTTTTATATAATAAATGAAAGTGACTCAGCCAACAACAAAAAGAATGATGTAAAAACAAGACGTCAAATTAATTTTTCTTTTTATTGCCTCCACTTGTGAGACAAGGAGAGCAAAGAAGAAGATGAGGAGGAAAAAATATGTTTTTCTCGTGATGATACCACTTTGAAGGGGTGGGAGAAATGAAACACTTTTCCGGTTGGTTTTCCTCAGCCCATTTGAAATCGTAATTTTCAGTTCCTCAACAATTTTTTCTCTCTCCAAAAAATTAAACATTAATCAAATTAAATTAGATTAAATCATTGACGAGGGTTGAAGAATTAAAAAGTTAAGTTTCATAAAAGTGGAAAAAGTGATGGTGGTGGAGGAGAAGTGCGAGAGGGAAGAGGAGAAAAGAAAATTGTCCGAAATTGAGTGTCACAGTTAACAGTTTAATATTCCTAAAAAACAAGGTTCATTAAAAATAAAAATAAAACTGTAATCTTTGGAAGGTTTTCCATCGACCAGTTTTCTTGATCCCTTTGATCCCTTCCTAGTTCTTTTCTTTTTATTGAGCTTTTGAGCTTTTCACGGCCTTATGATACTATAGTTTTTAGATTTTTAATGGCGAGTGTTTTTTATGAAAAATTTTGAATTTGGAAAAAGAAAATTTGGCGTAGGGATGTGGCGACCCCACCGCCCAGTGATTTCACACGGCAATCAGCCTCCCAACCCTAAGGCGCTAGACGACCCGTGCTGATGGGGTGCGTGGCACAAGGGAGTTGTGTCGTGAACGGAGCCTCGGGGATACCTGGCGCCCTCCCCGAGTAAGTAGCCTTACCCAGGTACAGGGGACACTGCCTGGGTGGACCTCCATCTCCCCCTTACAGCTCCACGAAATGGATAGACTAAACACTTGGACAGAAGTCTATTATAGACTTTGTCATGGTGCCAATGTGTGCGAGGCGGATCGTGTGCGACGTGAGGGTTATGAGAGGGGCTGAGCTGTCAACCGACCACCATCTGGTGGTGTGCGAGCTCAACCTGGACGGGACGGGGCCGAAACCACAGAAGCGCGCGGTCAAAGTACCGAACCGTGTGATGTGGGAGAAGCTCCAGAACGAAGAGGTTCGGGAATCTTTTGCGCACCACATAAAGGATAGATTCGAGCAACTTCCACCGCTCTTGGCTGAAGTGGAGGAGGAATGGCGTCTGTTTAAAACTCCGAATCCGCGGAGGCAGTTTGTGGGGTGAATCCAAAGGCTCTCCTCTTCGAGGAGAGGGCCATCCTTGCTCGTTGGAGAGAGTACTTCTCAGAGTTGCTCAATCCAACTCAGGGCACCGAGGGTGGTAGAACCGGCGCCACACTTGGGGCGGAGAATAGTCCCACCGTGACTGAAGTCGGTCGGGCGATTAAATCGCTCAAGAGCGGCAAAGCTGCTGGTGTGAATGAAATTCGGCCCGAGATGTTGAAGGCGCGAGGGGAAGAGGGAGTCCTTTGGCTCACTCGCGTCATTAAGGTGGCCTGGCAGGGAGGAACAGCGCCGGAGGATTGGCAGACCGGGGTGATTGTCCCGATCTTTAAGAAAGGGAGGAGGAGTGATTATGCCGATTATAGGGGCATAACCCTGCTTAGTCTCTCCGGGAAAGTCTTTGCGAAAGTGCTGGAGGCCCGTTGCAGATCCGTGATCGAGGACAGGCTGGGGGAGGGTCAATGTGGATTCCGTCCCGGAAGAGGCACGACCGACCAACTCCTGACCCTGAAGCTCTTTCTCGAGGGGTCCTGGGAGTACGCCCGACCAGTCATTGCGTGTTTCATCGACTTGGAAAAGGCCTACGACCGAGTCCCTCGCAGGAGACTCTGGGAGGTCCTCCAGACATATGGCATCGATGGTAATGCACCATTTTGGTCGCAAAATACAAAATTTGGAGAAGCCTATCTCAGTTCCGTATAATTTTACGCAATTAATATAAAGTTCTTTAAGAATGCATAGAAGTACTCTTTTTTTGTTTATGTATTGTAAGCATGTTTAAGCAAGAAACTGCCTTGTAAAATTCGATAAGTAACAATTAATGAAATTCGGTGTAAATTTGCTTTAGTGTACATAGGGAGCATATATGCCCCATAGTATATTTTGGGTCTTATGCAAGAAATTGTTCAAATTATGGTATAAATGTGTTCTATTGCTTCCCTTAGACATATTTTTATGGAAAAAATTTTTAACCCTTACCTCCAACCCTTATGTACGTCAAAGGGTTGAGTGAGATAAGTTTCTAAATTCTTTAAAATAGGCAATCTTTAGAATCAAATTTGACCCACTAATAGTCGCCGCTCTAAAATTAAATTAGGTGGGTTTGAAAGCTGAAGATATGCTCTTTCCAATGATACTGGTTAGAAAAGAATAAAAAAGGACACAGTTGAGATATTTGGCCGCAAACTTAGGCCAAAATCAGTTTATCGCCCTCTTCGCACACCCATACCTCCGAAAGTAATGGGGGTAAGAATGCCGAATAAAAACAGGATCATAGCTCTAATAACACACTATTGACATCCAAAATCTCGAAAGGATCCGTTGCCCTAGAAAAAAGTTATGGCGGCGCGAAAACAGGAAATTTGTCGAGCGCGACAAATTTTTTGTCACTATTCCAGCGTCCATAGCTCAGCACTCAAACAAGGTAGACGACTGACGGTTGTACCATTTGAAAGGGCATATTAAGCAATATTAACGTGCAAAAAGCGCAACTCTCTAAGTTGTACAGTTAGTCTACAGCGAGCCATTAAAGTTGGCGATTTTTGATAGCTCCGCCCGAAATCGGAGCTGCCCCATTCTCTTTAGACGCTGATAGAAGACGAACCTGAATAGATTTCGAATTGAAATTTTGGGGATTTTCATCCAAGACCTGAGGTAACATTCCTGTAAAATTTAAACAAAATCGGAGATGGTCGACCTGGAACTTTTTCAAAATCTGGTCCGTTTGATATGGAATGACCCATATATATATATATCTCTAACATAGAGGTGTCAAACTCGGGGCCCGAGATGAAAATGTTTGCGGCCCAGTCAATACATCCGACGCATAGTATACATAAAAAGAAATGTGAATTAGAAACAAAACCAGGTTAAAAAATTATAATATACTTTATGTATAAACTATACGGATCATTTTAAAGAACAAATTAACTCTTTATATGTTTATTATAATGTATTAATACTATTTAAAATAAAAATATTTGTTTCTGTGAACACTGATTTTTTTGCGGTCCACTTAAAATTAATCATTCTTTATTTGGCTTTTTGTCGAACGCCATCAAATATTTTAGTTGAGGGTTAAACACTAGTAGCGTGTTTACTTGGGCCGAGTTCGCTTTGACACCCCTTCTCAGTCATACGGAATTTATTTATAAAACAACTAAGCGTTTCGTCCACCTAGCCGCCGTGGGCATTGCCAACAGACTTTATACCAGTAACAGTTTAGTTTAAATCTTATGACAGTCACAGTTATGTATGTTTGTAATACTGATAGCGAACTGTGATATTACCTCGAAGTTTCTCAACATTTTATTTGTTTCTTTATTCACTTGTCTAGATACTTATTTGGCTTTTTTGTTTATTTTGTTTGTTGGAGTGTATATTTAACTGTTTATGTATTGAATCACTATTTACTTAGTTATTTTGCTTCTGTTTCTCGGAAAAAGTAAAGAAAAAATATATATATAGGCAAACATGCTAATGCCCGAGAAGGATACTCAATAAATGAAATTACTATTCGGCCTACTAGTATATTTGTTATTTTTTGAGCAGCCCATCTTTGGACCACGGTAGTTTCAACCATTTCTCCGGTGTTCTCCTAATACCCACCTAATTTTCAGGCTAGGTTCTTGTAGGAGAGTGCATTTTCGGTCCCATGGGATCGGTTTTTAGGATTGGTTACCTCCTAGAGCAGTTTTTCTTAATTTTTCCTTTACTCTATCGGGTCTTGGTTCAAAGAAACCTTGCATTATACGCCAAGGTTATGAGTTTTGAAGGGAGGTTCTTGAGTCGGATAATGTTGGAAAAGTTGAAGGAAACTTTAGGTAAGGTAGAGGGCAGGAGAAAATAGGCTGAGTAATTTCTTACCTAACTTTGGATCGGGATCGGCAGTCGAGTACGCTACCTCTCGGCCACTAAAGGCCCCTTATTGGTATTATTATTATTATTACTATTACCAATTCAATACTTCTACACTCTAAAGCTATAAGCTTCGGTAATGGAGAAGTGATCATCATCATCACCATCATCACGGGTGGGTATACGAGTACTCTCTCCTTGTTCACAATAATTTTCCATCACCGGGTTTGATTCTATTTCTGCTCCTTCTATTGCTGCGTTTGGTTCGACTTCCTGGATGTTTTTCTGATATCATTTAAATATTTTAGGTTTTAGGTACAAGGTTGTTCGTGTTCCTCGAAATCCGCTTCATGGCTTTACTTCTACTTAAAGTTCTGGCATCTATTCCAGGTGTTATGGCGAATTACCAGGGAAAAAATCTCGCAACTTTTCTAATTGCACTCACCAAGCAAAGATGTTGTTTTTAACCTTTACTCTACCTTCTTTCACATTTTTAAAATTATTACAAGTAAAAAGAGGAAGAAAAAAAATTCTGAGTCAAGATATAAGTTATCTAAATTCTGTTTACAAGTTGAGCTTTTGGGCCTTTCCTCACCTTCCTCTTCATGCTCCCCCACTCCTTCCCTACCAGTTCTTCCTCTTTTCCTCTTTTACAAATTAGATGCTTTCACCTTCATTTTTAATTTACTAAACCCAAAGTCGGATTTACTTCGAGCACGGAATTTAATTTAAAAAGCTGCATGAAAAAATTTTCCCTTTTTTGGGGGTAGAGGAGGTGGGGTGGTGGGAGTGGAAATTCGAAGAAAGGTTAGAAAGAAGAGTTTGAGAAAGTTCGCCGCTTTATACTTAATTGTGGATTTAAATAATTGCAACGTAATAAGCTAACGAATAAATTACTTTCAGAATTTTTGGATTAATTCGGATTCGGCGGATAAACTAACTGTTAGAGTGAGGAGAGAAGAAGTGAAAAAAACACGCCGGTTGTTGTTGGTGTGGCTGTTATGGTTGTTTCTTCAAATAAGAATATTTTTATTTATTCTGTATAAAAGAACCGGAAGCTGTGATAGATGAAAATTGTGTTGTGTATGCATAGTGCTTGAACAAGATAAGTCCGGGCCTTCGTGTGAACCTTTTCCAGGTCCTTGTTGGTGGCTCCTTTGAAGCAAGCGATCCACAATACGAATTAGAAAAGAAAGGAAAAGTATTAAAAAGTGATTTAGGCAAAATTGTGGAAGGTTTTTTCTTCCATGGGGAGAGAGAAAGAGAAAAGAAGAAAATAAAAAGGAAAATCAGGCGGTTTTTAAACGAAAATTAATTTCCTTCAAGTCCTTAAGCTGGTCCTGGCTTTTTCTCCGAACTGGTTTTAACACTTCAACAAATAAAAAAATTAAAGAGAAAACGCTGTTGACAATCAACGTCAATAGAAAATTGATAAAAAGAGATAGAAAAGAAAAGAAGAAAAAAGCAGCCATATTAGAAAAGCGTCGGTTAAAATAGAAAAATATCCCGGGCCTAAATTCAAAAAGAGAAAAGAGGCAAAATTGGATTTCCCACAAAGAAAAATAGTGAAAAGGGAAGTTGGGCAAAATGAGGAGTAAAAGAGGAAGGAAATAAAAGGGAAGGACGGGTGGGGGAAAGAAGGAAAAAAGTTTTTCTTTTTAACATCGAGCTTCCCACCTATTAGGTCGAGTGCAATTCAAGAGAAAATAATTAAAAACAAAAAAGACGTCAAAACTAGAGTTGTTGGAAGGAGAGAGTAGAAGAAGGAGGGTTAGGTTGTTGTAATGAGAATGCGGGAGATGGTAAAATAGAAGTGAGAAGAAGAAAGTAGAGAGAAAGGAGCAAAAACGTATTTTATTGTGGTTTAAGTAGGTTTAGAAGAAAGAAGCGACGATATGAACAGTGATGAGGAATACAGGAGGAGTGTCTTTCTTTTATTAGACCGTAGGGTTTCTGGGACACATCTTACTTGTTCCACGTGTTCTTAAAAAAACCCGAATGAGACAAACATCTTGATCGGCAACGCACATCTAGATCTATTTGATATTGGCCAGAAACCGGTACACTACTGTACCTACAATTGGAATGCGATTAACATAGATTTGGATGAAATTCATGTTAGCCGAGTTTGGTTCGACTGCTTTGATTTCTGTCGAGTATACTTTTAACGCTAGTTTGTCATTACTTATCGTCAACTATTAGACTAATTAAAATTCATATAATTGCTTAAATGAATTTCAGACCGGGCTATTATACAACCCATTCTCAGCCAATACTACCATGAACTATATTCGTTTAAGTTCATTTATATAAACAGTCAGTCAGTGATAAAACGAGAGAATCAAAAAAGCGCCAAATGAATATGTGCAAACGTGTTCAAACTAGATGTAATACTAATACTATCGGGTAGAACTTTCTGGTACATCTAATATAAGTAATGTTCCGTGTAAACAACATGTTGGCTTCGATTTCAACGCTGAATCCTATGCCACTAAAACTGCCAGAAACGACCCATGGGATTTCTTTTTTTTTTTTTTTCTAATTCCCCCTGTTAACTACCACCTGTCTCCACCCGGAGACACGAAGAAGTTAGTTTGTTGATATTTTGGGTTTAACTGAGGTAAAGACCATCGTCCTAGCCCCAGGGGCGGGTGGTAAAGAGAAAGATATGAAGTTGGTAGGATAGGTAAGGAGACGGGCTAGATTAGGTTCATACAGGAGAAGCATGTTGCTGAGTCGAGCGGTTTGCACCACTTTAGGCGTAGTTTGTCCTGAGGCTCGTCAAGAAGAAATTCAGCGGTGGGATTTGGATGGTCCACTAGCCGAGAAGAGTATTGAGGGAGAATTGCGATTTCCCCTTTTACAGTGGCAACCGCCAGATCTTTTCGGATAATGTTATTACTAAGGAACCATGTAGCATTTACCCTGATTCGTAGGATTTTAGCGTGGAATTGTTCGAAGATTTCGAGGTTGAAGGTGGTGGAGAAATCCCATAATTGGATCCCGTAGGTCCAGATGGGTTTCGGGATGGTCTTGTAAATGAGGAGTTTGTTACCAGTGTTGAGTTAAGAATGCCTCTCCATGAGCCAGAGAAGTTTATTGAGAATCAAGTGGGCTTGGATAAGTTTTGCTTTATATGAGACTTCCATCCCCTTAATCTGCGGTCAAGATGTATATCGAGATATTTCACTTCAGTCATCTGAAGGACCGGGTTACCGTTTAGAAAGACTGGAGGACAACCCTCTCTGGGGAGAGTGAGGGTAACGGGGTGGAATTTGTTCCCTTTCATTTGTATTCTACATTTGGTCAGCCACTAGTCGGATTTGTTCAGATGTTTTGAAGTCGTCGCGTGGCGGATTGAGGATCACAGTCAGTAGTCAGGATAGCCGTATTGTCGGCAAAGGTTTTCTTGATCGTGTGGTTGGTGATCGGTACGTCAGAGGTGTGTATGACGTATGTGCTTCCCTGAGGAACGCCGGAACAGATTGGGAAAAGGTTGGTGTGTTCATCGCGGTATTTGACGTAAAAATTCCTGTTCTCTAGGTAGGAGGTGAAGATCGGAAGAAGAAAGGAGAGAGAGAGCATAGTTTCTCAGTTTTGATTTTAGTACCTTATGCCAAACCTTGTCAGTGGCTTGAGAAACGTCAAGAAACACCGCATTCCTAGGCTTCGAGGGCGCAGTTGATTTTCATGACGATTCCATGAACTTGCTCGACAGGGGTGAGGCGGTGTCTGAACCCGAATGAGGGAGGATCAAATTGTCATTAAGAAAGGAATTGAGCCTGGTAAGAAGGACCCGTTCTAGGAGTTTGGAAAATAAGGCGGGAGACTGAAAGTTGGTAAGATGTTCTTTGGTTGATGGATTTCCCAGGTTTGGCATTAATGAGATCTTTGCGACCTTCCGTTGAAAGGGGAAGTAGCCAAAGAAAACGCAGCGATTGAATATTATCGTGATTAAGAGGAGACAAGGGAGGGGGGGTAGCTCTTTGACTAAGCGACCCGTGATAAGATCCCACCCATAGGCCTTTTTTGGTCGGATCCGACGGATTTCTTCTGTAACCTTGGAAACTAAGATGCGAAAAAAGGAGACATTGTTAGCAGAGATAGGAGGAGATTGCAAGCGTAAAAGGAAAGGAACTTGGGTGGATGCAGGTCCACCGAGAGGGTTAGGTTGGAATTTTTTTTTAAATAATGCAAAAGTTTGTAGAGCCTGTTGATGGACAGGAGTCGGCGAATACTTAAAGACTGCAGTTACTAGGAAAATAACATTCTGACGTTTTTGAACTATGTACAATAGTTGAATTCGCTAAGATTTGATTCCTCATTACTCAAACTTATAATAAATTGAGAGGCCTTATTAGAAGAAGCCTTTCTAAAACTTTCAAAAATAAGAATGAAAATTGTCTTTCACATTTCCTTGAGCAGAAATCAAAATCAGAACGAACGGCCAGACGAAACACATCTGAAAAATCTATTAGAAATTATGTATATAGGAAAAACCATTAGAAAAGCCCAGAGCCAAGGCCATTTCTCTTGTATTTGTCCAGATTTTTCTCCCTTGTAAAGCAGACGGAACATGACTTCAATAAAAATAAAATAAATTAATTGGACGTTCTCTTTATAATTTAAAAAAATAAATAAATAAAGTCTCGTCATTGAAAAGCGAGAGAAATTCCTGAAGGATAATATTTTTTTCTCTCTCTTTGACTTAATAAAAGCAAATCTACAAAGAATAATATATAGTATTAACCGAAACGAGATATTATAAATCACGTGATTCAAAACGCTTGAATATACACGGATGTGAAACCTTTTTAATCCAAACTAATTAATATAAGAGCGCTTTCGGATTATCGCTACGGTCGGATTATGAGATTTTCACTGTATGACAGCCCTCTTCTTCCATTTTACTCTTTCCTCCTCCTCCTCTTTCTCCTGCTTCCTTTTCATTTCCTCTTCCTCTTCTCAAATCTTTTTTTTGCTGCCTCAAATCACCTCATAAGAGAGAATAATACTCCATCCTTTAAACATACTTTCAAATTTCTCTTTCACTGTCCGGAACAAGTCAGGAAAAAAAATTTCAAGTATTTCAAACAGTTGATTGTGGGTTTTGAAATTTCTTTCAGTTCTTTCACCTCTTGAACGTCCCAAAAAGTTTTCAAAGGCTTCTGGCTTTTGGTTTTTATTCCCTTACAATGCTGCATCCCTTCACTCCCTTCTCGATCTAAAAAAATTTTTATTTTAAATTTATCATTTTGAAATACTATAATAAATAACACTTAGCGATTTAACCTTTATATTATTTGAGACTACGGCTCATTCGGAGCCTTGGCCTTCACAAAATGACTGCCACCTCTTCGAGCCTCATATCTTTTTTGGCCTGTCAAATTGTCGTTTTTCCTAGGACTTTTTTGTGAATACCTAGACCGGTATTCTCTCTCGTTTCATCTTAGCTAGGTGCCCAGCCCACCTCAAACGAGCTCTCTTCAAGCTGTTCTGTAGACAGCGGGGGATCTTTAAACAGGTCCTGAATTTCTACAGGTCCCGAATTGGTTCGGAAACGCGAAACATTATTTCTTTGTACAGGGTCGTAGATCTTCCTGAGGGTTTTCCTTTCCCTTCGGCCCAGCAGCTGTTTTCCCTAGGTTGTTAGGGTCCAAGCTTCGCTGCCTATTGGACTGATCGACGTTAAGCATACATTCTTTTTAGTTTCACGAGAGATATACCGTGAGTTTCTGGAGAATCTGTTTTCCTAGTTTATCCTTTATTTGATTTCTTCCGGAGGGGGTATTATTTACATCGGTAATGCAGAAACATGTACACTGTTCCACTCTGTTAAATGGTACAACTTCAGTAGTGGGGTCCTCTGTGCGCCAGGGTTCTCTGCTCAGGTTCATGTATTTCGTTTTTGTGGTGTTAACTTCTAAACCAACTGCATTTGTTGATTTTTGGAGTTCCATATAGGCATTTCTTATAGTTTTAGTTCAGACTTCCAAGAAGGTTCGCATCATCTGCATACGCCAGAGATTGAAGCGGTTGTTCAAACAGGGTTCCAGAGCGTTTTACAAATCTCGGTGTGATGAAATTGTGAAGGGTGCCTTCTCTTTCAATTGTAATTTCACCTTTGCGTTATAAATATAGAAGTCCTACCAATTATTTCGGGTATTTTTTGACCTCGTATTTATTTAACATAGGATTCAGCATATTATCTAGTCAGTACAGCAGTATCTAAACCCTCAGGCATTGGATAAAGGATAATGTGGGCATAAGGTTAGAAGCATAATATAGCACGGAATAGCAAGAATAAAATAAAAAAATAGATACGAAGAAGATTTCTTCTTTGTTGTCTCCTCTTCTACCTTATGGTGTTGAGGAGTGGCATAGGTGGCTTTAACCTTTCCGATTCCTGGTGTGTATTCTGGCGTTATTCAGGGTGACTTCCTTTTTCCCCAAGTGGTTTTGGATGTTACTCTTCCATTTTAACCGTGGTCTCTCCCATCGTCTTTCTCTTCCTTTCCTGTTTTGGGTAACTCAATTCCGGCACCCGGATAATGTAGCCAAACCATCTTAGCTGCTTCGCTTTGATGCTCTTTTGAATTGAGCCTACGTTGAGGTTTGATTGCGTATCCAACCTCTTCTCGTTTTGCCTTCTATTTTTGGGAGATATCGCATTTATGCCGCCTGGCGTCTGCTTAGATGATTTGTTGTCAAGGTTCAGGATTCCACGCTATAGCTCACAATTGGGATGCAGACTAATGAGAAGACACTCAATTTGGCTTTCCTGCTGACTTCTTTATTGGAGGTGAACCCGTTGTCAGTTATTTGATGAAGCCTTCCTGGGGAAGGAAGAATGAGATTAGTAATAAATAAAATAAAGAAAAAAGGTGAGATGAAATAGAATCAGAATTTAAGAAGAGTGAAATAAGAGAAAGAGAAATAACAGAACAGAAGTTAACAAAATTAACATTAAAATGTCAAATCGAAACACGCGCCTAAGCAAAATGAATTTTCGGAAAGGAAACATAGTCTCTTTCCTCTGCTTTTTGAAATAAAAATGCAAAACACTTGAAAAAGAATTAAAAACATCAATTAAAACGCAATTTGCATTAATCACCTCATACCTGATCACTTTTAAATTTTCTTTCCTCTCACAACCACCTTTCCTCCTCCTCCTTCCTCCTAACATCCGAGTTTCTTCCATTGATAAACAACTTTTTTCATTATTTATATTTACAATCAGCATCTAATGAATATTTAATAACAGAAATATGAAAACAAAAGGAAGTAAAACGTCATTTGTAAATAAATTCATATTTATTTTATTTTTTGCGAAATGAATCTCGGCTGAAAGAGGAAAAGATTGAAGACGTACAAAAGATGGGGGCAAGAGGGAACAAAAACGGTTTGAAAGAATTGGAAGAAAGACAAAGGAAGTTGAAAAAGGGAATGATAATTAGCAATAAATTTATAGAAAGATGTTATAAGGTAAGTTGAAAAACTACACGAGCATGAAATTTATCAAAAAATGGGAGGAGAAGCCAAAAATCTGGAAAACCAATTTTTTTCTTCCTCTGTCGGTAAGGTTTACTCTTGTTCTTAGTTAAAGTTAGATCCTGTTTTATGCGGTTGAGTGCAGTATGAAATCGCCCTTAAGGTTTGAGTTATAAAACAAATAAGTGTCAATACTTTTTTCTACGGAGTTTTGGACACAGTATTTATTTATTTTCTAGCCGTTGTTAACGGCAACCTGTCTCTAAATGAGACATCGAGTAGGTGGTATGGCTTTAAAGGGGCTAAATAACTAGGGAACAGACCAGTGTCTTGGCCCGAGAAGTTGGATAAACGCATCTGACTGGAAGTGCAGTCTGTAGGGTAGGATAAGATATAGGAGGGAGGAAGAAAAGAGAAGGGGGAATATAGAAGAAAAAATGGAGAAAGGAGAGAATAGAAGACGCACAAAGATAAAATACAAGGAGGAAAAAAAGAAAACAGGGCAGAGAAAAAGAGGAAAGTAGTAGTGATACTAATAAGATGGGCAGGAGGTGATAGTAAGAAAACTGAGAAGTGAGACAAAGAGCAAGAAAGGTGGCAGAAAGTATTTTATTTATTAAAAAGTAAGATAAATTCAAAATCAAAATTTGCGAAACGGAAAAGCAATGACAACAAAAAAAAACAGAAACTATAAAAAAAATCGACCAAGAAACAGCAGCAATAACCTAACGACCCCCAAACGGTGTCCACTGTCCACGAAGCACTAGAAAAACAAAGACAAAAAATTCTAAAAAAAAAGGTTGGGAATATCTAGAAAGCTCATATCCGGATCATAAACCCCGCTTTGTTCATATTTTTTACAAAAACAAAACAAAAGAAAATGGAATCGATCCAGGGAAAAAAAAGGTTCAGAGGAAAAGGGAGAGGAAGAAGATGGAAGAGGCAGTGGGGGGGCGGGAAGAAAGCCGAGAAAACGAAAAATTTGTGAAGTCTTGATGGAATTTTCAGTTTTCTTTTTCGAAATCGCTTCCATCGTGGCACTAGAAAACAGAATAAATAAAAGATATCGTATCATATGTTATGTTTCCGATTTTATGACGTTTAGTGATGTTGAAAGAGAGGGAGAGGAGAAAAGGGGAAGAGAAAGATGGATGAAGAAAACCTAATGATTCACAAACTTATAGATTATGTCTGTTGGAGAAAAACCAGAAAACGACTACGTCGAGCAAAATAGTTGATTTTTATTTTTCACAATTTTATTTTCCTCCATAAAATTTTCCTCATTGTTTTTACTGGTCTCCTTGTCCTTCGTTTTCTCTTTTCGCACAATTTTCATTGCATTCGTGATGACTCGGTAAGCAGCGAAGAAGCGAGAGAGAAAAGAAAGAAGGAAAAATGAAAAAAGGAAAGAGAATATTGTTGGACTCATTTTTTCTCTCATCCAGACATCTTCTGTGTCTGTTTCGTTTTGACTGATGGTCAACACCGGTTGCAGAGCAGATAAACACGTGTCACTTAATCAAAACTCCACAACTCTTGTTGGAAGCTACAATTTCAGAAGGACCCGTATTCAATTACCTTTCTCATAATATTCATCTATACAAACCAAGCTGAACCTGAAATGACGTATGATAATTGGAATCACATAATCGCACAGATCAAAGGACCTTCAACTTAAGTTAAAACAACACCTACAAAGCCGTACTCCAACTCATCTGGATTCCAGAAATACCACAAAGATTAAAAGTAAAAGAACCCATAAGTGTTGTTTAGCATCTACAAGAAAAGTTTCTTCCTCTCTTGCATCAACGTTTAGGCAGCTGTCATTAAGCAAAAAGCTGTCATCATGTTAAAATTGAATTTTAAATGCTAAGGCCCAAAGAGACGAGATAGCGAAGACAAACAAAATAAAAAAAAAATTCCAGTACTTATAAAATGACTTTCGGCGGCTTCTTTCCATTGTGATGCTTGTGGTTCACTGTTCAAGGGAAAATAAATCAAGGTAGCTCGCACTCTTTCAGTACGTTTTAAAACATCAGTTTTTTGTCTTTGTTTTTTTTTCAGGATTGGAATGTTTCCGGAACGTGACGATGATAGTGGAGCCTTCATTTGTGGAAAACGGAAAACACGTCACTCTAGGATGTCACTACGACCTGGAAAACGAACCTCTTTACTCTGTCAAGTGGTATCGAGGAAACTTTGAATTTTATCGGTACGCTCCGAGTGAAAATCCGCCCAAGAAAATATTTACTTACCCAGGGTTTCACGTTGACGTAAGTTTATTTATTTATTTATTTCTGTCTTTTTCTTTTCTATTCCGCACATCATTTTTTTCTTTTTTGCTTTCTGAATTTCAATGGGTTTTAAATAGGTGATTTTTTTTGTGTCACGTTTTCATGTTCAACAAATTCATTTGGACTCAAATTTGGGAGATGCGGTCGAGAGGTGAGATGCAGAAGACCAGCATATAAGCCTGAGGCAAAAAAGAAGAGGATGAAACAATTTTTTTCTGTCGATTTCTTTGAAACTTTTATTTTCCTTTTGAAGCTTTAACATTTGAAATAATTGTTTTGGAGCTAAAATGGAATCGTGACTGGATCACTGTCCCTTCAGCATTAGTGCACGCAATTAAGTGTCAAAGTTCTGCATGAACCACCTTAAGGCTAAAACCACTTATCTCCAAATTATTTTATTCAAAAAGAATATAAATACTCAAATCAAATTTCTTTCTTCTTGCCCTTAGGTGCTTCTTGCAAAACCCTCATGATCACAAACTTTTCTATAAGTTTTACAAACAAACAAAAACAAGAAAAATCCAAAGAGGGAGGTTGGTTTGGTGGAGAAGGAGGATATAGAACCAAGCTTTTTTCTTGTTTCGATTATGCAATGACTTTTTGGTTTATTTTGTTTTATCTATGTTCACAATTACTGACTCCGGTATCTGAGAGTGCCTTCAAACTCATAGCTATCGGGTCTGTTTGTTTTCCTTTGTGGGGCTTATCGTTTGAGTGATCAAAACACCTGACTTAGGAAGTTACAGTTGAGAATTTCATTAATGTGTTAGATAAAAACCGGATGAGACCATTATGGTTCATAACTCTCAAACTGTATCATAATCTTGATGTTTCTGGTGGCCTTATACTGTGTCATATATTTAGAAATGACCATGACATCACTAGACCAAAATAAAATATGGTAAAAGCAGTTACGGACTAGAAGAGAGGTAAGACACCGCCGAAACATTTGAACTGTTGAATTCTGGCTAATAAAAAGTTTTAAGCAGACTTTTATTCTCGAAAAGTGGAGACAAATACTTACTTTAGAGAAATGATAACAGGTAGCGCCACTAATAATTAAAAGAGGTTGTCCATTAGCAGGTATTCGACATGATCGTCGCACCCAGGCAGACCTTGAGCTACAATGTGCTTTTGAATCCTATTTCATAACACATATTCCAGAAACTCTAAGCCTAACTCCTCGAAGTTATTAATTGTTGACAAACCAAGGATGTGACCTCGGATTAAAGTTACGGGATATCAAATTCATTTCATTTATCAAAATCATGTGCCTGATGTGAGCAGAATCCGGGCGATTAAAAAAAAAATCCAAGGGAAAACACCTTCAAGTCAGCACTGAGCAGGGTTGGACTAACACAAAAAGATACAGATCAAGTGAGAGAGTTGAAGGTAAATAGGACGAGTTTACATCCAATCATATACTTCAGGTAGCATGAAATCCCAGCTCCAAGCCCACTTTTCTTACTAATAGACTGGAATTTGATTTACCCGAAAATCTGAAAACCTTCAGCAACGATACAAATCCTGAACTATGGAATGAAAAATCCGACGTCATACATTTTGACAAGAGAAAACAGAAAGTAGACTGACTAAAGAGGTTGGAGAAGGAAAGGCGGACCAAATGGGTCACACATGCCTCCAATAATGACGGCTTAAAAGATTTAAATGGTAATCTGAAAGGACAGTCCCTAATCACAATCAAACTTGAAAATCGCTTTGTTACTTGCACAAAGATTAACAACAGAAAATTGGTGAAGAGTTGGTTGAGAGAAAGAAGTATGGTGCCGGAGGGGGAGAGAATGAGCCCAAAGTGATAATGAAAATTACTGAGTCTGAGAGAACAGAAATAATTACTCTACCCAGTCCCGTTTCGATCCCGGTCTTACGGGCCTCGGACCGCCCCCGAGTTTTATTTATATCTATTTACTTTGAAAAGAGGGAAATGAGGGATGATTTCTTAACTTTTCCAAACTTTTTGATATTTGCTAAAAGAGTAAAAAAAAAAACGTGATGTGAATTTTTCTGTCGAAAGGTCGTCTGTTTCCACACCCTAGTAATCTTTCATTGCATTATTTTCTAAATTAAACATCAAAAACATTTTTTTAATTTTCATTCCATTGCAAAGTTGCCATTATTCTTTCTCTCTTTCTTTCACCTTATTTCATTTCTCTAACGCCCTGTTCTCTAAAAATGTAAATTGACATTTATCCGAGACGCCAGAAACTCAGCCTCGTGCTGGCTCGATACCCAAATCGGTTTTCTGTCTTGTCTTGAGTTCATTCTACTTCATCCTTTCCTTTTCCTCCGTCTGACATCAAATATTAAGATTACGTTCTTATCTGTCGTGACCAGTCTATTGACTGCTTTTTGGATTCGTTTGTATTTCTTCTTACAGACTAAAATATTAAAAATAATTAATTAATAAAAATATTATGTGGGTAGAGTGGTGTAGTGTTTAAGTTCCTGACTTGAACGCAATGATCATGAGTTCGAATCCTCCTCCCGCATCCTGTTAAACCGAAAAAGGGTAAAAAACGGGATTAAAACCACTTCGAGTAATAACATTATGAAATATTGTTTCCTTATTTTGAAAACACATTTTTCCTTATTATGGCATTTTCTTATGAATCTCACATACTACTTTCGCACATAAATACTGTGCTATATACATTTTAGATGGGTGATTCCAAAAGTCGGACTAATCAGAGGTCCGTTGAAAATTAAAATTGATTCGAAAGGGGCCCTAAACAATATAAACGGGTATACGCAAGGTTTCATATAAAATTGTGGTCCGTTTTTATTATTAAGGAAATTGAAATAAATAACAGTATAAAATAGTAGATTTGTACCCAGAGTAAAATGCAAATATAGCTGGATACTTAAAGTGCAATATATATATCTTCTGTGAATGATAACTGACAAAAAATTTTTTCCACTGAGAACTGAAGTTAAGCTTCCGCGGTAGTCAAACTAGAAACTGAAAACGTTAAGAACTGGGTTTTTACACTGCGCCATATTGTAACTATTGTAGAAACCAACGTTTCGCCCAAATCGGCAGCTGTGGACACCATCAGGGTAGGCACTGAACTGAAGAAAAAGAGGAAACGACTACTTGGAAGTGGGTAGGAAAGGAATGGGGTCAGCGGAGGAGGAAGGTTGAATGGAGATAGGACAGGTATGGAAAACAAAGGAGAAAGAATGTTGGAAGTTTCCACTGATAATTCGCGTGTTATCAGTTTGGGAACCACTGATTTAGACTGACCTTTTTCGTTTTTACGTCTGTTTTTGAAAGCACTTCTCAACTTGTTTGCCGTTTTCTCTTTCGGATTACAGTTACAGTTGAGTTTTAATCCAGTTTTTCAACCGTGGTTATAGCAGGATGTGGAAGGAGACTCGAACTCACAACCATAAGTTCTCCTGTCGGGCGTTTCGACCACTACACTAGAGCCCTCTCACATTAATTGCAAATTCAAAGTAAAAACACGGGTAAACAGTCAGCGGGTAAGAAAATCAAGTTGGAGATCTATCAAGAAACAACTTTTTTACCGTATTGTAAGCCAAGCACTCAAGTGCTGACTCAAAAACAGAATTAGTTAATGAAATTAGTAATTAAATAATACCAAAGATATAATAAGGTCGTTATATACTCACAAACGAAAATATAAGTTATACGGAATGAATAAAGGTAATAAAAGGGAAGTCAAAAGCACATCTCAGATTAACGATACCTTACTAAAGGTCTGTCGGGGTGTGACAACAGAACAGGAAAACCGTAAGTGCAAGCTCGAATTCTTTCTGCTAAAGTTCCGTTGCATTCGAAGCCTGACATGGCACCTCCTCATTTTTAATTTTAGTGCCTCCAACACAATTTTTTCACCATTTTTCGTTCCTAAAGCATCCCTTCGCATTGTTTTTCTTTTCTTCACTTTCCCAAGTTATTTTTTGACCAAAATTTTCTCATTTTCCACCCCCTCGCTCGTTTTATATCCTAAATTCATAAATCTGGCCAAAAATATTCTTCAGCTCACTAAAAAAAAAAGAGGAAGATGACAGTGGGGTAATTAATGATGACACAAGAGTTTTAGTAATGATGAAACTAGTCAGAACAAAACCAAGAGAAAGATATCATGAGTCTGACCTCTTCTTCTTCCATTTCCGTCTTCTTCAAGCATTATTGCAATCTACAAAATCTTCTTTATCGATTTTCGAAAGACAATTTTATAAACAACAACAAAAAAAAATTTGGTCCGCCATCTGTGGATATATTTATCCAACTATACCATCCAAGAAGAAGACAAAAAAAAGGACGGAATAAGAACGTAATTTAGTTTTTTTTCACAAGGACACAAAGGGAGAAGGGGATGAAGGGTGGGGGATAAGGGCAGTAAATTTTTGTACTTTCAATTTTGTAGCAGAAGATCGTTAAACTGTTATTTATTCCGCATAAAAATCGAGGTCCTTTCAATCAAGTCTATCGCTGAGAGGAGAAACCCATTAAAGAAGACAACGGCAAAAACAGAAAACAATTTTTCCATCATCTTCTTTCTGGTTTCCCTCTTTTATCTACCACCCCAACCATCCACCCACGCACCCACCTCTCCTTTTCCTTTTTTCCTCTTCTTCTTCTTCTTCTTTCGCCTTGAAGGTTTATTACAACGACCATAAAGTGGAAGGTTATGGCTTTATTTTCGAGATTTAATGTTCGGAAAAAAGTTATTCATTAGCGGAGTGTTCTATTAAGCGGTTTATGGCACACGAAAAAGGAAACTGAATCGGTGTATAAAAGACTCTTAAAAAAAGCAGAAAATAGAAAAAAAAACAAAGTATATGAGATTTTTATGAAATGTGTGGTGGGGGTGGGGGTGGAGGTTAATAAGTGAAGACTCGAAATCAACCTTTGCGCTGTATAAGAAAAGTCAGACCGATTGGGCCCTTTGAGATCCAGTATTCACATTTACATAGAATTACATAGATGAAATTTGAATGGGTATATATAAAACTGCTTGAGTTCAATTTTAGTAATAAAAGTGGGTTTTGAGATCAAAAGTAGTAGAAAACAATACAGTGTGTGTCATGGCCAGTTGTAACTGACTACTGGTGAAAACTAAAAAACTGTAGGCTACATATTGAATATAGATTAACAATGAGCCGCCACCAAAGTCTACG
This sequence comes from Columbicola columbae, assembly GCA_016920875.1. NCBI lineage: Eukaryota > Metazoa > Arthropoda > Insecta > Psocodea > Philopteridae > Columbicola > Columbicola columbae. The sequence continues at coordinate 1,026,035 of JADMLL010000002.1, forward strand.
AGTAACATTGTCAGAATAGATCGTCTGCAGGTACTCTCCATGTTGACGTCACGGACAGATACACTTCTCGTTGAATAGTCGATGGTGTTGGAACTGCTTATGTTCTGTGTTTATTAATTTCATTCAGATAGCAAAAGTTATATTTGGTCTGAGATATACCACGAACTTTCTCACAAACTTATTTAATCACTTAGTGATTTAGGTCCAGATTTTGCAAAAACTGGTTTAAAATACAGTGAAAAATTTATCTTGTTGCTTTTTCTCGTTGTGTCACGACTAATTGTGTTCTTAATCTTTTTTTATTAGTTTGTTTTTCTTATTTTTTGTATTGTTGCCTTTTATGGTGTTCTGTTTCTTCTTTTATGTTTCTTTTCCCCTCACTTTTCTCCATTTTAGACTTCAATACTCTTTTTACATTTGTTTCTTTTTTTAATTGGTTTTTACAGTTTTATTTGGATTCTTAAGCTTCTTTTTTACTTTCTAATCACGCATTCTCTGTTAATTTTTTAAGGCTGCCAAAGATATATTGGAAGTCTTTAAATTACATGACATATATAAGATGGGTTCCTGCCTTAATGTAAGACTGACATAATCTTTGGTTTTATAAAATTAAGAATCTTTAAGCTAAAACGGTTGGATTTTTTCAAGGAGTCTTCCGTTTCTTTTTTCTCCTTCTCCTCCTTTTTATTAAGAACAGTAATTATGAGATCATTATAAAGTTCTAAAAATTAAAAGCTCTTTAAACTCTTCTGCATTAATCGACAAAGTACAGTAGATTTTATAGAGACGTTGAATTAATTTCAAATACCCATCTATCCTAGCTGTTGTAGTATTCTGACACATTGGAAACCGATTTTCCTTCCTCCCACCTCCTTCTTCTCAGCCTTCGTCAGAAGTGGAAGAGGTTTTCGGATGGGGCCAGGGAGGTATTGTATTCAAGTTTTTTATTAAACTCACTGAAATATAGCGTAGAATATAGATACATTTATATTGCATATATTCGCAGAAACTTTAATAGTAACACAGTTTTCCTTCACTTTCTTTGGCATGGGGGACAGGTGTTATAGGTCGGAGGCTAGGGTCCTAAAATAAGCTGCCACCATTTTATATTTGTAATAAAACAATGGTACTTGATATAAAGACTAACTACGGTATCTTCAACGAAACTCAGAAACGAATGAACTACCTCCCGAGGGGAACATCCTAGCTTCTGAATTGTTATACGATTATTGATGACTGATAGGCCCTAAAATCTGGGGTAGCCCTTTTACCCGATAGTATGTCAATACAACAAATGCATGAGTACATCAATTTTATATTTTGATAACTAACAATTATGTTGTTTAAGAATTCGCTGTGATAAACTGTGTCATTTAGACTAAGATCGTGTTATAGTCCTTGATTGTGAAACACCCGAAAAGGACGGTAACACAGGTAAAAAATTTAGGAATTAATTCAATACAGTAAAACTGTATAAAAGTCGATAGAGGAGAAGAGGCGAGAAAGAGAGCTTAAATAACAAAGGTGGCTCGGTGTGGTGAACGCAAAAATCGAAATCAAGTTAGACGTTAATTTCTAAACCAAAGAGGATAATCTCTCTATTTGTGAAGCAATTTCTGCTTTTCCTAATGAATAGCTTCATTACCTCGTTTTCCGAGCTTCCAAAATCAGCAAAGTATACAAATCCTTTTCACTTTGCATCTCTCCTTTCAGTCTCCTCTTCGTCCCTCTCTCTCTGCCACAACCCACCCTCACCCCGGCCCCATCCGAAAACCTCTTCCACTTCTGACGTTTTCGGAAGGAGATAGAAGGCTGAGAAGAAGGAGGTGGGAGGAAGGAAAATCGGTTTCCAATGTGTCAGAAACGAAACTTCGGCCTGGAATACGGAATTTGCCAAGTTTCAAACTCAAAGCGTCCGTTAATTAAAGTCCGGCTCTTTTCGGAATCTCAGGTCGGGGATCGGGGAGAGAGAGAGAGAGAGAGAGATTTATTTTTGTTCTGGAGGAGAAGAGGAAGGATCGAAGGAAATAAAGGGAAGCCAGGGAGGAAGGAAATTGTTTTTAACGGAAGCTGGTGAAAGGTTTTAGGTTCGTGAGTGTTTTCAAATTTTGTTTTGAAGCCTTTGAAAATGATTTTACCCCTAGCTCCTTCCGGTTAGGTTTGGAAACACCCTAATTAAGCAATTTGGTGAAGTGTTTCTCTCCGTTTAACTTCCTACCTTCCTCCCTCCTCCTTCCTCAAACTAAAAAGACTTATTCAACAGATTGCAGGAACTGCACTCGATGATCTACTCTGAAACATTTCACTACACAATGAGAGTGAATCCTTGAAAATTTCCTGAATTCGATCCTCTTTCTCCTTCTCTCTTCTTCGTTCCAACTTTCAAACAGTCCGAGAGAGTGGGAATCGGGGTGGGGGGGGAGGAAGATGGAGAACGAAGTTCTTGATGAAAAGGAAGGGAGATTTTACGAAAGGTTCTTCCTTCCGGTATTTGAATAGAGGAGAAAGTGGGATACGAGAAAAATCTTAATATTCCAGATAAAATCATAAACAAAGAGATGCTGAGATAGCGAGGAAGTAATCCTCAGATAATTTCAAGAGCTTAGAAAGCTCTGTGGTTAAGACAGGCATCGAGAACAGTCCTCTTTCTACCCCCTCTCCACTGTCATCTTCCCTTCACCTCCTCCTTTTCCTCTTCCGCCTTTGCCTTTTCTTCCCCTGGGTTCCTTTTCTTTATTAAATACCATTTCCGAAATTGGTGAAGTTTTGTTCTTGGGTCATTTTCTCTCGATTTTCATCTCAGAAATCGAAATCTCTTCCCAACAGACCTCAGTACGGTTTTCTAAGAAATAGCCTGCCGCCTCCAGCATGAGTTCGATTGCAAAGTCGAGAGAAGAAAGAAAGAAGATGAGCTTAGAAATGCAAACTGTCAACCTGATGAATGCGTAGAGCTTTGTGATCAAAAACGGTTTTTATCAAAATTGGATCACAGAAAACACTTTACTAATCCAATGAAGAAGGCTGCCGTAGCCTTAGAGATACGAAGCTTTTGCGCCACGACCATGCTCTCTCAAAAATTCATTTTTCCATTTTTCCGTTTTAGTTAGCTCACTCAAATGCGACGGCGGTGTTGCTACGCAACGTCGGTTTTGGTCTCGCGGGAAACGTGAGTTGTGAGGTGACGACAGATGCGCCGAGCTTCAAGACAAGACAAGCAAGAGGCTACCTTCAAGTCATTTCTCGTCCCAGAGATCGTCCAGAGCTTCACGTCAATAAAGACAAATACAACGTCGGAGATACGCTCCTGGCGAACTGTACCTCATTTCCCTCCAAACCTCCAGCGTCTCTTAGCTTTCACATAAACAATTCACCGGTAAGTCAAGCAAAGATTTTCTGATATGACGAGAAACAGAAAAAAGGTTTGAAAAGGAGGAAGAAATAAAAGAGGACAGAAAGTTGCCAGACAAAAACCCCAAAGGAAAACTATTAAAGGGGAAGATAAACAAGAAATATTTCCGGGTAACTGATTTTGGAAAATTTCTTTCTCGAAATGAATCCAATTAATTATGTTACGCGATTTCTCAGTTTATTCTCCTCCTTTTCCTGCCTCATCCCCAACCGCCCTCCTACTTTCTCTAACCTAAATTGAGTGTCAAGGTTTTACGAAAGCACTCTCATGGATGAGAGGGGGGGGGTTGACTTGTCAATCTAACGTGTTTCCTCTTCAAAATAAAGGAAATTTCATTGCTGTTATGTGTTCTGAACATGTTATGTGCGCTTTCAATCCTTCATAACCTCCATAATCTACTCGTCTTAGCATAATGTTTTTCATGTTTTGTTATCAGTAATCGATTTCAAGCAAAAATTACCAACAGTCTTTCTGAATTTTGTTCTAGAAGCACCCAAGATCTATTCAAATGGGCTGTACTAGATGCAGCGTAATCTTACAGTTTGCTTCTTTTTCAAATTCTTGAAGGTGTTATATGCTGTAGCTGCATGAACTAACAGATGTCATTATGCTCCCTAAATGTAAAAAAAATTATTGTCGAGTGTTTTAGGGCCAAATGCACATATTTGAAGGTAGTGTATTGTAAAATAAGAGAACTCTATTGAATGTGTACTGTCGGAGCTCCAAATATGGGTATTGCAGGCCCAATACATGTTTCCACAACTATTTTGATGTAGTGAGAGTTGAGTTTAGTTTCCTCTTGGAAGTGAAAAAAACTATTTATGAGCATTTAGTAACAGTGAGGACTATGAGATTTATGATAAATCCTAAAGGGTATATTTTGGAACCCCTAAATGTTAACAAAAGGTAATCCAATTTTGACACAAAGAGTACACACGGTAAGCACTACACCTCCACTAAATTCCAAATTAAAAGTCAAACTGTAGCTCTACAAAAACGTGAAAAGAAATATTCCAGTTAACATGTGGTTGGCAAAAAGCTCAAAATTTGAAGGCCCAAAACAGTGATAAAAAGGCACCAAAATTGTTGAGACTTTCCACGATTACTGTGAACACTAAAAACAACATCTACACCGAATTTCAAAGCAAACTTTCAAATTATAGATAATTTAGCGCTAAAAAAATCATTTGATGAAACAGGTGAACAGACACGATTAATACGTCTGTGCGCAACAACGGACGTATCCATCCTATGAGGTCTATGAAACGTCCATTTTCCAAAGCCTGAGTAGCCATACTTACTATCTTTGTCTTAGCCTTTGGCTATGTTGAATCTAACTCCTATCTACCTTTCTTAGTTTTTCTATCTTTAATCCTTTTAATATTCCCTCTCTTCTCTTCCTATTTGCTGTTTTAATTACCTGTAAGTTTTTAGACTAGTACGGCATAAGAAGTCCTGTTATCTTCTATCTTGTTTAAATTTAACAATTTGTTCTAAGTGTGTGTCGGGCTCTTCTGAGACTCTACTGGTTATGGTTTTCTTATTTGGCTTAGAAACTTTCGCAAGAAATATGAGGAACACTCACTTTATTATTTTGCTCGACGTCATTATTTCTAATTGTTGCTGATATGGACAGGGAAGAACTTCTCTTTAAAACCACTAAAGAAAACCATAACGTAGTTTTCAAACTCAGAGCTTCAACAGTAGAATAAGTCCAGTAGACGAATGAATTCGGGGATTCGATAACTTCGACACGACCTCCCTTTCACCGTCCCTAACTCCCACACACAACTTTCTCTAATGAGCTTTTTAATTGCTTTTCGACAAAAGGCAAAAACTCTATGTTCCTCTAAAAGCAAAAATTTTTGAGGGCAAAGAGGTGGAGCAGGAGGAGTAGACGCAGGACTTAAAAGAGATTTAAGAAAATTTAGTCTGCGTGTTGAATACATTATTGATAATTGCTCTGCTCAAAAGCGAACGGAAAAAAATTTTTTTTGTTTTAATGGCGAAAACATGAAACATACGGGAAAGCTAATGATCCATTACCGCAGTTCTTGATCCATCAAATGACGTCACGAAAAGCTTTTTTTAATTCCGAATACGATTGTATATGTCTCTCCAAATTTTATTTTTAATCTTCTAAATGAGGAAAGTTATTTTCTGACGGAAGCTAATGTCAAGGTAGCTGATATTATACCCGATCCTTTTTCCTCCTTCCTTCCTTCCTTCCATCTTCCCGACTTTATTTGTATTCTTTGGGAGTTGGATCTGAATTGACAAAGCATGCGATAAATTTTTTTGACATTTGAAACATGTTTTAGCGTAATTGAAAAAAAAGGAAGAAAACAAAAACTAAAAACGTGGAATTACAAAACGAGAGCAAGCGTGACGGTTCCGGTTGGCATTTTGTCACAATATGCGAATTAACCATTTGCTTGCCTGTTGGTTTCTTTCTGAAGTCTAGACAGCTCGTTTCAACCTTTTCCTCTTTTCTTTTTGAATTTTATTACTTTTTTTTAGAAGCGTTAATTCAAGCGATATAGAGTAATCTGATTCGTGAATAAATATTTAAATATTATTGGATGGATGGTTACGATAATGATGAATTAAACTAAAATATATTGTTCGCGCCAATTAGGAAAGATTTAAAAAAGGAACCGAGCAGGGTGCGACAGGCTGAAGGTAGCCAGAGTTTTGCGCATTCCTGCTGCGTTCGTGTGTGTGCGCTTCAGTTCGATTGCGGGAGAGTTAGGATTCACCGCTTTGTTAAAAGTTAATGTTAAAATTTCGCTTTACGCTTTTTTTTAAATTTAATTTTATAATATTTGCTTTCTCGCCTTTCGAAGGCCTCAACGTCTACCCAGCCCGTGAATCTCTGGACCAAGTCACAAACAAAAGGGGGTCACTTTTGACCAGCTGCTTGGAAGAATTCGGCCTAAGTGTCCTCAATGGGAGGACTTCAGGAGACATCCCCGGACAATTTACATACCTAAGCCATAACAATAGACGCAGCGTTATAGACCTCGTCTGGACAAACGATGCTACTTTCCGCCTTGTACACAGCCTCTCAGTCTCGGACTCTCCTCACGACTCCGACCACTGTCCTATTCTTCTGTCTTTTGCTAGTACCACGCCACGTACAATCACAAAATCATAAAATACCTAACAAGAACTCAAAACGGAAAATAATTTGGAATGCAGACTACACCCAAAATCTCGTGGACGACATGAATAAGCCCAACACCTTGGATTTCTTGCACCTCTCTCCGCATGAAGCAGGAGAAGCATTCATACGCTCCCTTAGAAAAGCTGTCCTGTATGCCGGAATGTACAGAAGACCAAGCCTAGCATTCAAAATAAACACCTGGTATGACACCGAATGCATGAAATCTAAACAACAAACTAGAAAAGCTTATCGAAAACTCAAAAAAAAACGGATTCGACAGCAAAGACTACGCCACGTACAGAACACTTAAGGACGCCCACAAAAAACTCTTAAATCGCAAAAAAAGCAACTACACAGCAGAAATAAAAAACAAACTTAAACAGGTGAAAAAACACAAGAGAATTCTGGGCCACAGTTAGAAAATTCAAAGCAAGGACACCATCTACAAACACGATTCCCCTCGAAGAATGGACCAATTTTTACGCCACCTTATACAACACTAATCATCCGTCTCCTAAGGACATCCCATTCAAGGCAGATCCCCTCCTAGATGCCAGTATCTCCCTGAAGGAATTATCCTGCGCAATAATGAGATCTGCGAAAGGAAAAGCCCTAGGTCCAGATGAGCTCCCCTACGAGGTGTATAAGACACTACCCCAGACTGTCCTTCGGAAACTGCTGGACCTATACAACAAAATACTGGACGCCGAAACTTTCCCAATCTCCTGGACGACCTCAAGACTGCAACTCTTCCACAAGAAAGGAGACAAAACAACACAAACAATTTCAGAGGTATATCCGAGGAAGCAATATTTGTCCTCTACTCTGCCGTTGGAATCAGCATACGCCTTAGCAAAAGTAAGGTATACGCCACTTTCGTGGACTTCGAAAAGGCTTTTGACACAGTCCCCCACGGTCGTCTTTGGCAAAAACTCTTCTCCAATAGAATCAGCTCCAAAGTAATAAACGTCATCAAATCGCTATATGAACAGGTAGCTTTCACGATCACGGTCAACGGCGAGGAGAGCAGGAAAATCAAACCTACCAAAGGAGTTCTCCAGGGGGATCGACTTCACCTCTGCTTTTTAATCTTTATATCGTAGACCTTGCTGACCATCTAAGAAACAACGGAGTACAGGGTATCGACGTTGATGGACATACCAACGTGTTGATCGTACTCTATGCCGACGACTTGGTTATCCTGACCAACTCCGCCGGAATGACCCAAAAGGCCCTTAACGCACTGAACCAATATTGTAAAGAAAACCTTATGAAAATAAACAAGAAAAAAACCAAAGTGATGATTTTTAGAGCGGGTGGCAGAACAAAAAGCAACCTCGCATTCGTCATGTTATGCATACGCATTCGAAATTGTTAACGAATTTTGCTACTTGGGGGTGACTTTCTCCCGGGGCTGGACCTTCAGAAAAGCGCTGGGGAACGCGCTAGCAGGAACCCACCGAGCGGTAAACAGCATCACAGCACTCATGATTAAATCCAAAATGGAACCTTGGGCTGCGAGGGAAAAACTCTTCAATGCCACGGCTTCGCCGTCCCTTCTTTACGGAGCTGAAATCTGGGCGGTAAACCTACTGGACGAACTGGAGAAAGCTACTGGTTTCCAATCTTATTACGTAACCAGGAGTAGTCACAGGCCAGTTAAAGACTCTTTTATAAAAGGAGTTTTCCTTTTATAAAAAGAGTCTTTAACTGGCCGGTGACTACTCCTGGTTACGTAATAAGATTGGAAACCAGTAGCCGCCCAATAGCCTGCATGGGTCTAATCCGAATTCTGAAGTGGTGGACAACATTAAACAGCATGAACATAAACAGCCTGCCTCACGTCTGCTTCAAACGTCTCCTACAATTAGATAGATCCGCCAACAAACCATCCAAATTTAACTGGGTAACCAACGTCAAAGCAATCATGAAAAAGCTGGAATTCGGCCACCACTGGACAGAGTCCTCCGCTATGAACCCCGAAAATATTAAAAATATCATGTCGAGCTACGAGGAACTGGTCCGCTCGAACGACCGCTACAGGATCATACAGTCATCCTTCTGCACTGACTACAGACTATTAAGGAACCTACACGACAAGTCATCATACCTCCACAAAGAAGTCAGCTTCAACCTCCTTAAAACATTTAGTCAGCTGAGAATCAGCGGTCGAGAGAAAATAAAAATAACAGTCTCCAACATCACGTATCGCTGGGATCAAAGATCTATCTGCGAATGCTGCAACCTTAGGACCCCGGAGACACTGGCACACCTACTTCTACTCTGCCCAGTTTACGCAGCCCATAGGCAACACTATATTATACATAGGCCTATCTATTCTCTGTCATATACCAACACATATGTCTACATATCTATCGTTAATTTATTTATTTGTTTTTTATTGATTTACACATACGTGGCCGTTATTATTTGCCCACACATTTGCTGTTTATTTATCTATTTGTTATTTATTTATTTATATTTGCCGTTATTATTTGTTTACATATTTGTTGCTTATTCATTTATTCGTTATTTATTTTTTTTACACTTAGCCGTTATTACTTGATTACATATTTGGTACTTACTTATACTCAATTGTTACTATTTATTCACATGTTTGCCATTTATTAATACTTATTCGTTATTATTTATTTACACTCTTGTCCTTTAGTTATTATACATTTCTTTGTTATTCAATTAACTATACATATCTACCCGTTATCTATCCCTTTATACAACTGTTATTTATTAGTTATGCACTCATACCATTTATATTTACTCCTTATTTAATTAACCCACTTGTCATCCACTTATCCTTCATCCCAGCTGCTGACTTATTTTTTTCCTTTAACACAGGCACAAAGATTCTCGAGGCTAAGTCTGAAGGCTAAAGCCGCAACATTAATCCAATGTCTAGTTTAGTGTATTGTTCATATTCTGTACCATAATATACCGAACTGTATTGTGTTATACACCCTCTAATGCCTACGGGCGAAATAGAGGACAACTATTATATTATATATTATATTATATATATTTTTATGTTTTAATAGTGTAATACTTAATATCAACCATATCGTATGGACCAAACAGCCATTTTATCTCATAATTCTGAGTTATTTCAAAATAACCACAGAGCCACAGAGGAGGCTCTGTGGCTTTGACATCACTTAGGGAGTGAGACAAGGATGCCAACTGTAGGATATCGAAATAATAAGCCGTTAATGCAAATATCTTCCTTTATTTTCCAGAAGCGTTTACAGTAAATAATAATGACCAAACCAAAACCCAGTTGTATCCAGTTGTATTTATATTAGCCAGGTAGGAGCCGGAACGAAAGGGTAGCCAGTAGGAAAAAGGTTTTTCGCGAAAGGACCAATGAGGTTAATGCGAAAAATGAGTGAAGCGGTTGACGGAAATAATGCGGACGGTTATTGTTAAGAAAAAGAACAAAGGATGAGGAGCTCTCTATTTAGCGACGCTACACTCCTATCTCCGATCCTGTTTCTAATAGTCCTGGATCTAGTCATGCGACGAACCACCCAGCGTTCTAGAGGAATCCAATAGGGACTGTCAGAAAGCCAAGCCTGTAAACCATTCTAACTAGATATCAATCCATATCTCTGATAATTTACCATCAACGACCACCAGCACCGTCGTAAATCATTAAATCATTCTAATATTTCACTCTATGAAGTATATCAGAGAAAATATACCAACAGCTATGAAAGTTCATATACCAAACTTAGCGGCAAAAGTGTGTTATTTCCTAATTGAAGGAATTGTCTCTCTGGGTCCATTCTAAAAGCCTTCTGTTTCGAATCCAATAAAAATTCTTTATGTACACACAGGGAAAAAGGAAAAAACTAAAATCGGTGCAATTGAATTTTATTCATCCGTTTCTTTATGCTATTTTTCTATTCCTGAAAACTCCTTTTCGTCCTCCTCGCCCCAAATCACGATTTCTTTTTCTTTTTCCTCCTTACTTCTTTTGACATCATTTGATCGAAAGTCGATTGAAATAACGACTGCGTGCACGCTACATTAACTTTAATGATAGGTTCGACGTTTAAAACTTGATAAATCCTAGCTCAAGAACCTTTTAAGGTTAGAAGAACCTCAGGCTTCTTCCTCTACTTTATTACATTTTCTTTTTTGTTGTTTCCTAACGACTCTAATCATGTCTGAATATTGTTTTCCCTCCCATCTTCTCTTTTTCTATCTTTCTTTTCGAATTGCTTCAAATTTATTTTTGTTTTCTCTTCCATAAGGGAAGAAGAAATTTTTCCAAGAATTTTATTCGCAAAATTTGATCTTTTGATCTGGTAATAAGACCTGGAAAGGAAATTAAGTTGAGTGTCACCACACATCAGCATACCATTAATTTAGGTGATGTCAAACATTTGGCAATTATGCAGCTGGGTCAAATTTTTGGGATTTGTTTGTTCTCCGCTGCTAAATTAGTCAAAACGCACAAGATCCTTCAAATAAATCATAGGGATATCATCTGAGGGTTCAAAGAAATCTTTGGGCTGAAGTATCTAAAATTAATAACGTTAAATATAACTTTATTACAGTCACTGTATTTCAGTTTAAAATTGAATCGGCTGTTGTTCGCCGTCTCCACCCTCTTCCCAGCTTTGGGGGTGGGATTCGCCCTTCTGCCGTCCAGGCCACATCAGCCTCTTCGGCGTAATAAGCACATAATTGTGCAACCGGACGGCGAAGGCTTATCCGGCACCACCCTTCGAACAAGGATAGTTAGTGATCGCAAGGGATTAGCTTGCCCCATAGGCACGTAGGACCCTCAGGCTCCCGAGGATTACTGCCTTCTGCATCCTGCAGGCTAAGACCTGAGCACTCGACCTGCAGGCGGGAATGATGTTGAGTTCCCCCCGGAAGACAGTCTTCATTCCACCCAGGGAGCCGATGATGAGGATGACCAATTTCACCCGGTGTCCCGGATACTGCTGCCCGAGGTCGACGATGAGGTCCCAATACAATACTGCCTGAGGCCTGCACTTTTCAAGAAGGCGCACGTCAACTGTGCGGATAGCTCTTCCTGTCGCACATGCCTGAAGAACACTGAATGGAGATTTTTCTCCATACGCTCCTCCATGAGCTTCACTTCCTCTGCCCTCACTGAGCAAGCTGGGTCTTTCCTTCTTCTTCGAAGGGCGGGCCCAAACTCGATCGGTCGGGGACGAGCTCGTACAGGCCCAGTCTCTCCGCCGCCCTGCCGGGTGCCTTAAAAAGAAAAGCCTTTTTCCCCCGACATTCGTATTCTGATGGAAATTGCAGAAGGTCCCCACCACGGAGCACCGCAAAACCCACGACAACCCGGTCGTGGAGGCGTCGAGGCTCAATAACCCTCGGCCCCCCTGCGTACGAGGCAGATACACTCTTTGCACAGAGGACCTCGGTTGGAGACTCCGGTTCATGTTAAGAATCTTTCTAGTTGTTCTGTCCATATTCTGGAGCTCATTGGCAGTCCATTTTATGGCGCCAAATGAGTACAGCAAGACAGGTACTGCCAGCATGTTTGTCGCTTTGACTTTATTGCGGCTTGACATCTCAGATCTCCATATCTTCTGCAGCCACACCACATACTGGCAGTGGAGAGTCCTCCTTATGGCATCGGAGTCGTGCATACCCCTCTGAGCAATTCCCAGACATTTGTAGGATTCTCCAGCATCTAGGTGTCGGATGATGCCTCCGTCTACTAGTTGAAGACCCTCGCCTCCATCCTGCGCTTTACCCCTGAGGATGTGGCACACTGCACACTTAGCCAGTCATTCCTCCCAGGCAGTCACTCCTACCGCCGCAGAGCAAGCTCTCACCTCCTCAAGGGCCTCTTTGAGGTTTGCCTCGTTGGAAGCGTAGAGCTTGCGATCACCCACTGAAAAAAGATGGGTGACCTTGAAGTCTCTGCTGCCTGTTGGTCCCGCAGAATCCGTCCGCCCAGGGTTGAGGTGAAGATCTTATACACGGTATTAAGGCAAGTGATCGGCCTGTAGTTCTCCGGTCTGGTCAAGTCTCCACTCTTGGGAAGCAGGAAGGTCCGACCCTCTGTCAACCACTGCGGGATGGCTATCCTCCCCTCCAGATACTGCGTGAAAGTTCGCGCCAAATGCGCATGCACCGAAGGAAAGGACTTCCACCAAACATTCTGGATGCCGTCAGGCCCTGGTGCAGAAAAGTTTCTTTTGCATCTCACAGCCTCCAGCACCTCTGCAGCGTCAACTGGGCCAGACTCCTCTAGTGGAGGCAGATGTTGTAGGCAGTGTGCCCCGAACTCCTCAAACCCTTCGACGTCCCCACACGGACTGGTATTCTCGTAGACTCCCCTCCAGTACGTCTCCACCTCCTTCATTGAGGGCAAGGAGGCCAGTCTCTCCTGCCTTGGTCGGAGGAATCCCGATGGATTAGAAGAGAACCCCTTGTTCTCCTCTGGCCACCTAAGACGCCTCAGCAGTTTTATCCTGGCCGCCCCCAGGCTTCTCACCTTATCAACCGCCTTGGTCTTCAAGAGAGTGAGAACCCCGAGATCTAGCTTCCGATGCGTGCTGCGCGTTTTCTTCATTGCTTTTGCCACCTTCTTGGTGGCCTTGCGCCCCTCCTTGATATTCTGCATCACACACTGGATTCTCGAAGTCCTCTGCCTTGCTATTCTTATTTTGCCTTCAGTTGCTCCAATCATGTCCCATCATTCCTTCGAGGGTTTTTCCTAGTGGAAGAGGCCAGAAAAGCTGCTGTAGCATGCACCGCCCGTCAGATTGTCTCGAGAGACCCGGGGTTCAAGGAATCTACTCAAAATCCCATCCATCTCGATCAGATTTTCGGTCTTGGGCCGCCGCCTAGGTAATTTTGGTCAACCCGCGTGGGAGGAGACGATGGAGTGAAATTTTTCCTCCAAACTTGTTAAAGCAGGACCGCCGGAGCTGACAGGCAGAGGGGCTCTCTCGGTTTGGTCATTTTGATCGACCCGAGAGAGAGAAGAGAGAAGAAAAAAAGAAGAATTACCAGCCAAAACAGCGTGGTCACCGAGATCTAAGAAGACCTTGGTGAGATGAGACTGTGTGATGAAATGTTACTAGATAGGACTGTGAGAGTCAGTCTCGTCATAATCGTCACTGATTGCGGACGTATTAGTCATGAAATTAACCTGTTCGATCAGGTGTTTTTCGTTAGAATTTATTTCGTTGTGTTTTCCTTGTTCGTTGAACAATAAGTTTTTTTCTTTATTTTCTCTTCTATCAATTTTTTACTGCTGTTTGTGAAGATACAAACTCAGTTTAGCATTATAATCTACTCTTAGTCATATTTCCTTTTCGTAGTACTCTACAAGACTATATTTATTATTATTAGTTTAAGACTTAGACTTAGATCTGTGTTTCTAGTGTAGTTAACTTAAGTTTATGTTTATTCACTCACTGACGGAGTAGTCATGAGTGAAAACTACTCGTCCGACCAGTCAATGCCTGGGTCAGCTAAAACTGCTAACCCAAAGCCAGTCGTATCACTTCCGAATCCCGAATGCTCAAATTGGCAAGAAGTTGGACGTAACAAGCGACCTCGCTCTTCTCCTGATGCTGTCCAAAACAAGCGAAATCCTACTTCGACCGACTACTGGCTGAGCGAGCCAGTATCCACTGCAAACAAATTCTCGGGGGCTGGACAGCATGCCAATGGATACCACTGTCTCCCAAAAAACGTGAGTACAAATGTCCTCCGTTGTTTGTATCCAAAGTCGAAAACATCCGCCCTCTGCAGTCCTTGCTGGACTCGATTGCGAAGGACAAATACACAATTAAGCTCTTGGCCAACAACCAAGTCAAAGTCCAGCTCAGTTCCTCGGAATTTTATCACCCGATCGTGGAAGCTCTAGATAGCAAAAATACAGAGTTCCACACATATCAGCTCAAACAAGACAAAAACTTCAAAGTGATCTTACGACATGTCCATCCGTCCACGGACAGAAATGAAATTACTGCTGAGCTCGAACACTATGACCACAAAGTGGTCCGAATATTCAGTCTACTCAATAAAAATAAAATTCCCATGCCGCTCTTCCACATCGAGTTGGAACCAAGGGAAAACAATAAAAAAATATTCGAAAAAACTCTACTTCTGGGCATGGTGGTTGCATTCGAGCCTCCGGCCAAACGAAGGACCATTCCCCAGTGCTTTAGGTGCCAGGTGTTCGGCCACACTAAAAGTTACTGCCATCGAACCCCCCTATGTGTGAAGTGTGCTGCCTTTCATCATACTGCTGACTGCCCACGCAAGGAAAGATCCCCCGACGTCAAATGCTGCAACTGCGGAGGAAGTCACCCTGCCAACTACAAGGGATGCAGCATCTATAAAGAACTCCAGGAGAAGAAGTTCCCTAAACTAAGGGAGCGTGTTACCCCTGCCGCTCCCACTTCCTTTGGTCACGTCCCCACTCCACTTCCCAGATCCTCAATCGTATCTCCAAATCGTTCCTACTCCTCTGCTGCCCGCTCCTCGGTCATCTCTCCAGAAACCCAATCTACCCCTACCTTCACCCCCTCCCCACCTACTATTCCTCCCAAAGCGGCAGGGTCAAATTTTGACAACCTATTCAGTGCTATAATAGCCAACCAGAATTTTATGTTAAAGCAACAAAACGATATTCTATGTAAATTTGACCAAATGTTAACCTTGTTAACTGCCCTTGTCTCCAAGTCACACTAATGGTGTCCTTAAAGATCGCACTATGGAACACCAACGGACTAGCCCAGAGGCGGCTGGAACTAACAACTTTCCTCTTCAGCAAGAAATTGATGTTCTCCTCATCAGCGAAACCCATTTCACCAACAAAAACTACCTAAAAATACCTGGTTGCCGCTCGACTAACCCTCGAGGTAAGCAACTCTACCTCACTATCCGCATAACTCGCACGTTACCTGCGACGTTCCACTAAAAACTAACTCAGACATTGACGCCGCGATTCACAAATTTACAACGGACATACAAAACGCCGCGTGGTCCTCCAGCCCTCCTTCTAGCCTGCGCACCCCTAAGCCATTCCTTCCTTCCCATATCCGGCGTAAAATCTCCGAAAACCGTAAACTGCGTAAAATCTGGCAGTTATCCCGCAATCCAGAAGACAAGACCAAACTCAACAAATGTATAAAAGACCTCAAGCATTTGTTGCAGTTAAACAAACAAAAATAGACGCAGTACTACCTGTCCAGACTTTCCCCCTCCAACTCCTCCGACTATAATCTCTGGACAGCCACTAAAAGACTAAAAAAACCCATCACTCCTATCCCTCCCCTACACTGCTCTGACGGTTTCTGGCTGTGAAGTGCTGGCGAAAAAGCCGAGGATTTGCTCGCAACCTGTCGGAGGTTTTCCAACCTAATCCCCCCAGGATCCATCAACAACTCTCACCCCCTCCAGTAGCGCTCTTTTTACCTCTAGCCGCGTTACCCAGGTCGCTGAAGAAATCAAAAATCCGTCCTAAAAATTCCCCTGGATGGGATCTCATCACTGGACGAGTAGTCAAAGAGTTACCCTCCAGGTGTGTCCGTCTTCTCACTATCCTGTTCAACCGATGTATCCATCTCGGTTATTTTCACACCCAATGGAAGGTAGCCGAAATCATAATGATCGCGAAGCCTGGTAAACCTCCCGACCAACTGACATCCTATCGCCCTATCAGCCTCCTACCCATCTTCTCCAAACTTCTGGAAAGAGTCCTTCTATCCTGTATAAATTCCTTTCTTTCCGACAACAACCTGATTCCCTCTCATCAGTATGGTTTTAGGAGCCGCCACTCCACCGTCGAGCAGGTTCATCGTTTAGCGAGGACTATCTCCAACGCTATGGAGGCCAAGGAGTACTGCTCCGCTGTATTCCTCGATTTCTCCCAGGCCTTCGACAAAATCTGGCACGAATTCCTCAAATATAAACTGAGAAGCTACATTCCTTCCTCTGTCTTTCCCATCCTAACATTCTATCTGGAGAACAGACATTTCTACGTCAAATACCGTGATGAGCACACAGGTCTTTTCCCCATCAACTCTGGTGTCCCTCAGGGAAGCGTGTTGGGACCGACGCTATATCTAATATATACTTCTGACGTACCTACTACTCCCCACACCATCACAGCAACTTTTGCGGATGATACTGTCATACTGACTACTGACGTTGATCCCCAAACTGCCTCTTTACACCTGGGTAGAAAAATGGCGAATAAATGGGTTAACGAGACAAAGTTCCACCACATCACCTTTACCCTCCGTAAAGGGGAGTATTCCTTAACGGTAATCCATACCATGGTCGACCGAAGTCAAATATCTCGGGATACATCTTGACCGTAGATTGACTTGGAAGACTCACATTAAAACCAAACGAGTCCAAGCCCAGTTGGTTCTCAATAAACTTCTCTGGCTCATGGGAAGGCATTCTAAACTCAACACTGGTAACAAGCTCCTCATTTACAAAACCATCCTGAAACCCATCTGGACCTACGGGATTCAGTTATGGGGCTCGTCCGCCAACTCCAACCTAGAAAACCTGGAACGTTTCCAGTTCAAAACCCTACGAACCAGGGTAAATGCTGCATGGTTCGTTCCTAACCGCATAATCCAAAACGATCTGGCGATTCCCACCGTAAAGGAGGAAATCGAAAGGTTCACTCGCAAATATTCCTCTAAACTGGCGAACCACCCAAATCCTTCCGCGTCCTCACTCCTCGCTGAACCCCATGACCAAAGACGCCTGAAAAGACACAAACCACTTGACTCCTAAACACGCTTCTCTTAGTCACATTTCCTTATTCCTCTCATTCCTTTCTTTCCTTTTCCTACCTCTTCTGAGATAACTCCAGCCCTCCTTTGTCTTCCATCAAACCATTCCTGGGGTAAGACACTGGTCTACTCCCCAGACATAACCCCTCGAATCCAGTCCGAAAAAGTACAGGGTGTCTCATGCTTGGAGACAGGTGGTAGTTAGCAAAGGGAGTTGAATAATTAAAAAGATAGGACTGTGAGAGGAAAAGAGAAATTCCTCTAGGACACTATAAAAAAGACAAAGTTGAAAACAGGAGTACACGTTCTGAACAAAAGAGAGAGGTCCTTAGTTGGCTAAAAACAGGATCAAAAAAAAATTATTAATTTCCTTTACGGACAAATTTAATTACGTATAAATAACAATTCGTATATCTCTTTTTTAAAAGAAAATCTTCTTTCCCAAGAACCATGAAACGGTCGGAAGCTTTCATAGCAGAAAAAAGAATTTGCTGATGCACCGAATATTTCTCTGTTGAAAAGTTTTAGCCCTTCTTTTCCCCACTTTGTTCCTTAGTGTGTGATAATTCCCACACATCCATTATCTCTTAATAAATGCTTTGAGAAAAAGAGAGAAAGAAAAAGATAAAGAATTACTCTCAAGCCTGAAACAAAAACTCAATTTTTGAATATTGGAAAAAAGAAGAAAAAAAATTTATTTAATGTCACGCCTGCCTAGGTTTTTGCGTTTTATTCACAAACCCCGCCCGCCCCTTCTCCCCACCCTGCTGCCTTCCGTCTTTTTTTTTGTCGTAATAGATAACGATCAGATTCGATCTTTCGAGAGAAGAAAAAAACAATTTACCGATGATCGGAAATAGTTTTAACCTTCTCCGCTTCCCTTTTCCAATCCTCTTGCTTCCCCCCTCTTTCCCGCTCTTCCGTTGGTCTACTTAACAGGAAATTTATGTCTTAACGAAGAGAAATTCGACAGAGAAAGTGCAGGGCGAGGATGGGGTTGGAGGCGATGAAAAAAACGCGTCGGAATAAACTGATCACCCATGCAATAACTTTGTGTTTATATATTAGTCCAAGAATGCACGTATGGGACCTGAAGAACCCAGGGACTCATAAGCTTTCATATTTTTTTAATCAGCATTGCTACCGACCTGGACTCAAAATTTATTCTTCTGGTAATTAAGTCCGTCATCCCTGGTACAGTATATACTAAACTTGATTCAAAGATTCCCAGTTCTTTGTGGTCCTTCTCAGCCTCACAGAACCAGGTTCATTTTGTCTCGGAAGAAGGAAAAGATTGAGCTGATCAGTCTGTTGGGGCCCATGCTAGCTAGGCAGTAATAGAACTCAACAGAGGAGGCTAAAGTTTTAAGAGCGAATTAATAAACTTTATTCTTTTCAGCTCAATAATGTCTGGTTGATTACATTTTTTGAGTAACTGCTTTCGAAAGTCTGAACGGAAAATAATTTCTATGAATACGGCCAGTAAAGAAAAGGTTTTTTTTTGTTCTTTGTTAAGTGCTGAATTATTAAAATGTCAATGTCAATGTTAAAAAGGCAACGAAAGTTTTCTTTTTTCCCCACTTCTCTCGTTTTCTTTTATCTATTCTTCTGTTCGTGATTTCAGTAAACCAGATAAATCAGATGGAACGGTCACATAATTGAACACTAAATCACTCTCGTAAGTGAGAAAAAAATCTTCTTTTCATCGTCAGTTTTTTATCCACTTCTGTCTTTTTCTTCTTTTATTTTGTTTTCCTCATCTCGACAGCGTTAGTTCTGATTTTCCCTTTCTACACTGATTCCTGCCAAGAAAATAATACTTTTGAACGACCACTGAAAACAAATTTTATCTGAGTTTAATTTTAGATTGTTCTAAGAAATTCGAGCAAAAATAAGAACTCCTCGAAACTCTGCATTCCTTATTGCCCTCAGTGCGGCGAGGCGGTCAAAGGACAGGCGAATGTCTGGGTTTTGGCGAGTAGGCCTATTCTTAGACATAAGCTTTTTGTTGAGTTCTCGGGAACTCAGTCTTGCTATGTCTTTGATACGAGAAAGACTTGCGGCGAGTGTAAAAGAATGTTGGATTTGCTCCATGCGGTTTTTACAAAACTCTGTGTATGTAATGTTCCACATGTAAGGGTGATAAGTGTATGATATTCAAAATTAATCGGTTTTTCTTGCGTTTTTGTCATTTTTGTCATTTTATTCTTACATAGATTTAGTTTGAAATTTCCTGCAACGGGTATTAGATCACTCTGAATTGAATCTTTGTTCTAGGAGCTGTGTGATTCTGAAAAATGACCAAATTTATTCGCCATCTTTTCAGCCTAATGCTATTTCAAATTCTAACATTTTCTCTGTGCTAAACCAAAAGAACTTTTATTAGTAATCTTATCAGTGGTAATAATATAATTCATAATATATAGCTCGGAAAAAATCTGCTACCTTTTTCTTCCACTTTATTTTCACCCAATATGTTCTCATTCCCTTTCTTTGAGAATAACTCTTCAGACTTCCGAACAGAGAAATCTCTTTCTTAGGATTGATTCTCCGACTGAGCAAAATATTTGATGAAAGCGCCGTGTTAACAGTGATTATGCAACCGGTGTTTGCAATGTAATCCTTTATGGTTTATTCGAAACGGTTTATTCATTCAAACTTGTACTTACACCCCAAAAGGGTTTGATAAACCACCATCTTTTTTAATGACCCATCCTTTTGCCATATTGTACCTATTGTGCCAATTAACTGTTTTCCTTAAAAATGTCTAAGGCTTTGTCCGAATGAGTCACCTTACAATTAATATAATACATTAAGGCACGACCCGTTATTATTATATTGATTCGTCAGCCTGGCCTATTATGTTACCATTTCTTAGGATTGATTCTCCGAGCGAGTATTCCGAGGAAGCGAAAAATTTGACGAAAAGCGCCGTGCCAACAGTGATTAGGCAGCCGGGGTTTGTATTGTTTTGCTTTTGACTGCTACGCCGCTGGTATCAAATTTTTGATAGGATCTAGATTTAAAATTTTTAGTAACCTAGCACGATATTCTGAGATACACTGTTAGATGTCTGAGTTCATATATTCGGACTTCCGAACGCAGGCAACCCTCTCTTGGATTTGCTTCTCCCACTTCATCTCATTCTTTTAATCAGCGCTGTCCAACTTATAGCCTGCGGGCCATATTTTCTTCACCAAACATTTCATGGGCCAACAAGGTGGATAAACGAGGAGTCAGTTTATGTTAGTTAAAAAATATTTTACTTATACTAAAAAGAAAACTTTAAAATATCCGTAATATATATTAATGAAAACATTGTGGCCATAATAGTGAAATAATTTTAATATCAACAATTATAATTTAGTAACTGTTAGAGATAGAGAGTCCACTAGGGGCTTACCTTTTGTATGCTCCTTGACGCTGCTGATCCGGGCCCGGAACTCGTAGCTGTTGGAGCTCCACCGTTGAAACTTGACTGCTAATTTAGGTGAAAGGCAAAAACGAGAAAAATCGGTGAACACGCGCAGCATATTTTGAGGAAAACACGAATGTTGCTGTTAAAGAGAGAATCACGAGTGCACTTATTTGAGAGAAACATAATTGAACTGATGTAACTAGTTCAATGAGAAAAACCTTATGTAATTTGTACCCAAAACCTAAGGGAAATACAATGAGCAAAACACGAGACACTAAAACCGAACAATCGAATAAACACGTGGTTTCTACAAGGAAAACTCATCTTTGTTCTCTCTTACCTGTAGAGACCTGCACCTTACAACCGCTTTTCCGAGGTTACAGGGGTGACCAAACCTAATAGTAAAATAAATTTATTCATAACTAAATGTACTCGCGAACCATAAAAATAATTTGGCGGCCGCCAGTTGGACACCGCTGCTTTTAATGACTCATCCAGCTGGCATGTTGTGCAACATTACCTTTTCTTTAAAACCTTTTGGCTTGATCCGAATAAATCACCTACATGTTCGCATTAACTTGAATTGTCATATTTGTTTAGCCATATACACGTATACAACATAATCACACCCAGCAACATTGAAACTTCTTGTTCACGGAATAAGAAAAATTTTCCATGTAAATGTTGCAGAGATCACAAATAGAATTGTGGAAAACAACTCTGCCTTTGTGTTGCGGCAGGGCGCAACTTACGGGTGCTGGTTCTCGAACTTAGCAGCGAGAGTAATGAGATGACCGAGAATTATGAAAAAGTACGCTTACCTGAGTTCGTCTCTTTTCATTGCTTAGCAGCTGAAAGGGGGAAAGGATAGGTAGAGCAAGGAATCCCATGAGCAGCTAACCCTAATGATCAGGACTACGTCAGATGAGATGACTGCTATAATAACGCGATCGCGTACTTATACGCGTAATTCGACAGGTACGACAGGTTTGTGGGAAAGGTTGACCACGCACTATTACTGAGTTTTTTACGTTGAGACTTCGAGAAACTACGAGAGATTACGAGCAACTCCGAATGACTATGAAAGAATGTCTGGATTGCCAGAGACTATATCGAACCTGCAAGCACACAGTTAGCACGGCGAAGATTTTTTAGTACTTCTTGACTCCGCCCCCTTCTGGCGCCTAATTCAGAAATTTTATACCACTCGTACTTTATTTCAACCCGTAAAACTTTCTTCCCGCTTGTTTTATTTTCAAAATCGTATTATTATATCTGTAAAACATTCTACTTATTTAAATATTGATCGGTATTCCGGCTAATTTGCCATCCTCAACCACTAACATATCTAGTATATCCTTCTAAATTATTTGACTACCGCATTCCATGAAGTTTACCAAAATAAATATATCATTTTGGGATGGTGGATTCTACAGGACTACTATACTAGACAAATATAATTAGTAATGTGAGCTTAACAGTCGTCTGGAGCACACCTTCATCCGAAAGTAAATTTTATTCATTGCAATAAAATATATGAAGACATTGAATCGGTTTCCATCTTCCAAT
This sequence comes from Columbicola columbae, assembly GCA_016920875.1. Taxonomy (NCBI): domain Eukaryota; kingdom Metazoa; phylum Arthropoda; class Insecta; order Psocodea; family Philopteridae; genus Columbicola; species Columbicola columbae. Next base: position 1,048,378 of record JADMLL010000002.1, read on the forward strand.
ACCTGGGCAGCTTAAAAATAGTCGAAGGAGGAGCTCAGAAAGATGTACAAGCTAGGGTCAGGAAACCCCGAAACTTCTTCGTGTACCTTAGGAATTTTAAGCGGTGATCACAGATCTGGCAGAATGCAGAAATAAAATAATTTAACACCAGTATCAAGCCAATTGTCTACCAGACCTATCAACAAAGGTTTTATTTAGGTGTTGCAACCAAAAGTCGGTCGAACAAAAAATACGGGAAAGAAAATGGAGATGGTTAGGACACTTTTGGAAATGGACCCGCCGAGATATGTCGGCGGTACTCAAATACTTGATCGGAACCCACTAGACCAACGTCGCAAGGGAAAAAGCTCATAGAGAACTAACATAGCAACCGAGATCTCAATTGCAGACACTTTCATGTCTTGGACACAAGGCAAGGCGCTTACGAAACACAGAAAACAATGGTGCTCTTTTACAACGGGCCTATGTTCTAAACAAAAGTTGGATTATATTATTTTTATTAAAATATATGACTTGAATTGGCATTAATAAAACATTTTAAGTTTTGTTGCAGTAGCAAAAGTTGGTCTTGGGTTTAGGATTAGCCATTGTCCTTGTCAACATTCCTTGGTTTATCCCCAACCGTGTCATTCGTGAAGATCTGGGGATTCCCACCGTAAAAGAAGAAATCGCCAGATTCTCCCTAAAATACTCCAGAAGACTGGCAAACCACCCCAATCTTTCAGCCTCATCTCTCCTGAATGAACCCCACGACCAAAGGCGACTTAAACGTCACAAACCACTACAATCACTAACACGCTTCTCGTGGGTTCTACCTCTTTCCCAATTCCTCCCCTGTCCTTCATCCTAAACCTTCCTCACCCAGTATCCTGACCCTAATGCCTCTCCTTACCTATATTTTCCTATCCCTTCTCCTTTTTCCCCTCACCACCTACTAACTTTCCCTACGTCTCCCACTAATGATCAAACCCAAAATCACTCCCAGCTTCTTTATCCCCTCCTGGGACTAGACGCTGGTCTGCTCCCCAGTCAAAATCCCTTCACAACTAGACCAACTACAAGATGTCTCGTACTTGGAGTCAGATGGTAGTTAGCAGGGTAAAAAGAATTAGCCAGAAACAATAGAATATATAGTAGTTTGTATTGATTTTCTTAATTACAAAAAAAAAGTTCTTAGGCTTTAAAGCAACCAATTTGTGTTAACGACGTTGGGTTCATCAGAAAACCAAATTTTCTAAATATTGATAATAGGGGAGGTGATGAGACTTCTTTGACAGTGATTACTGTACTCAAAAGTACCCAGAAATAACGCAAACGGCTAAAAACTTTACAGCTACAATTTGTTTCCTTCAAAATTCTGTTATCAGTGCTCAAAAGTGTAGCTCTCCAATGTTGTTCCACTGCTCTCAATCAAACGCTCCAAAAAATGGAAAACCAAACATAGATTTCCAGATGATAAAACGCAGCAACAATTTAGAAGTACCTAGACCAGCCATTCACGAACCACATAAAGGCCTTAATTTGCCACAAATTAACTCAGAAACAGAAATTGAAGTCTTAGTTCGGGTAAAGCGTTTGCACCCAATCACTTGGCTTGTGACTCCCCGGAGACCTCGTAACGATGAACGAACACATTTCAATCCGGGCAAGCCAGCTTTTGAATAGACATGCTCAAGGCGTATTCAGCAAAAACCAACAATGGCAAACTCCATATCTGGCAAAACAGGAGGACGAGAACGAGGTGTGAGGGGCTGGAGGGAGTTCGCTTTCCAGTTTTTGAGCAAACGGGCGGCGAGGTTTGGAAAGAGACGTTTCGCCCGACCCAAGTATAACTTGTTTAGCCTTTAACTTTTCGCTGATTTTGTTTATTTTATTCTCGTGAAACGTTTTCATTATTGTTCATCATTTCGCTCTCATAAATCAATCTCCGGCCGTTCGCTGTTCGGGATGACATAAACAACTAATAATATTTTAAACATTAAACGACCTCGAACCATTTTCGCTTTTCTTTTTCAGCACGTTCGGGTCATTTTTAATTTGTAATATAAACAAAAATAAACAAAAAATTCTTGTTTTGATAATTTCAAATGAAAACACGCGTTTGGCGCACGCACTGTACGAGCCAAGAGAATGACGGTCGACTGGTTAAAAAAACTAAATCAATCCGAGGAAATGAATTCAAGGGAAAATTTTTTTCTTTTTCTTCTCTCCCCCCGCCACTTCTCCTTTTCGGGCTGATAAGATCCGAAACTGAGGAAGATCATTCGAACTTTGCTCTTCCAGTTTCTTTCCGGTTCCGGAGTGCTCCTTCCTTTCTCTTTGCTCTTTTACTCCAAGCCTCCTGAAATTCCCTTCATTCTCAGTCTTATCTTCTTTTCTAAAGTATCTTCTGACATCTTTTACACTCTTTTAAAATGTTTACGTGAGTCCTAAGTTCTTTTTTCTAGAGTTTTCTTAGCTCACACCCTTTTTTTCTTGCATTTTTTTTTTCGATTTCATCTGACGTTTGAGTTCCTTTCTTTAGTTTTGTTGGTTATGGTTGTTTTTCGTAAACTCAGGTGTTAGCAGGTAATAACTGAACAATTTTTTTAGCCTTTTTCCATAATTTCTGACATCTTTTCTACTTTTTTTGTTTTTAAATTATGTCAATATGTCGGAGATCTGTTGTGCACTGGTCATAGAGTGTGACTAGAAGTTGTAGTCGTGAGTTCTTGTTGTATCCGCATATCCTGTCATAGCCGTATGTAATTTGTATGTTTTATCTTTGTGTAGCCCAACGGACTATAAATAAACATGAGGAAAACTAAATTTATGGTAGTCAGCAATGAGAGGTCAAAGCTGAGTTACTGACAAACGGAAGACGGATCTACAGGGTCAGATCTCAGTAATATTTGGGGTGGTTCCTGAATGAGACGTGGAACTTCGGTAAAAAGGCAAAAGTCCGAATTGAGCAAGCCAGGGGCGTGTTCGTTAAAATGAAAAATCCACTGTGCCACCAGGAACTCAAGCTAAAGGGAAAAGAAAGACCCGTGGCGAAAAAATCATTAAGATTGGTTATCATCATCATCATCGTGTGCCGTCTCCGCGTCAAAGGTTGGCAATCAACAGGGCTATGGCGACCTTGGATGCTGCCGCTCGGAAGAGGGCGGCGGATGACATGCCGAATCATTCCCGAAGATTCTTCAGCCACGAAGTTTTTCTTCTTCCGGGGCGTCGCTTCCCCTCTATTTTTCTCTCCATGATGACCTGGAGTAGTTTATATTTGTCATTTCTCCGTATGTGTCCGAAGTACTGCAGTTTGCGGCGCTTAACCTCGTAGAGCAGCTCCTTCTCTATGCCCATACGAGCCAGAACTTCCGCGTTTGTCATTCGTCTCGTCCAGGCAATTTTGAGCATGCGGCGGTAAAGCCACATCTCAAATGCTTCGATTTTCCTCCCTAGGGCCTTCGTAAGCGCCCACCCTTCGCACCCGTACAGAAGAACTGGAAGAACGTAGCACCGCAGGATCCACGTTCTCATTCTGATATGGAGATCTCTATGGCAAAGTAGCCCCTTCATTCTAATGAACGCGCTTCTGGCCTGTTCTATTCGGGCTTTGATCTCTTGGCCAAAGTCCCACCTCTCATTCAGGCCACAGCCCAAGTATTTCACATAAGGGACCCTGTTCACCTCCCTGCCGTTGATTTGGAGGGCTCCCTAGACCTCCCTCTTGCTTATTACCATAAATTTTGTTTTCTTTGTGTTTATTGTGAGTCCGTACTTGTTGCTGACTCTGTTCACCTGGTGCAGCAGCTGTTGCAAGTCTTCGGCAGTTCCAGCAATCAAGGTTGTATCATCAGCGTATCGCAGGTTGTTGATGACCTCTCCGTTCACTATCAGGCCTTCCGTTCGTTCTTCCAACGCTTCAGCCATGATTGCCTCCGAGACAGCACGCAGCCCTGTCTAACTCCTCGTCGAATCTCTATTTCTGCTGATGTTGCTTCGTTTAAGCGTATTGCTGCCCTTTGATTTCGTACAAGTTGGCAATGATCCGGATGTCCCGACTGTCGAGTCCAACTTGTTGCAATATACGGATCATTTTGTCATGCTGCACTTTGTCGAGTGTTTTCTCATAATCGATGAAACAGAGAAAGACATCCTTGTTCATATCCAGGCACCTCTGTACCAAAACCTGCATTGCGAACAAGGCGTCTCTGGTTCCCAGACCTCCTCGAAAACCTAGCTGTGTGTCGGTGAATTTCTCTTCACACTTCCGGTATATTCTGCCGTGTATGATGTTCAGGAAGAGTTTTAGAACCTGACTCATTAAGCTGATGGTTCGATATTCGTCGCACCTCTTGGCGCTGGGCTTTTTTGGGATTGGCACAGAAGTTGATTTTAACCAATCTTGTGGTATTACGCTACTGGTGTAAATTTCGTTGAAGAGATTTGTGACGGAGTCCAGGTCTTCTTCTTCTAAGGTTTTGAGGATTTCGTTAAAATTGGTTAAAAAACCGTAAAGTCATACCGGTAGAAAAAAGGGAAAAGCAAACGAAGATTCAGAGGAGAAGAAATCCTAAATAATTTGTTTAAATTTTTTGCGTAGTTCGTATTAATATAATAATTTATTCAGTATAAGGCCTATAATATAATAATGTTTATGCTACATTAACAAAAATAAAATCTTTTGAAATGACTTTCTCCTACTCACCCGTCTCGCCATCTTGAGAGCTTTTCTCCCTTTTATTCGAGGGCAAAGTTGGAGCCCACCCGTAGTACGTATGAAGCTTCCAGAAATGAGAAAATATCGTTGGCGCTTATCTAGTTCTGTGAAACGTTTACTGAGAGGAGAAGAAAGGAGTTAGGAGGCATAGCGTGTAAGTTCTACCTGGAGAGAAGACGGAGGGATTTAATTAGCAGAGGCCATCAGAATTCTACATCGTAACTTGCAGCCATTTTAAAAGCAACGCAAACACTAAGTTAAATTTTTCTAAAAGTGGAAATTATTATTCGTGTTCGGAAATTTCATTCCTGAAAGCTCCTCGTAGCTCCTTTCCTCCTCCTCACCACCTCTTCGTCGTCAATAATAAAAGAAAATTTATTTTCCAAAGGTGCGTTAACGTTCCATTAACGTGACTTTTTATACATTTTTTTCTTCTTCGAGACATTTATTACTTCGTGATGGATTATTTTAACCTTTGCTTGAAAAAAAAATGATTTTCTTCTGCTGGGAAAAGAAAAAAAAAGAAAAAATTTTATTTATTTAAAACGATTTTCTCTCTTTTTACAGAAATTAAGATTTAATAACAAACGATTTATCCTAAGGTTCTCCTCTTTTTTTTTCCTTTTCACTTTTTTTATTTATTTCTTCGTTTCATTTTGTCTGCTGACGTTTCTTTGCGAAAACATAAGTTGTGAAATGGACTGACTGAGCAATTAATGAAAAAGTTCCCATGGGACCGTTGTGTGTAGAGGCCAGATACACCAAAAGATCATGAACAGAGCATTGGAGGGCTGGCCAAGGAAGTTAAATACAAATAAGGAAAAAGATGTCGAAAAATGAGAAACCCTCACCTTTGAATTGGCTTTTACCTTTTTCGTATTTGTAACAAAAATATGGCAGATGAATTGAATTCCAAAGTTCATGAACGCGTTACAAATTAAAACAAATAAACCTAAGCGACGGAGATAAAATTTGCGCCTTTGAACGGAATTTACCAAAATGAAGTCGAGTTTATTAAATGCAAATTAAAATTCTCATTTCTCATCCTCATTTTCCCGTGCCCTCCTTACCTACTCTTACTTCCGTTGCCAAATCCCAAAATTTCCTTTTACTATTTGAGCTAAAGTTCCGTTTATTTGAGAGAAACAAAGCCGGGGGAGAGAGAGTGGGGTGGTCTTAATAAACCGCCCAACACAAAGAAGCGCACATATTTTGAAAAGTTTGAGTTGGAGGTGGCTTTGTTCACGTTGTTGGGAAAACTTTTACCCCGGGATATATCCATCGGAAGTCGTCCTGAATAAAAACCGGACCAACCAGAACATCGACCGTATTGTGTGCCACTCAAATTCCGGATGATTTGAAATGTGTTAGGTACAAAACTCATTTTAGATCAAGCTGTGACAGGCGTTGTTCGGGCCGATCAGACTCGACGGCGATCACCTGTTCTGTTCAGTCTATTTTACGCATTGCACAGTTGCAGTCGCATTTACGCATTACGGTGTGTAGTTTGTTCGTATATTCATTAACGCATATCGCATATTCGCATTTGAACAATACATACGCGTTTCGCATAGTAAATCGCAATCATTATCACGCGTTTTATGCAAAAGGTAAAAGGTACAATTGAATTTTCCTTCCACCCCCATCCTAAAAGGTTCATCTGTCCTGGATTCCTTACCTCAGGAAAACAGATAAGTTCAGACTCATTATTATTTTCATTCTCTCTCGCGCTTGTCCACGAACCAGCGCAACGCAGTCCGATTCACGCATTAATTACTATCAAAATGTAAATTATTTTTTTGGGTTTCAGGTTCGGATGTCGGCAGAAACCTACAGTCAACACTTCCCCACTCTCGATAATTTATACTACACGACAGCAAATCTTTCTATGGTCCTGTTTCCTGGAGATTTCGTTGATGGCGGCCAGATATTATTAAAATGTACGTCTCAAATAGACAGGTTTTATGAAGAATTCACTGAAATTCGCATTGGTTCCAGGAACGGAGATCCAGTACCTGAGAGAGGTAGGAATATTTAAATACTAATAAACTATTTCCGGGCGTCAAACTATTGCTTAACCGGTTCGGAAAAAATCCAATGTTATGCGTCTTCTTGTACGAGCAAAAAGAAATTCAGGTCAGAGGTAGTTGTATTGACAGTTTATGTGGTTTTGGGGATTTAGAAGACCCACCGGTCTGCCATATTTTTATGTCCTCACCTAATTTTAGTCTTTAATTTCAATGTTTTGTTTGTCCAAGTCTTAGTATGTGTTTTATCTGCGAGAAAAGGAAGGTTTAACCTTTTTTTTCTTCTATGGTGTTCGCGTCATTTTAACACCGAACCTTAAATCGCACACCTGATCGAAAGAACGTTTCTAGAGGGCCGGAGGTGTTGGTTGAAACCCTGCGAACTTTTCCTGGCCAAGCTCAGTATTATTACCACTTTCGTCGAGTTTTGTCACTTGTTTACGATCAGTCCCTTAATCGCCTTTCAATTAAATTAGTAAAAATTGAGTTCATAATTTGTTGCTTTCCGGTCGTTTCGGAAATAAGAGTGGTGTGTAGTGTGTGTATCCTTGAAACCTATCCATACTCATCTCACTCTTACAACACGGGAATTCAACGACCCTTAACTTTCTTTTTTTTGCTCCCGTATCGCGACCTCGCGACAGAAGAAGGCGTTGAAGCAGCCATGTCCTGTCAGCATTTGGTTTGTGTGGAATGTTTCCATTTTTCATACGTGATGTAATGACTCATACAATGAGCTTCTGACTGCTATCGGTGCTTTCAAACTAAGTCGTCTATACTCTTGGTCAGTTTCTTGATGTCATAGTTCCTGTGACTTCTCAGGCACTTTTTAATAATATTATTATTAAGACTTTCGTGGCCGTTCATTGTGAACTTGATATATAAAAGTTTTTTGGTTTTTCACAAGCCTTAACTGTTGATCACCTCTGATCAACAGTTAAACAAATTTCCTTTCCTATCATTTTTGTGTTCCTAAACTCCTGTCCCTACCAAAAAACCGGCGACAGTTCTTTTTCCTTTCCTAGGTTCCAGTCCTTGAAAATAATAAAATAATAAAAATTGGCTCTTTGACTGCCACGCGCTGAGTGTTTATTGCTCCTTCTTTTCAAATTCATTCAAATTTCTTATTTTTGTCCGTTTCACCAAAAAAAAATTTTTTTTCAAACCCTTAGTTTCCTATTGCCTCGCAAAAAACACTCAGTACTCAGTAACCACTGATGATGACAACAGCTCGTGTTATGGTGAAGATGGTAAGTGGGGAGGTCCTTGAGAGGATCTTTGCTGCTGCTGTTGGGACTCTATAGAGTCGCTGCTCCATTCGAGGTAGATTTTTCGTTGTTTTTTTTTTGTTCTTCTCCACAGTTTCCACCCAGATGAGAGCTCTATAAACCGCATTCTGATAGCCGAACTCTGATGCTACGTTCTCTTATACTGAGTAGTAGCTAACATTATAGTCTAGTTGTTCTATCTGCTATTCCATAGTGTTCCTCGATGTTTTGGATGTGATTTATAATAATGTTGACTGTGGTCTATGCTATAGCTATTGCTGTTTTGATGGAGTTCGCGATGGTCTAAACTTACCACCAAAACCAAAAACTTAATTATAAGTCACAATATCCAGTGTACTTTTCAGATAAAACTAGGTGCCCGGTTGTTTTCTCGCACATGTTGTAGTCAGGTAACTACACTTATAAATGTACCATGCAAGTAATCACTTAATCGCATCTTTGTACTCTTTATGGGAAAAAAATTACTGAGAGAAGCTGAGAGAAGACGAAACAGTTTAACACATTAAAACAACAGTTTATCATATTTTGCAGTTTTTAATGTTGCCCTTCTAGTATCAGTCATTTCAAGGAAATAGTCCTGAAAAATAAGTAAAAATCTGTAAACCAAAGATAGTAGTGCCATTTTTAAAACAAAAAACGAAAGCAAGAAAAAAGCGAGAGTACAAAACGAGACTCTATTTTAATTAAGATTACATCAGATTACAAAAAAAATGTTAAAACATTTAAACAGTAAGGAAAAACAAGTGGGGCGAATACCCCGAGAAACGTTTCCGACCCGACTCGTCCCGCCCCGTTTTCCCCTAAAACCCCGTTTTCCTCTATCTCTCTCTCCGGGGGCAGGAAAGTCAAGCCATGTTTTCTTTTCGAAACAATTTGCAGTTACCGCTAAAACCACCTTTCCTTCTCCTCTCTCGACCTCTTCTTTTCGCCCTGAAAAAGTTGCGCAAAATAAAATAATAATAAGCAGTTGAAGAGACTCATTTACTTCTCTCCACACCCTCCTCCGCCCCCATCCTCCTGTTCCTTTTCCTACTCCTTTCCGACTTTTTTGTGTGCTTTTTTCTTTTTCATTTATCCGGGGAGGTTTTTGAATTCCAGAGCTTCTGAGTATGCATTAAAATTAATTAAAATGTATAACGGAGCACTCGGTTGAAAGCAATTAAGAGCTTTAACCCGAAGAAAATAACAAAAGCTCTCGCGATTTTCGGTTTCACCGAAAATTGATTTCCACCGCGGTTCCCGCAGTTTTTTTCACTCTTTCTACCCCCATCCACCACCCCTTCCTACTTTTTGCTAAATAATTTTCATTTTCCGTGATGGGGGTTTGTCTCGTTTAACAAGTTACGACATTTGGTTCGTGGAATGGTTTCTCCCATGACGCCTGTATTCACGGTTGAATTGCTAATGTCGTCATTAATATAGCAAACAGCGAGGCTACAAAATGGTTTTGCGCGGCGTTTTCATTGCTTTCTTGGGTTTCCTTGTTAGCTTGTTATATGATGTCTTTTAAGTTAACTGTTGGAAATCTGTAGTTATTTAACAGATTAATTTTTTTTTGTTGCGTACCCTATAAATTTTACTCATCGCTGGATGTTACCGAAATTGCGTGATATCTGACGTGAATGAGTTTTCAAATATTATAGATTGGTTACGTGGTTGGTAGATTCTTCGGCCTCATACCTCATTTTAAACCTCGTGACGAATATTTCACTGCAGCTTTTTTAATATTTTAGAAAAATGTGTTCAGGACTCATGCAACACACCCATGACAATGTCTGTTGCCAAATTTATCAATGCATTTTAACAACAAGTTCTATCAAATTTTCATCTTACATTCTTCTTACTGTTAACCGTGATTAATATATTCTCAAATTTGTCAAACATCCAAGCTTTGTTTCCAGCCACCTACCTCTTTTTTGTCGCTGTAATTTGCTCACTATTCTGAATAGCCATACAGACAAGCTGATTGGGATAGCGGCGTCCCCACGCGTTTTGGGAGAGGAGGAGGTCGGGAAAAAAAGATGAATTCCAACTGACCTTCTTTCCGCACTTTTCAATGGAGGCGAATCTATCAAAACCCACATTAACTGGGTAGCGGATCGCACGCAAACAAAAAAAAAGAAAGCAACACAAGCGAAAAAGGCAAAACAGGAATCCCAAACTCTGGCTACCTTCAGCCTGTGGCAACGTGCTCGTATTCTCTAATTTTTACTAAGGCGCGAACACAAGCATTGAACCCTCTGCAAACCCTCCTTCGAAATTCCAATGCAAAGATCAGCTACCACCCAGTAAATAATGTTCTTCTTCATATAAGCCCCTTTTTTTAGTCAAGGGTAACCTTTCGAAAGTATCAGTCCTTCCTTCGAGGAGGAATAGGGATTGTGTTGGGCTTACCTTGACTAAAACCCCAGGGTTTACACGCTAGGCTCGGACAGAAAGACCCAAGAGCACGTTACCAACCATTTACAATCATTCCTCACTTGGTGACTTTATATAGTCTGTGTCTCATCCCTTACCACTTAGTGGCCCAAGCACGGCGGATCGCTTGCTCAGAAGTCATTTTGCCCCGCCTAGGCCGCCAACATAATTTAGAGGGCGAGCCTGGAGGGTATCATGACCCTTTCTTTCCCGACCACCTTTTTCTACAGCTTCACCACTCCGTAGAAGGAATGACCCAATTGCTTAAGGCATCTTCTAGCCTGGAGTACCAGACTACTGAAGTGAGACTGGAAACTTCATATTCCATCGAGAAGCAGTTCTATTATAGATACTTAATCTCACTTCTACCCTCATCAAAAATTCAACCAATTTTTTATTTTTATTTTTGAAACCTCACTCTTGAATTTACTTTTCAATTTTTACTTTTTTCAAAGGAAGTCATCCATCAAATCAATATTTACCAAATTTTTATTAAATACAGTACGTCAAAATATATACTAGTTTATAATAACTAAGAAACTTTTACCACAGATAATTTGCAACTCTTTTCTCATCTGTCAGCTTTGTTTCAGATTTCAGTTTCGACTTTTTTTTATAATGCCCAGTTGGGATTTCTGTTTTCCTCTCACGGTCCTATCTAGTCACATTTCATCTCGCAGTCTTATGTCACCAAGGTTTTCCTGGATCTCGTTTAACCACACTCCTTTGTAGAAAGCTAGTCTTTGAATTCTGGTCTCATCTGAGATTTTCGTGCCTTTTAGTTTTAGCTTTGAGTTGTGTCGTTGTCTCTACGAGTCATTTGTCTAACCCATTCTTACAGACCATTTATGATTTACTTACTGGGTTTTCTCCCACAGAAGTTTATGAAATGACTAATCCGGAAGAAAATGTGCCATAAATTAATAAACATACTAACGTAATTAATTAGAGTTTCTCTTATTCACCACATTCCTTTTTTAAATAAAATTTCTTCCATTAAGGCAACTTGAAAGTAATCACAATTTATCAGTTGTCTCATTAACAACAGCCTCTAAAATATCTAGTAATTAAACGTTAAATTAGTTCTTAATTGGCTGTTAATTTAAACTATCTCCAATAATCCACTCGAATTAAAACTAATAATATTTCACAATTGAATTTTGTACAGTGATTTGTATAAAATGACATCATTTCTTTACATAAAATTATATTAATTTGGTGACAATTAACTAATTGTCCCTTTCCTAACTAGTTAGCATCATGAGTTATTAGTTTTTACCAAAAGGAACTTTTGAGGCCTCAAGGTCACACCCAATAACATTTAAATTACACTTCTTGCTCAATGAATGCGTAAAAGTTTCTATAAAATTGAAATTTACAGAGTCGAGACTCGAAACAGAATCATGACGAGAACACTATCTGCCGAAAGCCGAAAAAAGAAAACCATTGTAAGCCAGGTTCATTCTCCTGTGTCTCACTAGTTTGGAGATGATGAAGAATGATGGGACTTTTATTGATTCCAAAAATTGAACTATTGTATGAAACGAAGCACACCAGCATTTTTACCCTGAGAAATGTTACAAAACAGTTGTTATTATTATTAACTGAATGACTCATCGGGCTAACCAATTATGTGAATTTAACTTTTTTCTACCTGGCGTGCTGTTTAAGTAAGTACCGTTTTGCTACACCGCGGCCAGGTAGACACTTCTTAAGTTTTGTCCACCTAGATCATTTTGCTCTATATATGTTCCTCGTAAAACTTTAATTGGGTTGGTTATACCGCCAAAATCCTATCATTATACCTGAAGACCTTTTTAAATGTGTATATATAAAATGTATACATATATACACATATAATTATATATATATATAAATATATTATATATTGAACGGTATCTTGTCTAATCTACCAACGACCACCAGTACGGTCACAATTATTTTAATACAGTGGTTTCCAAACGATTTTTGGACCTCACCTAGGCATTTATAAAACCCTCATGTTCCCCCTCGTAATTTTTTAATTTTGCTATTCAAAATTTTGCCAGTTACACACGTAAATACAGGATATTATTTTGTATCATTAACACGAACATTTACATCTTCAGACACAATAGAAAACAACTCCCTGCTAATAATCATTTCCTAATTAGCCCATAGTCTTTGGTATAGTCAGCCGAAGGGTGTGTGTACATCCTGCCCATGATCCATCAAAATATTGTCATGCTCACCAATGGGGCCTGCGCCCCTCGTTGCGGTTTTAACATCTCACTTGGTAAAGTGTAACAAAGAAAATAAACCATTATACAATGCATGGTTTTCGGTTTGTCTATTTATCAACATTATCAAAGTAGAATGATAAATTGAGGCTAAATTATTGTTAAATTTTGAAGGACCTAATTATAACGAAGCCAAAATATCCAAATATTAATAACAAGACAGATAAAGGACTTTGAAATTGGCTAGTGGGTAGTAAAGTAACCATAAATAAAGCAAAGCTTGAACTTGTCAGCAGTTTTTCTGCATACCCACAACACCCAAAAACCCATTTGCAGCTTTTTTTAAGCATTTGTACTTCCTCTTCTCTTCTGGTGACTCCTTTCCAAGAATTTTCGTATTTCCTTTTAATGCACACTATTAATTGCGAAAATCCTATTGAAAAGGAGATGAGAGTGAACGAGGGATGAGAATAAGAGGAGAGGGGCGTAGGAGCAGAAGGAAGAGGTTGGAAATTGCCTTCGTTAGTGAAATCCGTTATAACATGGTATCAGTATCTAGGTCTTTTATGCAGCTCCCGACTTTTCCCCCCGAAACCGGCATTCATACATCTGCTGTCATTTCATGAATTTTAAAAGAGGTTATAAAACTGATCGATCAATTAATTAAATCGGAAAGTTGAAAACCGAGAGGCAGAGGCAGGGGGTAAAGAGGAAAGAGGAGAAACAAGGGGGGGTAAAGGAAGAACCAGAATAACGAAACCGGAAGGGATGAGAGAAAAAAATCCCGGGGAAATGGCGATTTATGATCCCGACAGATGGCTTTTCTCTCATTCAACAATATTCTTTCATCTTTTGGTTTTCCGAACCCACCTCCTTCGCCTCTTTGTCCTCCTCCACACTTTTGTACAGTATAGCTGATCGGGAGAAAATAAAAAAAAATTTTTTTTTTTATTTGTTTTAATAGAAGGAATTAGAGAAAGTGAATTTGGAGGAAATGTGGAAGCTGAGTCAAAAGAGGAGAGAGAGAGGAAGAAAGAAAAACGAGAGACGATGAAAAGTTATCTTTTGCCTGTCGTTGTGGTCGCCCCGTGACAAATTGTTTTATTTTCTCGGAAAATTTTGAGTCCAAAGCCCCGTTTGGAGTAAGGGGAGGTGAGGAGGTGATGTTTAACTTCTTCCATGCGCACCATCTGAAAGCTTTCTCCCTTTGTAGTCTTTAAGAATAAAAAGATCGATTGAAGTGTATTTGTTTTAAATGAATTAACTTTTTGATGATTCGACACGTCCATTTAAATCGCAAGATGTTTACTGTTTTGTCGTTTCCTTCCTAGACAGTTTTATAGGCTTTTGGACTTCTTATACCGTATAAATAAGCATCCTTTCGCCTTTTTCCAAATTCTCCTTGATTGACACAGAAGTGTATGTCAAATAAATAAAAATAAAAGTTTCCTCTGATACTTTGCTTTTGTCTCTCTTTTTCTACTTTTTGACGTAACCATGTGTCGCGCAATTTATCAATAATATACGTATTGTAAAGAACAAAGGAGTGGATGGTGTTCGGGATAGGCGAATTACGTATACTTTCTTCTTTTTATAAACCTTTTATTTCTCTCTTTGTCTCCTTTCACTAGGTCTAAAGATGCTCTTACTTCTTTATTTGCAACTCTTGCCCTCTTCAGCCTTTTCTCAGCTGGTTTTCCTAACTCCCGAGTTTGACCTCTCTTTTCCGAGTCTTCTGTCAGACTGATTCTCTTCATCTGGCCTATGGTCAGCTGACTTCCCGAGGTAACTCTAGCTCTTGACTCTGACCTCTTTCTACCGAGTCTACTGTCTGACTGACACTCTTCAGCTGTACTCTATCTTGGATCAAGGCGTGATTATCACTTGTTTTCTCACCCTTGATACCAGATAGTATTATCTTATCTTTTTCTCATATCATTCAAACAAAAGGGCTTATTGAGAGTCACTTGCATCTCTTGCTGATGAAGGCTTATTGTACCCTTCATCACCGAGTTATCTTTTATTCAGTTAAACCACCCTTATTTATGGTTGCCTCATGACTGACTCAACACCTTTGAACTGTTGAGGATAATCCAAACAAGTGGCTCCAAACCCTTTTCTATCTTAATTCCAAGATCAAAACAAAGGGCACTTCGGGCACTGATTGTCCGAACCATTACAGTGTGGTAGTGCTCTATCTTTCACACATAAGGTTTCAAGTCACAAATAATTAAGCCGAAATCCTGGTAATGGAAAACATCTTTATAGAATCAAGAAAAACAGAAAGAAAACCTCAATTCCCATGTCCAAACACACGTACAGAGCTCTTAACTCTTTGACATTCTCATTATTCCAACCCTTAATTATTTACCGAGTTTCATTTCCCTACAATTACAGCTGCAGGATTTAATAAATCATTCTTATTTCAACTCGAGAGACCGTTATTTTTCAATGGTCAAGCTAATCAATCATCGAGAACCTTGATATCAAGCTATTTTTAAAAAAATGTTACACGTACCCTTCACCCAACCTTTGTCATTTAATTTTTTTAATCCGTTTCAGAAAAACTCACAACCTCTCGACAACATTTCTTAACTGTCTTCTGTATTATATCAGAACAGGAGATCCAAAAAACAATTTTTCTATGTCGACAAAGGAGCCATCTTTCTTAATGAAAATCTTGAGAACCGTTTGTAAATTGTAAGAAAAACCAAAGCTTTAGATAATGCAAATGTAAAGGGAGAATCTCTTTATTAACTTCACAAATAACTCAAAGAATTTTCACACTGTCAATTTTAACTTTTGAATTCTTTTTGGGTACTTTTGAATCCAGTAATTATCTTCCAAGTCGTATTATCACCTCCCTTATTATCAATATTTAGAAATTATGGTTTCATGATGTACTCAGGGGCGTTCATCTACACAAATTGTGCCCTTCAAATCTCCCTTTTGAAAGATGATGTATTCCAAAGAAATTTTACTTACTTATTCCTTTCGCTCTTTTTCAGAGCATAGGGCCTCAACGAAGTTTGTTTTGAGCGAGTGCCTTCAGCTCTCCCCAGGACTTCCCGTTCGCCTCCTGTTCCACAGACCTCCTCCACGATGCCTTAGGTCTACCCCTTTTCCTTTTCCCTTGGACGTTCCAGTTGAGCGCTTGTCTCTCTACCGTCGTTTGATCTTTTCTTAAGGTGTGGCCAATCCACTTCCATTTCCGCCTCCGGATGTGAGTGTCCATTCTTTCTTCCTGTGTGATGTTCCATAGGTCTTTATTGGTTATGATCTTAGGCCAAAATATTTTTAGTATACGCCTAAGGCACAGGTTTAAGAAGGTTTGTAGGCTATTTGTGAGGTCGGGGGTGACCTTCCACGCAACCACACAAGAGGACTGACTTGACGTTGGATTTAAAAATTCTAAGTTTGGTTTTTCTGGAGATGTGACGTGATTTCCAAACGGCTGACAACTGCACGAACGCTGCGTTCGCCTTGCGAATTTTTGTTTTAACGTCCGCAGCTGCTCCTCCCTCGCCGGTTATCACGCTTCCCAAGTATGTGAACTCTTTTACTTCCTCTATTTCTTCATTGTTCACTGTCAGCCTTCTTTTCTGTTTTGCATTAATTCGTTGGGCCTTGGTCTTCGTGGCATTGATGTTCAGCCCAACTTCCTTTGCTGCTATTTCTACATCTCGTAGCTTTTCTTCGAGGTCCGTGTGTCTGTGGGATAGTAGACAGATGTCATCCTGCAAAATTGAGGTCTTCGAGGTGATTGGTGAGACTCCATTGTATGCCCCTCTTTTTCCCTTTTGTTGCTCTTTCCATTACTTCGTCAAGCACTAGCAGAAAGATTGTTGGCGACAGTATGCATCCCTGTCTCACTCCAGATCTTATAGGAAAAGGTTCTGTTGTTTGTCCTCCGTGTGCTACTCTGCAGTTGTAGTTGTTGTAGGAGCTTTGTATGAGGTCTATAATCTTCTCCGGTATGCCACACTTTTTTAGGGTCTTCCACATGTTTTCTCTTTTTATTGAGTCGAAGGCCTTCTCGAAATCTATGAAGCCTAGGTGTAGTTGTGCGATGAATTCGCTTGACTGTTCTATGATGATGCGTAGGGTGTTTATCTGATCAACACATGAACGATGTCTTCGAAATCCGGCCTGTTCTCTCCTCAGTACAAACTCTACACGAGTTTGTATTCGATTCAAGGTGATCTTCATCAGGACTTTACTGGGTATGCAGAGAAGAGTAATGCCTCGCCAATTCCGGCAGTGTGTGCTGTCTCCCTTTTTGGGCAGCTTTATGAGAATGCCTTCCTTCCATTCTTGGAGCAGGGTGTTTGATTGCCAAATTTTTGTGAAAAGTGGATGTAAGATATTAGCTGCAGCAACTGGATCGGCCAGCAAAATTTCGGGTGGCACTTTGTCAATACCGGGGGCCTTTCCCCTCTTCAGTTCTTTCACTGCTTTCTTTATTTCTTCTATTGAGGGTACATCGGTGTTGATTTCATTTCTTCCTGCTTTCCTTTGCTCTTCGTCGTCCTGTTGCGGTTCATCAGCATGGTCATCTTCAACACTTCCTTGTTCGTCCCTGTTTAGTGCGTTTAGAAAGTGTTCACGCCATCTTTCGAGTTGTGCTGCCTCGTTTGTAATAAGGGTTCCCTGTTTGTTTCTTACTGGTCGGCTGTAAGTATTTCTCTTCTTTGAGAGTAACCTTGTGATGTTGTACAGGTCTTTCAATCTCCCTGTTTCTGCTGCGGTCTCCGCTTTCTCGGCTAAGTCTGAAAACCATTTCTTTTTATAGGCCCTTGTGTTTTTCTTCACTTCTTTGCCTTTTGATGTGTATTCTTTGTGTACTAGGACTTTCTGGTTTCGAGTTCTGCAGTTGTTTAACTTGTTTTTCAGTTCTCTTCTTTTTTCTATGAGTTCCCAGGTTGCTTCTGACATCCAGTCTTGTTTGAGACGTTTTTTGAAGCCTAACACTTTTTCTGCTGTATTTGTGAGCATGTTCTTGATTTTTGTCCAGTGTTCTTCCACATTGTCTTGCACATACGATAACTCCTCGAATCTGTTCTTCAGTTCTAATGTGAAATTTTGGCGGGTTTGTTCGTTTTGGAGTTTCGCTACGTCGTATTTTTATCCTTGCTTCTGTTCTTTTCCTGGCAGCCGCTATTTTTACTCTTATTCGTGCTATCATCAGATGGTGGTCGCTGCCTATGTCCTTTCCTCTTTTGTTTCTCACTTCCAGAAGAGATTTTCTCCATTTTTTGCTTATGGCAAGATGGTCGATTGGATTCTGTGTCCTTGAGTCTGGTGAGACCTATGAAACCTTGTGGCCTTCTTTGTGGAGAAAAATTGTGCCACCGATGACTAGATCGTTGTTTGCGCAGACATCTATCAGCAATTCTCCGTTTTTGTTAACAGTGCCCAGGCCGTAACGCCCCATAACATGTTCTAGGCCTGTGTTATCTGAACCGACCTTCGCATTAAAATCTCCCATGACTATCAAAATGTCCTTTTTCTTGATCGTATTAATGGTTTCTTGGAGTTCACCGTAGAATCTTTCTTTGGCATTTTCCTCTGCGTCTTCCGTGGGAGCATAGCTTTGGAGAATGGAGACATTTCTGATTTTTCCTTTAACACGTGCATAGATAATTCTTGATAACACTGGTCTATTAGGCACCTTCTTGCTCGTTTGTTCATGAGTAAACCCACTCTTTCCGTGTGTGGGTCATTTGCATTGGGTTTTCCAGAGTAGATGAATTTCTGGCCCTTTTGTGTTATGATTTCCCCGAATTCATTCCATAGTACTTCACTAACTCCGAGTATATCAATTTTATATCTTTCGGCTTCAGCAGAGGGTTGTTTCATTTTGCCGACTTGGTATAATGTCCTTACATTCCAATATCCAATGGTCGTGTCCTTTTTCAAGCCAAAAGTCGTCGTCATTTTGGTATCCGTCCGGTTGTACTCCGTTGGGTTTCTTTAATAAATGGAATTTAGGGTGTTGCGGGTTATTTGCCCACAGCACCCGAGTGTCTGATGGGTTGCCACCTTCGAGCCCTGACACTGGCTCCCACTAAGGTCTTGTAGTGGTGGGGACGTCATTTCCTACAATCCTCCTTGTTCTATGGTTATCCCGCCAATACTCTCTTCGCCAGAGCCTCTTCTGTGGTAACAGGGCGCGCCACGGGAAGGTGAGGATGACACTTGCACAAGAGAGGCCATTAGGGTCGCTTCATTGTGTCTTTACGCCCCAAAGAAATTTTATTCGGTTTTTATTATAGTGTTGTGAATGAACTTCGCATCATTACCGGGTGGTTAAAATGGGGTTGAAATGAGCTATTTAACATTCTCTAACGACGGCAGAATTTCGATACGCGTAAAAGAACGACCTCAAAAAAAAGCCCGAGGTGAGGTCTGGCCTTATTTAAAATGCCGAATATAAACCCCCAAAAATTACACACAACAGTGATGAGGATGTTGAGGTGGGCGGATGGTATCATCTTATTCGACAAAATAAAAACCAGTTTATTCGTGGAAGCTTTAAAATCAGTCCCATCGACGAAAAACTGAGAGAAACTCGCCTGAGATGGTATGGACATGTCATGAGAAGACCAGACGAACACATGACCAGAAGAGTGCTGAACATTTGCACGATGCTGAGGAATCAAAGGAGTCTCCTTTAAACCTGGCTGTCTGTAATCGGGAAAGGCCTCAAGGAAATCCAAGCTGAAGAGACTACGACCCAGAACAGAAGCGCCTGGAGAAGAGTGACAAGGAGAGCCGAACCCAAATAAACGGGATAAGGCTAAGCCAAGATCACGCGTGTACAGTTCCGATTATGCTCGTTCGAATTTCCGTGATGAACTGACTCCTACCTCAGTCGATTCTGCTGTTTTCGCCTACTTGCAGGATTCTGTGTGGTGCCATACTGTGGGCGGCTCGCCTGCCGTTTTGTTTTGCAAACGTCTGATCGCCACCGAACATCTATGTGGGACATTTGGTCGCCACAGTTTTAAACAAATTTGGGTGCAGTTTGGGTCCAACAGTATGCAGAAACAATTAGTGTGACCTTCGTGGGTTTTTCTAAGTTAATACTTCACTAACAAATATTGAGCTTATATTTTTGGATTTTTGGGCTTGTCAGACTTTCCTCTTGAGATAGACAAAGAAAAATAACTAAACAATCTACTCCATTGTTTACCCTTTAAAGAGGTAGAATAATGGCTGAGAAGGAAGAACTGGCGGATGAAATATGGTGTGAGAGGCTGAATGGAGAGGAGTGGAGGATGAACGGGCGAACTGCGAACGTATTTTAACGTTATAGGTAGATAATTTCAAAAAAGCAACCGCAATTTTTCAAAATTTTTATCTGGATTATTTATGGCAATACTTTTCCTTTGGAAAAAGAAGCCCCCGCATGTAAATGAGCTTTAAGTTGACTTCCGCTTTGGTAGAGAAGTAAAGAAGAAGAAGAAGAAGAAGAGGTTTTCCCTTCTTCTCTCTTTTCTCTTTGATTGACTTATGCCCGAACGGGTATAATACGCGGAAAGGGTAATCAGTGGAATTAGTTTCTTTCCTTTTTCGTCTTTATTTTTCTGTACTTTCAAACTCACTTTGAAATAACTGAAACGGATTTTTAGACTCTTTTCCAGCAGAAAACTTACTCGATTCTTGCTCGTCTTTTTTGATGCAGTACTGAGAATTTATAATGCTAAACACCACTAATAATGGAAGGTTCAAAAGGATTATTACTGAACAAGTTGTAGCCTATATTTGACGTATCTTTTACAAAGTGTATCAATATTAAAGCACTTATCACTAATAGCTTTAACATAATTTAGTATTAAGACAAATAGTAACTAATTTATTCTATTATTTTATTACTTTTATTGTTATTATTTTTATTATTATCACTGTCGACTGGAAAGTTTTTGAGAGCTTTGGGAACATGAATCTTAAAACTTTCTTAAATCTACGCAATCAGCGTATATTTGCATGTGCCTTAAGATTTTATTGTTTAACAGTTTGATTTGAGTCTCTTTAGAATACGCGTCCAAACTTGTAAGCCAGAGTGTATCGATCAATGGCAATGTAGTGTACTTTGCATCATCATAGTAAGTACAATAATAATCATTGGCCAATAGACTACAACCATTATTCCCAAAGCGCGGCGCAGACTCCACCGGTGGGCCATGGCAATATTTTGGTGGGCTATGGGCAGGACGTGCACCTTTCAGCTGAATATACCAAAGATTATGAGCTAATTCGAAAATGAGTTATTAACAGTGAGTTGTTTTCTATGGATGTGAATGTTCGTGGTAATACATACATCAAAATATTTATGTGATCATGTGTAAGTGGTACACTATATACTGTATATACTGTTTCCTCAGCCACATGTCTCGGTCGACGAAGAAGAGGGCATTTTTAAAAACCACGAGAGGGTATCATGATTTTTATATGCTTAGGTGAGGTGTGGGCCAAAATGGGTTGGGAACCACTGGACTCCAAGTACACACTTGAACCCGTACTTGAAAACTAGAGCATAAGACTATAATGGAACTGTAGCATACACACCGACTGTCTCAGCAAGGAGACAGGATAAAGTAAGGATCGGAAAATAAGGGACAACGGAGCCTAGATAAAACAAGCACGTTTTCACTAAAAACTCTTTATTAACCGAACCTTAATAGTAACAGAATGAAAGTAGGTCAATCACTAAAATATGTCTTAAAATTAGGTTAAAAATGATCTGAAATGGTACGGGAAAAAAGTCCTGCTTGAGCTTGTTGATATTTTCACGTTAGCCAGCATTCAATCGACGGTCGCATTGAAGCTGGCGTGAACACCGACCATACAATACCCCACAACGGACCAGACAAGACTCCACAACCCACATGCCTTATAGGTATTTCAATTCTGAACGAGGCTAACATTCGGCAGAAGTACCAAAATAAAATAAACAAACACTAACCAGTAGAATCACAATATTGACTTAGAATAGGTGACTTTGGAGGCTGAGTTTAAGGGAAAACCAGGGAGGAAACTGTTTTTAGAAATTTTGCGTTTTCCAAACTTGCAATGTCCTTATGTAGTGAAATGTCAGCCTGACCTCGTTTTATGCGAATGACTCGTTCCACTGGAAGATCCATGATGTTGTCACTAAAAGCAATGTTGTTAAAGTAAAATTAGCGAAAATGATACTGTTTTAAGGACCAAAAAAATGGAGGGATAAATGTTAGAAAATGGATCCGGTAAAATGCTCTGGTGAATGTATGAAAAGGACAAGATCGGCTATTAAGCATAAAACAAACTGACTCCGATGATGGTTGGATTGCGACTCACTAATTGTATATTTTTTCTTGAAACAAACTTTTGGTGTCGGTGGTGGAGCGGGTTCGGGCCTGAACAAATGTATTGATATTATACGGTATTTTAGTTTCGGACTAGAAATTTCCTGACTTACGAATCGTACAACTTGAAAATTGCAGGCTCAAAAAGCCTCAGCTGTATTTTTATAAAAAAATCATTAAACATGAGAAAAAATTACGGGAAAATTCAAAACTTCCTCAAATTTAGTTTTTCTTTTTCAAAAGAGAAAAAAATTTCTCCCGTGGGTTCTGCCCCCGTTATTTTTTATTTTTTGTGTAAGCTGGCATTTCTGTTCGAAAGGAGAGCATGGGGTTGTGGGGAGGGGAGGAGGGAGAACTCAAAAAGTAACAATTTTAGAGGAACATCGCATTCAACAAACAGATTGAACTAAGTTTTCTAGATGTGGAGGTTGAAACATGAAGCTTAAAAGAATACGTGACTTTGAAAGCGTGACCTGGATATTCCTGTGCTAACAAGAATGATTTTTTCTTCTTGGTGCCGCTCTTTCTTCTTCTACAGCCTCACCATTTCTCTCCTTCCTTCTTCATCGTTCCCCTCCCCTCCCCTCTTCTCTCTTTCCGCCAAAAAAGAAAAGATCAGAGGGATCCTCACCTGAGTGTTTTTGTTTTTAGATGAGGGTAGTTTTGTTTCTTGGTTTCCGGTTCCTTTGTTTTTCTTTTTTACTTTGTTTCATGACTGGGAAAATGACCTTTCGGAAGACAAGGAAATAACGACTTCGTTAATGGCTCGTTGAATGTGGGCGGTGGCTGCATACACCGGGAAATGGATGTGAGAGTTGATGGTGATTTTTGGTTACGACAATGCAAGCAATCTACGTTTATTGTTGAAAATTATTTTCCAGTCTTTCTTCATCTTAAACCTCACACAATCTTCTATCTTCTGCTACTGTTATCTATTTTGAGTCAATTCTCTTATTCTTTTGGCTCATATTTTCCGGTCCAAAATCTCTTTTAAGAAAATTACTTTTGTAACATGACTTCTACTTTGTCTTTTCTTTTTAAATTCCCATCCTAACCGTTGTTACGTTGTGGGTTGTAGTTAGGTTGTTGTTGTTGTATCCTAATCGTTATTGGGTCGAACTAATATAGTCATCACATACCAACGAGTGAGGCTAACCCTGAAAAGTGATAAAAGTGATAAACACAACTTTCAGTTTTTCCCTCAGGGCTAGACAGGTTCAAAGCCGAAAAAACTCACAGTTAACTACACCCTGTGCCAAGTTTTTTCTGGCCACGGCAACTTTGCCAAATTTTTAAACAAGTTTTCAGTATTTGACAGAGGTATTTGTCTGAAATGCAATTCGGGGAAGTTGAAGATGTGCATCACAAGTTATTCGTTTGTAGTAAATGGAGTGTGCTTAGGGGTAGATCTATTAATAAAATAGAGGAAAGCTTTTATAGTCTGCCCCTGAAAAGTCACTATGAAATTAGGAACTTTTCGGTCTTTGCCTCTAAAGCTATGAATCTTATAAGTATTATCTAATAAGTATAAGTATTTGTTCGAGTAAATCGAACAAGTCTGATGAGAAGACACCCGCGCTTTGTTGGCGCCGCTCGGGCGGCGCGCCGGTGGAGACCATAAAACGGGTGTCTGCGTATCAGGCTATTTTTAGCAATAGATTTGCGGTTTTTTTTGTTTTGTTTTTGGGTTTGGAGTTCTCGGGAACTCGCCAGTCATGCGACATCCTTGGCTTGAGAAAGACGGTCAGAGTTCTCGGCCAGGATAGCTCTGTACCGGTTAAGAGCAGTCGGACACGACTCGAATCATTTGTCAGCGCATGTGGGAAAGAAGATCAATAAATCACGATATTTAAGAAGTTTAGTATTTCTTAATTGTATTCCTTTTTCATCATCCCTCGGATAGGGTTTCTTACAGTATTAATAGTGCTCGAGTGACATCTAACAAAACGAGCACGCCTTTATTCCGACTTGGTGTTATACGTATAATTATTCTATGCATCAACTTTTTGTAAATATAGTGTAATACAATATATGTGAACCCTGAAAAGTGAAGTCTGTTTGCCACATTTTGACGAGTGTGAGACGTGGAAGGTGACGGGGGACATAGTCCGCAGGATTCAATCTACAGTGGACAGGTTCCAAAAAGTGATGGTGGGAGTAAGATGGCCCAATATCATCTCCAACGAAGATAAACGGCTCCGAACGCACCAGAAACCTTTGAAAACACAAACAAAGTGGTGGAACAACGGAGGTGGATCGGACACACTCTTCGTCGAGGACAGGACCAGGTCCCAAAATAATCCTTCGACTGGAATCCACAAGAAAGCCGAAGAAGAGGAAGATCACGACGACAGGGACCACTCCTAGCTGTTAAAAATTTTGACTCATAGTTCTTAGTATATATTTACGCCTATTTGAAATTTGCAAAAGATTATTCACTTCTACGATAAGTAGCGTGTGGAGCTTCGTTTCTGTCCTATTTTCTCTAAAAATCGGACACCTGTTATGATTTTCCACTATTAACCGAGCTTTGGATAACCAGAAATATTTTTCCAGTGTACTTATTGGTTACTAGATGGGCGAGGCTGTTCTTGTACCTCGGAATGTAACAAAGCCACTCCATGGCTCTATTTCTGATGAAGGTTAATGCGTTTGGTCTCCTTTACTATGTACCAAGAGTTTATCCCATCAATTAAGCTCCTGAAAACCTATTCCAGAAATCAAAGATTCACTTTTCCATAATACACATTACTAAAGAGGATGGTGATTTAGAAGTGGTGCGAAAAATCATTCAAGGACTTGGAGAGCAAAAGTCAGTTTCCGTCAAGATTTCCGACTAGAAGATTGGCAGAAACTTGTTAAGAGAGACAAAGTAAGTGAGACCCGAGGTCTTTAATGAGATTGGAAAGCCCTGTCTCTCTCCCCCTACCAACCCCCTCACCTCTACTCGGGTCGCTTCAATATTCACTTTTATGTTAACTCAATACCTTGTTGGTTTTTGTTAAAAAGGCTACCTACTTTCAGCTTCCCTGGACCAAGATCCTGAATGGGTGTTGGGGCGAATCCGTCGATCGTTTCTCTTCTTAACTTCTTCTTTTTTGTTATTTTTATTTCTTTCCTCCTCCTTCTTTTCTCTTTCAAAGCTTTTGCTCTTGTCAAGAGCTAAATTTTATTTTATTTGTAATTAAAAGTTTAACTTGGGCTCTGATAAAATATAACTGTAATAATGGAAAG
The DNA here is from genome assembly GCA_016920875.1 of Columbicola columbae. Classification (NCBI taxonomy): domain Eukaryota; kingdom Metazoa; phylum Arthropoda; class Insecta; order Psocodea; family Philopteridae; genus Columbicola; species Columbicola columbae. The sequence continues at coordinate 1,073,614 of JADMLL010000002.1, forward strand.
TGAAGTGGAAGGGAGAAAGTAGGCTCAGGGGATGGAAGAGGCGTGAGAAGAGAAGGGGTGAGGAAGGTGGCGGCAGCGGCAAGGGAATTTAAATCATTCCAATAGATTTTAGTGAAATTGAAAAAGTTTTGTGTGAATATTAGGGAATGAAGACATTAATTCTCTTGAATCTTCCATCGAATAATTTTGTTTGTTTATAGAATTTTTGGGTTTGTTTTTTATTCGCCATTTTTTTCAGAAATCAGACTACTACCGAGTCGGAAATGGCGAGAGCGACACTTTGCCACGAACCTACGTTGCGAGAAACACTTCCATGCGGAAATACTCCAGCATTATTAAAGCAAAGCGTTCCCCATATTCTCGTCAACCTGAGCTCAAATTGCTTTTTGTGAATTTCCCGGTCGAGGATAAAATCTGGCGATCATTGCTCCGTTTCGCTATTGGGAAATAAATCAAAAAATTTATTTAAAATTCCTCCGGGTCTTAACGTTAATTACACCTGCGGTCGCGAACGGAGTCAACAAGACACCATTCATTGGTTTCGTTTCGATTGGCCCTCCGATCCTGGAATTAATGATGACAAGATATAGATTGAAGAGTAGAGGAGGAAGTGGACGGGGAGAAACCAAAATCGAAAAAAAAGTTGAAGGGCCGTCGGAAAAGCGAATTGTTTGACTGTGGGAGACTGAATGGATTGGAAGGGATGGTAGGGACGCTGCGGCGAAAGGACCGGGAATTAAAGTTCTTCCAGGAATAATTTGAAGTCGGCTAGGTGGCTGAAGAGAAAGGGAAAACCTGTTTTAACACCTTCCCCTCTTCCCTCGGAAGTAGTCTCTAGAAACTTATTAAACTCATAACGCTTTAGAGGAGTTCGACTCGGTCTCGGCTTCTATTCCTCTCTGCTCCGAGTTTTCGCCCACAGGTTACCGGAAACTATTTTAATGGCTGAAAATAAAATGTTTCTATAGAATATAATGATAACGGTTTTGAGTTTCGCTTTTGCTTTCTCTTTCTCTCTCTCTTTGTATTTTGTTGGAAAATCCAAAGAAGAAAGAAAGAGAAAGAGGGAGTGAGTGAGGATGGTAAGAAGCACAACATTGGTCGAAATTACGTTTTCCGATTCTGTCCGATTATCCCACCGCGTCCCCGAACCACTATTCTCGTCTCAGCCTCCATTTTGGTCGTGTTTTCCTCTCATTCTTTCCTCTACTGTTCATCTCACATAATTTTCCTTAACCACTACAACCGATTTGCATCAGAACTCGACTCTCTCACATCCTGACCTCACATACTTTTAGAGTATTGGAAATGAAAACCCAATCACTTTGTGGAAAGGAGAATCGATTACACAAACAAGCCCTATCTTAAAATGTCTTTCTTCTCTGGTGTGAAACTGAAAATGGAACATGGCAAACTCTTTTTATAATATAAAAAAAGTCAAGGTAACTGTAAAATTTTTGGTTTCTAATTTTCTTGCCGTTTACATATATCAGTGTGAAACCCTCATAAAGACGATGATAAAATATATAGATAAAGAAATGCGCGGGAAAGGTTATAAACGACGAGAAGACAACATGGCGGCCATCAAAAATATAAAAAAGGTGAAGTTTATCCGCCGTTTATTTATTTATTTTTACTTTTACAGTCTCCGCTAGGGGTCTATCTTCATTATTGCGATCGTTGATGTGTCTTAATATGACTCAAACTTCTCCTTCCCTTGTCAATTTATCTTCTTCATCTTCGTCCTTTACGTTTGTTTCTCGATAATAATAATTTCCGGTGTAGGAGGCCAGTTGTGAAGTAGTCAACGCGCCAGAATAGAGAGATTATGGTTGTTCGTTCGACTCGTCTCGTACATCCTGTTACACTAAGGGTGACAAAACAGGATTAAAACGCAAGTTTCTGGTACCTAACAGAGATTTTGTTTGGCAAAGATTAGAGAAGACGAAAGAAGAGGCCGAAGAGACTTTGATTGTGTAGCGTTTACGCGAGTTGGGAGGTTGGTTTGAGTCAGAATGAGGACAAAGCATTAACTAGTGTTCTCTTTAGTGTTGTAAGTGGTCTCTTGTGTGGAAAACACAAGGTCGCTTAGTTTTTTTTGTATCTGAAGGGAGGTTGATTTATGTGTTTCTCCTCAGTACACTGGAAAGGGTTTTTTCGATGACAATGTAGCTTCCGCCTCTGCCCTCTGTTATTGTTTTGAATTCCGTCAGTGGTGTTAAATACAGAATGAAGAACGAACACGAGGAATTATTCCATTTTTCGTTGAGCATAAATAAGGTTTTTGAGTTTTGTGTGTCGCTTCTTATTTTTTTTTTCTTTTTGCCAATTTGGGATTGCTTAAATATTTTTGACGTGACTTCAACTTTTGAGAAACTAAAGACACCAGAGCATATGGTTGTTTTAATAAATAGAACAACCCGAGTTATACTGTCTTCTAAACACTTTTAAATGCTTCTGAAAACTTTACTGGTTGTCCACCCAGAGGTTTTAGTCGACGCAAATGCGACATAATTCTTTCTTCTTTCTCACAGGCAGATTGAATACCCACGAGGAGTTTCAATTGCCAAAAAGACACCTTTCTTGAAGTACCCCACCCCTTGGTTGAGGTGAAAGACGTATGTGCAGACTCCTGCCTTATAAGCTCTCTATAGCCATTCTCAGATATTTGGGTAGAGGGGTGAGAAGTTGTTAAAACCAACTTCCCTCTCATACCTTACCCCGTGTGAAATTTGAAGGACCGAAGACCACGACCAAGAAGGGGGCCGTGAGCACAAACCAACCTAACCCAACTCCAATAATAGTACCACAGCTGAACTCAAAAAAAAATTTCCTATCAAATGAATTTCCAATTTTATTAATGCACAGACCACTCAAGAGAGTCATTGAGAAACCATGAAACCCAACTTGTAAAATTTATTTACTTCTTTTGGCAAAAAGGGAAAATTCTAAGAAAATCGGACGACGTCAAATGGCTCCTCACCTTCTTTTTCTTCTCCTGAATAATGCATTACAATGGGATGCTGCAGCAATCAGGCTAAGGCTTCGCTCAACGTAAAACGAGAGGATTTTTGGAAGTGGGGCGACGGGGGAAGAGGGTGGACGTGGGAAACATAAAGAAAACAACCGATCACGAGGAAAATTACGAGCCCTCGAGTTATAATTCCTTAGGAAAAATAGCTTAAGCTGAGAACTCTTAAAACCCTTCCTTGTATTTTTCATGGGCAATTTTCCCGCCATAAATGACATAAGAAAATGGAAGGGAGAACATTTTTATTATACTTGAAAATGCGTCTGAGAGATAAAGATTACCAAACCGGAAATAGTCGTAAAAACCTTTGAAAGGTGATTGTCTGGCGAATTTGACGTTCTGACATTTTACATGTGTTAATATTAAATAGGGAATCGTATTTCTTGGGGCGGCGGGGCTGTGGCGTAGAACTGTATTTGAGAAGTGGTGAAATGATTTAAAAAATAAAAATTTTTTAGGGTTGGCTTTTTGTTTATCTTGTGTTGAAGAGGCCACGAGAGATATTCCAGTTGCTCTTGTGCGCCAATACGTACGCAAAGTTCTCTTCTTGAATTTGGTGAGGGGCTTTCCAAAACAGAAGTCTACCGACAATGATCGACCCGGTTTGAAATCCATTTTACCACGTTTAGTTCACGACTCAGATGCTGACAGTACAGAATACCCTTAAGACGTTACACGTGATCAAATGAAGGATGAAAACTTCAGAAAACTTTCTAAAACCTAAACATAGATAACAGGAAAAGTGGTAGACCTCTAGAAATTCAAGTGGACGATGAAAGGAAACGTCAGGAGCAATTATGCAAGGAGAAAAAACGATTATACCTTACTTTCCTCGCAGATAAAGCACTCGCACGGAAACTTAGACCAACAAAGTGGCGCAGTCAAAGATGACAAATAACTGGTGACATCGGAAACAGCGGGTCTTCTGAATCCTCAAAAGCTAACAAGAAAAACAAGAAATTTTGTGAAGAGCGGTTTTGAGTTTTGTGAATGTTGAGGTTTTGTAAGCCTGAGAGTGAAGACCCAAAGTTCTTATTAGACCTTTAAAGAAACACATTAAAATAATATCACTCAATGTTTAATACAGCTCGGGGAGTGTTTGTTCTCAGTTTCGGTGGCCAATTTATCTTGGAAATTTGAGGTTTTGTCTAGTTTGTTGATTTTTCCACTTCCGTTTTGAAAACCTTTCATTCAAAAACGGCAACATTCACTCATTCGTCCTAAGGGGAAATCTCTTCTCTTAAAGGCCACCACTTAAAACTCAACACAAAGAGCAATTCGCTAAACTCTAAAACCACATAAACCTTCCGACAAAAGACAACCCCGAAAAATTTATTTCCTCTTTTAAACCTCTCTCTCTCTCTCTCTCTCTCTCTACACGACTTTCAACTCCACAAAACCAAAACCGTCAGAGTGGAGGAGAGAGACAGGGGCTGTAGGTGCCTCAACCAAACACTTATAATCACCTTTAATTATTCCAGGAGATAAGTTTCCCTGAACCCAAATCATAAAGCTTGAAAGAGTTTAATGATTTTTTTTATCCCGATTTATCCAAACGAATGATGGCGGTGGGATAATTCCCTTCGTTAGCCCCTCTTCCCTTCCCCCCAGTTTCCTTTCATTTCTTCCGAAATTTCCAATCAGAGCTTTTGAAATTAGTATTTTTATTTTGAGTAACACAGAGGAAGTTAAATTATTGGACGAGAACCCGGAAGCAATTTGCAAATTAGACCCAGTTTTATGTCAGCAGCACTTTGTTTTCATAACAATCCATTTTTTTAAAGCTGAAATAAAGCGAACGGGGTGAAGGGTGAAGAAATGGGAGAGAGAGACAGACAGAAGACAGGAGACAAAGCCGAAATTTAAGGGGAGGATTGAGAATTTGTGGCCTGGGACTCGCTGTAGTAATGGGGGACAATTATGTTAAAAGCGTTTTTTGCACCAAAACAAATATTTTTGTTTTCTTTCTTCCGTTAGTTTGCTTCTGGTCCATCTTTCACGTCGTGTCAGTATTCATTAATTAGTTAATTAGAAAAGGTTTTTCTTTTAATTGGTGCCCCTCCTTTTCCCACCTCCCCTTTCTCTCGCTTTCGGTGTTGCCTCTCACGCGTAACTTCGTTTTCTAAAATAAATTATCGTATGGTGTGGTGGACGGTGTGGGGGCGAAGATGTAGAAAAAGATTTCCTTTTTTTCTGATCTAAATTTCGATTTATCGGGAAAGGGTAGAAGTCGGGGAAGGAGAGGAGAGCTTGAGCTTTTCTTTAAAATCCGGTTTGTTTTTCCGTAATTGCGTTTTCCATGTCCTTCATGTGTATTGACTTTCGGATTAGTCCCAATAAAAAAGTATTTTTTAGTCGGTTCTGTGGTCATGATTGAAAAGCTACGGAGTAGAAAGAAAAAGAAAATAAATCTTTTTAATGAATTATATAAATAATCAGTGTTTGTATAACACCTGTTTATAAGCATGAGACACCATGTAGTTGCCCGAACTATATTTGAGGAATTGTCTCGGGAGTTGACCAGTGTCTTTTTTTTTAACTCCCCTTGCTAACTACCACTGTCTCCAAGCATGAGACACCTTGTAGTTGTTCGGACTAGATTTGAGGGGTTATGTCTGGGGAGCAGACCAGCGTCTTATCCCAGGAATGGTTTGATGGAAGCCAAAGGAGGGCTGGAGTTATCTCAGAAGAGGTAGGGCCAGTGTCTTAACCCTAGAAATGGTTTGAATGAAGCCAAGGGAAGGCTGCAGGTATATGAGAAGAGGTAGGAAGGGGAATAGGGAAAAGGGAAGAGGAGGTTTGACTGAGACAAGCGAGTTTTGACGTTTAGAGGTCTATGTCTTTTGAGACGTCTGGAGTCTGGAACGAATCTCCAGTGGAGTGAATCTTTCGATTTTTACGGAGGGAACCCCTAGGTCATCGCGGGTAATTTGATTAGAACGAACTATAGAGCATTGCATGATTCGTAGGGTTTAGATTGGAATCGTTACAGGATTTTGAAGTTCGAGTGGGCGATGAAGCCCCAAATCTGGGTCCCGTAGAACGAGATGGGTTTTAAAATGGCTTTGTAGATACAGAGCTTGTTACCAGTGTTGAGTACAGACTGCTTTCCGACGGTTCAGTCTAAAATTTTTATCATCCGTTTGTTGTATACACCTCTTTTTCCTTTTTGTTTATTTTCACCAAGTATTCCAAATTATTGTATCAAAAAAGGTAGTCGATGCCCTTCGGTTTTTTTTGTAAAGAAATCATCCTTGTTATTAAAAATTTTTAGCCGGCAACATAAATCAATATTTGAAAGTCGAAACCTTTAAAAACTGAATTTTCCCTTCCTAAACGATTACCACTCTCCTCTTTCTCTCCCGAAATTCAATTTATCTCTCACCGATAAAAGTTGAATTTGTTTTTATTTGTTTTGTAACGATTTTAATTCGGTTTATCCAACAGAAAATTAGAAAGGATCGGAAAAGCTTTGAGAGAAAAATAGAAAGAGAGGGAAAGCATTGTGTATAAACCCACACGAACACCACATTCAACACCGATATACTCAAAAATGGCATATGTAAAAGAAAGAAGAAAAAAAGTTTGGCAGCAGTCATGAAAGCTTCAAAATTCTCAGTAAACTTCTCTGGCTCATGGGAAGACTTTCGAAACTCAACACTGGTATCAAGTTTCTCATTTACAAAACCATTTCGAAACCGATCTGGACCTACAAAATCCAGCTTTGGGGCATCTCCGCAAACTCCAACCTTGAAATCCTGAAACGATTCCAATCCAAAACTCTATGATTTATGGTAAATAGTCCATGCTTTACTGCCAAATACTTCTCCAGGCTGGCAAATCATCCCAATCTCTCTTTGATCTCACTCCACAACAAACCTCTCAACCACAGACGTCTAAGAAGACATAAACCACTAGACTCTCAGACACGCTTCTCATAGTTAAACCTCCTTATTTCTCTCTTCCTTTTCCCTATTCTTATTCCTACCTCTTCTCATATACCTGCAGCCTTCCCTTGGCTTCATACAAACCGTTCCTGGAGCCCAGATTTAACACCATAAATCTCGTCCGAAAAACTACACAGTGTCTCATGCCTAGAGACAGCTCCTAGTTAACAAGAAAAGTTACAAAAAATATATATATATAAAACCTAGAATGTGCCTAAAGAGGGAGAACAATTTTCGAGTTTGTCATGAGTAAATTTCAATTTTCCACCCTTTCTTATCCCGCCCCTGATTTGTCCTCTCCATCTACTTTTCAACCTTTTACGTTGAGGAACATAACCCATTTTTAAAACATCTTCGAAAAGCATGAAGTACAAAATATAAAACAGAATTGAATTTTTTTTCTTTTTAGTTTTGAATAAATTTGCCTGGAGTGTGTGCACAAGACCCCCTGGTGAAATGATCTTGTCCAAAGATAAAGAGAAAAAGATTTTCCGATAATTCTTTCGTTTATCATTTTCTCATTTTTTCCCTTTTTCCTTAGTCGAGATTTTCCAACTTTTAAATGTTTTAAAGAGAGATTCGAATGAAGGTAAAAGAGGGATATTGGGAGGCAAGGGTTAAACATGTTCACTATTTTGCGTTATAAAAGAAAAGTGTATATAATTAGTGGTTGAGTACACAGTTTTTATTTAGTGTAGGATCCAGCCTTTAACTCGGATGTAATGGTTCCACTTTCATTTGATGCTATTCATGCGGTACTAACTTGACTTTTAAATTTTTCAAGACATATATTTATATAAATAAATTCACATTAGCTTGGTTGTCCCCGCCAACTCCTGGGGCGTGAACATTGGTCCACTCCCCAGCTAACCCCTAACCCCCATTTCCTACCAACAACTTATAGTCCTTTCCTTGGGGTCAGGTAGTCGTTTTCATAGGGCATAAAACAAAAACCAAAAAAAAGCTTGGTTATATCCTTGTTTCTCTATTTTATTCTATCCCTACCGATCATTATCTTTACGCCTCTTCTGACCTCTCTTCTGTATCCAACCCCCTTCCTACAGACTGTACCTCCAGTCAAATCCGTTTAGCCATTTATTAAAGCTAAGACACTGGTCTGTTCCCAACATATAAAGCCCCTTTAAAGCCAGACTAACTACTTGAATTGGCTTAGAGGCAGGTGACAGTTGACACGGGGGAAGAAAAAAAGCTATATTTTATTGCCAAAAATGGGTTCTGAGTCAAAAAGTACCCAGAAACAACGCAAAGATAGTATAGTATAGTTTCGAAAAAAAACGAAAAAACTTTTTTATAAATGGCATTTTGCGGAAGCTGAAGATTTGTATCAAAAGTAAAAAATCAAGAGAAGAAATCCATCAAAGATAAAAGGAAATTTTGAAGGTGGAAGATGAAAGAAAAAAAAAAAGAAAAGATGAATTCTAAGTAACATAAATATTGAGTCGCAAACAAACAAATTTAGATGTTGAAGAAGAAGAAGTAAGAAAAACAGAAATGTCAAGAAGTAGATGATGAAAGAAACAACAAAGTTTAAATCAGATGAGAAAAAGATGGAGGAATAGAGAATACATAAGTGAAAGAGATAAAAACTAAAAGAGAACTGAAATCTTTTTTAATTAACTTGAAGGAGTTGATCGCGAAGACGTTAGATATAAATTAACGTGGAAAGATAGATGAAACGTAAATCAAGAGGAAGATAAGAATCCAGAAGAAAATGAAAGAAAAGCGAAAGGAAGTTTGTTTTTAAATAAACAAAGCGTAAATCACTAATAATTCAAAAAGGAAATGAGAAATACCAGAAATAATTGGGAGGAAACAAAGAAGAAGAAGAAGCGGAAAAGATATAAATTTATTATTAGTAAATCAAATAGCAAGTTCGGTTGAATGGATATTTGCTGATGGAAGCAGTAAAGATAGACAACAAAGGCAGCGTAAACGAAATGACAAATCAAAGTAATGGAAGAAGTTTAATATAAATAACAAGAGGGAGAAAAATTCTTACAAAAGGAAAAGAAGAATAGGGGTGGTAACAGGAGAGATGAAAGATGGAACACTCCATCTAGCCAAAAGCATACTCAGTAAAAGGGTAATTTCAATGAATAACAAACTGAGGTATTACTGTAGAGAGAAATGGTATAGGAAAGATATTAACCAAGACCAAAATGGAAGGACCTATGACTAACTCTGACTAGCTTTGGAATTCGAATATTTTTTACTACTTAAAGAAAACAAAAGATCCTTAGTCAGCAATCGTGAACCCAGGGTTTTGGCTTGGCCGGAACTCTATTCACCAACCCTTCACTTGGTACTTTCTAAGGGACAGTTCTTCTCCCATTACGGCAAAAAATTGCCGCAAAGAAACCAAGTGAATGGTTACGGAATAAGATTCGGCCAAGCGAAAACACTGGGTTCATGATTGCTGACTAAGGATCTTTCGTCAGAGTCAGTCAGAAGTCAGTCTGAGCCAATACATCGTTATAGAGTAATTTTACGGGAACGTGGACATCTTAAAGTCTGTAGCAATAGTTTCAGTATTACATATGTACAGTAGTAATTTTATTCTAATTTATTATTTTATGTACCCTAGTTCGATATTTTAAAAATTATTTTTCCAGACGTCAAACGTTTAAGCGCTCCCTCATACAACACTGGCAGAACGTGGTTCGCGGACAGAAAGATAACTCACAGCATGAAAATAAGATCGAATTGGAGGGTGAGGAAAGAGCAAGAAGAATGACAAGAAGTGGAGAGTAAAAAAATTTGAAACAGTAACTAAGAAAGGAACATAGCAAAAGAAATCAATACTCCCTCTCGTGTTTGGGTAGAAATAGAATGGTAAATAGAAAAAGAAGAAGGAAACAAAATAAATAAATAAAATATAAACGAAATTGAGAGAGAAAAAAAAGTTAAAGGAACAAAAAAGTCAAAATTCAAGTTAGGTTTGGCTCAATTTTCTTTCTTTGTCTCCCTGTAATTTTGATACAATAACGAAATTAAATTTAGGAAGAAAAATGGGTAGATGATGATAAAGACAAAAGAAGAATTCAGACAAAATAAACAGAAACAAAAAGAAACGAAATGATAATTGAGAATGACTGAGGAAGAACGGAAGGAAAGTTAAAACTAAAAGAAAAGGAAAAAGAGGGGAAATTGTTGGGAAAAATAGATGGCGAGAAAGGCAAAGAGAGAGAAATGGAAAAAGCTTAGAAAAAAGAAAATATCCGTCATTATAACTTGCTTCTACAATCAAGATAAAAAAACTGTACGATGGATATAACAAGAAAGTCTAACAAAGAGAAAAGAGAGGAATTGAGATAGCGAGACAAAAACTAAGAGTTAAAAGTCATTGAAAAAGCCAAAAGAAAGATGTAAATAAGTCATAAACTCTTAAATCTTTTCTCAATCTACTTAACAAAACAAAAGATGTTAACTTCTTTCTCTTGACAATCTCCTGCAGTCTTCCCTTTTCTCAAAAGAAGGCACTCTATTCCATCTTGTATTAAGAAAAAAATGGTTTCCAATTAGGCTTAATGACCTAAACCCTAAACCCTGAGCTAATGGCTTCCATTTGGAGTTTTCCTTTTTCCATTCTATTCTAGCACACACATAATGACCGAATTGGGTCGAAAACTCAGCGGAAATTACACTCAAAGAGGGATCGAAGGAGAGAGAGAGAACGAGAAACAAATCTGAGTAGAACGATGAAGTGGCAGACAAGACAAACTGACTTAATGGACGAAGGATAAGATAGAAATTTCACTCATTTTCACAGATATTTATTTACCAAAAAAGGTGGAGAGGAAAGAGGAAGAGAAATAGAGAACAAAAGAATGGAGAAAAGTTTACAGAGGAATAGCACCAGCCATGTTTTTAAGATTGTGGAATGAAGTGGTGTTGTTGGAGTGTGGGAGGTGAAGGAAGATGTGGGAGAAAGAAAGAGGTGAAGGGGGAATAAAAGTGGCGGTGGTGGTGGAGCAATGAAGAGGAAAATGGCCGAACAGAAGTTTGGTCGATTTTCAAAAGAAATAAAGTTAGGCGAAGGAAGAGACTGAACGCAACGGCTAGAGCGAAATCATTTTTTTGTGACACTTTAGAGGAGGACTGACCAACCCAAATGATCCTGCGGGCCACTTTGGAAATAAATCCGCCCGCTGTGTATAGTAAAATCATTTTATATTCATATTTCGAGTTTAGAGATTTTCTTCGCTTACTTGCTTACTTAATCCTTCCTCTTATACCTTGCGGTGTCGAGGTTAAAATACTTTTTCACGTCTGAGGGTCCTAGGATGGGGTGCTGTCGTCCTTCCAATTGACATTCTCGTACCCACGGCTTCTCTCACATTATCCTTTCATTTCGTTGCTGGCGGCCACTGGTATGTCTTTTCTCGTGCGTGGCTCCCACTCTATCCAAGGAAAGCGCCCTGTAGGCATCCCCATCATGTGCCCAAACCATCAAATCTGGTTTACTTGGATTGTTTCTTCCAGGGTTGAAATGCCAAGGGATATCGGATGGTGTTGTTTTTGACTCCGTTTCTTCTGGTAAAACCCGTCACCTTCTTTAGAAATTGCATTTCGGACGCTTGTATTCGCCAAGTCCGTAAATTGTATATACACTATACCAATGGTCGGTAAACTCGTAATTCTTAAGAGTCAAATATAAACGATACAAAATTGAAATTTGTTCAAAGAGCCATTTTTAAAGCTCTGCTGACGAGACAAGCTTTCCATTATATGACGAAAAAATTTTCATGAATAATATACATTTTTAGTTTCCATAATAAGTATATGACACAAAAGTAGAATTTTATTTTATTTAACTCCCCTTGCTATAAGACACCTTGTAGTTGTTTGGACTAGATTTGAGGGGTTATGTCTGGGAAGCAGATCAGCGTCTTTTTCCAGGAATGGTTGAAGGAAGTCAAAGGAGAGCTGGAGTTATATGAGAAGAGGTGGGATAAAGAAAGAAAGGCAGGAGAGGAATAAGAAGGTTTGGCTAAGAGGAGCGTTTTTAGGAGTCGAGTGGTTTGTGTCTTTTGAGACGTCTTTGGTCATGGGGTTCACCGAGTAGTGAAGACGCAGAAAGATTTGGGTGCTTCGCCAGTCTGGAGGAGTATTTGCGAGTGAACCTTTCGATTTCCTTCTTTACGGAGAAAACTCCCAGGTCATCGCGGATGATGTAGTTAGGAACGAACCATGGAGCATTTACAATGGTTCATAGGGTGTTCGATTGGGATCTTTCGAGGATCTCGAGGTTAGAATTGGCAGAAGAGGCCCAAAGCTGGATCCCGTAGGTCCAGATAGGTTTGAGGATGGCTTTATATATAAGGAGCTTTTCGCGAACATATAAAATAGTATCGCGATTTACGGCTCCACAATCTGGGTCGACGCCGTCAAAAGCGCCAAAGTCCTTCAAAAAGATCTGAGGAATCGGCGCATTGCTCAACGGATCTGCCGGGCATACAAGACGGTCTCCACCGCAACCTCATTACTGAGATCGTGAGGAACTGTGAGGACACCTCCTCTCACAGTTCTTGCCGAAGCCCGGGAAGAAACCCAACGGAAAGCAACCTCCAAAGGTCACTTAAGAAGATTAACCCAGGAAATAACCTGTAAGAAATGGAGACAGGAACTGGAGCACCCCCAAGACTCCGACAAACCAATCGTCGCCGCCATCCTACCACACGTCGAAGGATGACTAAGTAGGAAACACGGGGAAGTGAATTACCTCATGACCCAGATTCTAACAGGAAATGGGTGATGGGGGACGATGGACCTGCTCGACTGTGGAGTGGTGGCTCCTGAAACCATACTGATGACTGGGAATCAGGTTGTTGTCCGAAAGAAACGAGTTTATATTGGATTTCTTCGGGGACCTGGGTAACACGGGTAGGAGTGAAAGGAATTTTGTTTGAGGGAATGAGAAGAGGAGTGAGAGTTATTAACGGATCGTGGGTAGGATTTGGTTGGAAGACGTCAGATAGGTGACGAGCAAAGGCCTCGGGTTTTTCGCCAGTGGTTCACAGCCACAAACCGCCACAGGAGTGGAGGGGAGAGGTAGGGGTGATGGGTTTTTTTAGTCTTTTAGTTGCTGTCCAGAGGTTGTAGTAGGTTGTAGTCCGGAGGCCCAGGAGGATAGTTCACCAGAGGAGATGGGAGAAAGTTTTTTTGAGGGGATAGTGAGGTAGAGCTGCATACCTCGAAGGTTAGTAGAGCGGCAACCCCACCAGAAATGTTTGGCGTTGAAATCGCCGCCAGCAAGAATTTGGCACTGAGGAGCTGGAAAAATGAGGGAAATTGAACCGCCAAGATTTTGTGTTTTGGTGGACAATAGGGGGCGGAGAGGGTGAGAGGACCAGAAGGAGTCTTAACACAAACCGCGATAGCCTGGAGGAATTCTTGACAAAACCTGACCCCCTCATGGGGAGGCAGGCGAGATCTGATCAATACCGCACCTCCACCGTGAGCTGTACCATCGGGATGTTGAACATCATAGAAGCTGAAATCAGGTATTTTTAGGTAGTTTTTGTTGGTGAAATGGGTTTCGCTGATGAGGAGAACATCAATTTCTTGCTGAAAGAGAAAAGTTGCTAATTCCAGTCGTCTCTGGGCTAGTCCGTTGGCGTTCCATTGCACAATCTTTAAGGATGCCATTAGTGTGAGTTCTGTTAACATCTGAACTTCTTCTCCTGAAGTTCTTTATAGATGCTGCATCCCTTGTAGTTGGCAGGGTGACTTCCTCCGCAGTTGCAGCATTTGACGTCGGGGAATCTTTCTTTGCGTGGGCAGTCGGCATTATGATGAAAAGCGGCACACTTCACACATCGAGGGGTGCGATGGCGATAAGCTTTAGTGGATCCAAACACCTGGCACCTCGATCACTGGGAAATACTTCTTCGTTTGGCTGGAGGCTCGAATGCAACCACCATTTTCAGAAGTCGAGTGATTTCAAATATTTTCCTGTTGTTTCCCCTTGGTTCCAACTCAATGTGAAAGAGCGGCATGGGATTTTATTCAAGGGGTTCAATATTCCCACCACTTTGTGATCGAAGTGCTCCAGCCCAGTTGTTATTTCGTTCGTGTCCGTGGAAGAATGAACATGTCGCAACAAACTTGTCTTCTTTTCGCTGGTGTGTGTGAAACTTTTTGCTATTGAGAGCTCCCACGATGGGATGATAGTATTCTGAGGAACCGGACTGAACTTTAACTTGGTTGTTGGCCAAGAGTTTGTTGGCAATCAAATTTAGCAAGGACTGAAGAGGAAAAGTAGAATTGCTTTTATAAAGAGTGCACACTTCCATGAACAATTAAATCTTATAAATGTTACTCAGCAGCCTACAGCTTTAACGAGTACTGTATGTGGCCTTTAATTTCGTAGAAATACATCAACTAAAACTTGATGTCATATTTACATTAAGAAAATATTTAGCTAATAAATAATATTCCGGGCCTGCACCAAACATTTTATGGAAGCCAAAGAGTAAAAGCCAAGAAGTAAAGAGACGTATGTGGGTCCGGAGATGCACTTTACCGACTACTGGGCTAGACTGATTTAAGCAGTGATTTCTCAAATGCGATTTTCTATAGGACTGATCCCTAGAGAAAAAACGAGACTTGACTTTCTTAATAACTCGGGAAACTAACGAATTCTCTTTTTCAAATTTAGAAAACAACGAAATTAAAAAAGCAAAATGCTTTGTGAAGATTTCCAAAACAGTCGACAGCGCTATTAAGTGTGCATTAAAACGCGCCTAAAAAAGGGTCCCATTCAAGGGGTTATTTGTCGGCAATAAAAAATTGGGTGGAAAAGTCCCGCCGGAACAAGAAACATAATTCTAACGTGTTATTCAAATTTTTTTTTGCAATTTAATTTTCGCCGAGAGAAAAGTGAAATTAAAAAATACAATTTAAAAAAAGGAAAACACAAATTTTGGAGATTAAAAAAGGTGATGAATAAACTGGGGTAATAAAAGAGTGACAAGGTTGTTTTGATCAGGGGACGTGGCAAGAGAAAGGGAAACGGCGTCGAGCGACGGCAAAATGGCGGCAAACGCACTTGTCAATGACGTGCGTCCGAATTTTTTTGTCGTTTTTGTTGGTCCTCGACCTGTGTAATCGTGGACATTTTTCATTTTGTTGGTTTTTTTTGTGCCGTGTCCACTTGGTGTTCCTATAATAATTCATTCTTCATGTCCGACATTTTTTATTCGTCACGTGGGTGTAATAAGACTCGAGCTTTGGGACTGGTGACTGGAACGCCCTCGGGAACGCACAGGGAGATTGTGGTGGTGTTGAACGAACGAGAGAAAATAATCTCCAAGTTTGGCTTACTGTTTCACCGTACTTTATACTGTATAATATAACATTATAAGTTTATTGTTATGATGTTTTGAAAGGCGGAGAGAATGTAGAGTTGTTTTCGTGACACTTTAATGGGATAATTCTTTTGTCTTCTTTCTAATTGCTATCAGTCATGTTCCTGTCATGCCCTAACCTTCCAGAGAGTTTTTCGACAATTTTTTTCAAGCTAGTTTGTTTTATTTTCGTTTATTTCGGGACAGAGAGTGACGGGGATCGGCTGCTCAATCGTTTGAAAACATGACCAGTTTTCAGGAGGTAATTTGTCGTTCGTCGAACAACAATGCGGATAAATTTCCCTTTTCGTCTTGGTGGGCCCCCTCTTTCTCCAACCTCCCCTGCAATACGATTTTTTATAGCGAGACAAAAGCCATGTAAGGGGTTGAGGTGAGAAAACTGGGGATAAGGGTAGGGGGTAGTAACATCTAGAATTCTTAACGCGTTTTTCGATTTTCCAGTCGAAAACCTGAGCACGTTTTTTTCTTGTTATTTTCAGTTCAGTCTCCCAGTGGATCTCGCAGCGAATCGTCAACGATTTCCGCTTCATTCTGGCTTGTATCAGCTCTCATATATGAAATGGTGATGTGGTCGTAGTTCCTCCAGGACGTTCCCAACGACGCTGGAATTAAACACGTCTTTTGACAAACATGTGTGTCCAAGGCTGGAATGAAGGAATGACTTTTTGAAGATTTTCTCAACAAGTATACTGAAAATTTGTTAAAAACTTATTTACTCAAATTAAAGTAGTAAATGACTATTGCATAAATATATAAAATAAAAGTGTCGGCAATTCAGAAGTGAGGCAGAGCAATGTTTATACCAAAAATTGGCTAATACCAAACAAAAGAAGAGTGTTATTCGAGGAATATGAAATTACTGGAGATGAGACCTGTTATGTTGATAAACGTGTCTCGTGTACAATGGAAAGTACAACGGGATGTGAATGAAATATGACATCAATCCTACTAATGACAAAGGGGTAGTTAGGTTGGCATTAATTCGACAACTTTTATTGGAAAAAAATTCTGCGAGTCGGATATACTATAAGTTACTGTCAATGTGATAAAGGTGGTGTAAAAGAAAAACGAATCTTGTTTTTCCTTTTTTTAAAATAATTTTTGTATAAATGGATATACTGTTTTACGTATAGGTTTCTATAAAGAAGAAGTTTTTGTTGGATGTATTTCCCCCTCCTCCCCCATTGCAGACTTAATTTCTGGTTCTAGTTTCCTAAGCAATCAACACGGGGACAACCTTGACTAAGAACAATACGCTTCATGATTAAGTTTAACGGTTACTTCCAGCTGGAAAGCTTGCTAGACATTTTTTTGTTTAGTAATTGTCGTATTTGAACCTTGACCGGAAATAGATGATCTATTCGAACTCTGATTTCCCTTTTAAAATTAATAAATTAACATTCCGTTCTTTCAGTTTCCTTTGATTATTTCTCATTTTCCCCCTCTTCTATTGTTGTTGTCTTCTTTTTCTTCTGTTTTCTTTTTCCCTAAGCCTCCATTTACAAACTTCTTTTACGGGACCCGTTCCAAAAGTTCCCAGAATGACCGGTTTAAATAATTTTGTCGATATTAGTTTACAAAATTTTCGGAACTTTTTAAAACTGACTGTAATTATATCAATATTATGTAAACTTTCGTGGTGGCTCATTGTACTGTATATACTACTGTATATACAGTTGTATATGTATCGCTATATGTATGTATGTATGTATATGTATGTATGTATCGCTACTGTATATACAGTTTTGTGGTTGGAACCAACCACGTAGTATGATGTACTGACGTGTTGATGTGGTCGTTGTTTTGCAGTGATGAGTGAGTTACCAGTTAAAAATATCAAACTACAAAACCACAAAACTGCACATAGCCTTTTAAAACTGTGTCTGCCGATTTTCTTTCGCATCTTCCGCCTCCAACGCAGCTTTAGCGTTTAATTTTAAATTCACTAATAGAGGTATTATAATAAGATAAGAATTATATTAAAATTTAATTTTTGATTGAGACTCAATCCATTCGTGGCAACTATCGCACAGTTTTAATTATGAAAAAAGGAATTTCTGTATAACAACTATTGTTGGATACCTAGACGTGTTTGTGTGCAGTGGATAAAATATTATTTTGACTTAACAACATGACTAGCGTCTACTAGTCGTGCGCTTATTTTGGCGCTAACACTATGATCCAAAAGCATGAGTACTATAAAATATTAATAAATAACTACTGTATAATTAAAACAAAAGTAAATTCTGGGAACCTTTGAGACAGACTCTGTATTCCAAGTTATTTTTTTAACCTAAGAAAAATGTTTTGGTTTCCTTATAACCTCGTTTTGACCCCAACGACCGAAAGTTATCATTTTTGTAAATATATCTTATAAGTGCGTGCATAAAAAAATCGTTTTTTGTAGGAGAATCTATAAGTAAATAAATGTCGACATTCCTTGTTTGTTTGAGTAAAGATAGATTAAGAAAACAAAAAATATTTATCGTGTTCGCGGGAGAAAATTTTAACAGATATTGTTTAACCACAACTGACATAGACAGAGGGATAGAAGAGGTTAGAGTGGTGTTACATTTGAACTCGCCCACGGTTCGGTTATAATCTTTTGATTTGTTTTCGTTTTAGGTTATTGTGAGCTTTTCGGAGGGAATAGAGAGGGATGAGGGGGTCGTGAAGACTAACAACCGATGGTGTCTCTCTTCTATCTTGTTGGCTATACTACCCTTTTACTTTCGGCAGCTCTGTGGGAGTATCCGTTTTACGGTGGAAGGAGCAATTAAGGTCTCACTCTTTCATAAGTCTTCCTAACCGCCCTCCATAACAAAATGACGAAGACGCCAAAATAGTCTGAACCTAAAAAAACAACCTCTGAAAAACAACCTATTCTGCTTGAAACCAGAGCCTCGAATGAAAGTCATCGAGCACAGAGGACGTAACGAGATGTAGATTTTGATTCTGATTCCGGAAGAAGCCATTTTTCCGACGGGAAATTTGAAATCTTCAAAGCTCCGATTCCTGTTATCACTTTTCTTCTTCAACAATGATCGCTCTTTTACCCGAAGATCTCGATTCCGACAATCTCGCTTCTCACTTCGCCTCCTCTCTCTCTTTTCCTCCCACATTCCCTCCTCCTTCCTCAAAAGAATGAAAATCAGAATTACTTTTCATCTAGTACATCAGAATAAAATAAAGGATAATAAGGACAGCAAAAAATGAAAAAAGAATATTAAACAAGTCGTACAAATGCTCGGTGATACATAATAAAAAGGAAGGAAGAGGAGATGGAGGAAGGAAGGAAGAAAAAAGAATAATGAGAGAAGGAGAGAGGGAGAGAAGGATTTTTTATTAATAAAAATAAAGCGAAGCCGATGGGATCTCTCATCAATTCTTCTTCTTCTTCTTCTCTTCCTTTGGGAATTTATGTTTTCTTTTTTAGGAGGAAAGATCACGTGGTATTCGCAAAACTAGTAATCTGTTCTTGTTCTTCTTTTCTCTTTCTTCTTTCACTTGTCTTTTCCTCGAAGCAAAATCTAGACAAAAAACTATTGAGATGAAATTATCTACTTGTGTAGGAAGTTAAACTGATTCCAATTAGAAATTTCTCTGGGGAAACCACTTTGGTTTAATAAAATATATTTTTAGCGCTTTTCTCTAGTTTAAAATCTAGTTTTTGACATTCATCTACTCCTTCCCTCTTTTTTTGTAAATTTTATACGGCTGCAGAATTTGCTATTGTGAAATAGCCAAGAAGCAGTGCTAAAAATTCTCCTTTTTGCTCCCTTCCTCCTTAAAACCTGTCAGGTAGGCCAATAATATTAGGTTTACCTGAAAGTTCTGTCCGTTTTTTTTTAGACTAATACGAACGTATGATTGTATCATGCCTTACATAATCTTAATTGAATAATATATTATTCTATCATTATTTGTGATATCATTTTTGGGTGGAAAATGTTTGATGCTGTCCAAAAAAAGATTGTACTCTAACACAATCTTGAGAATATCGTCGTCGATTAAAGATGGCCGCCTAGAGGGAGGCTAAACAGAAAGGTCGAAACCACCTAGTTGAAATTCTTCGAACCATCTTCTGCAAGTTTTATCAGAAACTGCACATTCATCCTACACCTACGACCAATTATCCACTCTTTCTGTATCATTTTTTTCTTATTGGAATTCATACAAAAAACAGTGGCAAAAAACAGTGGCCTTCATGCCAAAACAGTGGCACAGTGGCATGAACTTTAAATCTGTCGATCAGGTCTTAGTTAATACTAACATGAATCACATTAGTTTTGGCTCATTGCTAGGTCAGTATATGTACTGTATAGGTGAAAAACCGAGAAAACCAATTAAGCGTCTAATGAATATACGCCAACGTGTTCAAATTTGATGCAACAATTTCGGACAGAATTTTCCGATAGACCTAATACATGGTTCTAGTGTATGAAGCATAATCAATCTATACTGTTTACAGGTCTGTGTCCTATCCTTAGTTCCTAGTTGGGTTTATTGAGGTTTTCAATAATTGTTCAGTCACATGGTTGATTTCTAGATCGTAAACACCATTTGTAAATGGACAAGATTGTTTTCTGGCATATTTCACTGACGTGTTTTTTCCTTAACATTTCCCAGTCGTTTCTTTCCCCACATTTTTTCCCTTTTCTTTTCGCCATTTTTCCTGAAAAAAGGAGGTAAAAAATCCTCAAGAATCTCCATTTTAAGTAATCCTAGAAATTAAGGTTTTTGCTTTATAAAGCTTCGAGGTTTCATTCGCGTCTTTCATCGTAAGAACTCAATTATTCGAAGCTTTAACTTCTTAGCCCAACTCTTTCATTTTAGAAAAATTGTCAAATTAATTTGTTCTCTTTGTTATTTCCGGATGAACATTATCCTCCTTATTCCTCAAGCCTCCATCCTTTCTCATTGGTCTTCTTCCGGAACAAAATGAGACGAGGTTAGATTGGGATGAAAAGCGATACCTCCAGCCTTTGTCTTTTTCTCTTTTAAACTGATATCGTGCTCACGAAGAGGATAATAAGCTGGTACTAAGTACTGGTACTAAGTTTATCAAAGTTTTTGTGAGAGGCCTATAGTTGTGTGGTCAAAGCTCCTGACTAGAGAAAGGATAGTTGGGAATTTGACCATCTACTACGTTTAATTATATTATTGCTAAGAATGAAAGCAAGGGGCTAAAATTCAAAGGTAAAATTACGGGCTTATATGCAGAGTAGAACTGCGCCCCCCCCCTCCCCGGAAGAAACCTCGTGAACCTATAACATAAATCATTCTACATCACCAATGTTGCTCCTAATTTCTAATACTGTACCTCCCTGCCACAAGAAATGAGAGAAAAATTAAGAAACGAAAATCTCGGTACACGTGTACTCCAATTTCAGTAAATCGATCGTGTTTCAGTCGTCAGTCATTTATTAGATGGTAAAAGGAAGCGGGTAGGAGATGACTCTGTCATCCGTTTCGAAGTTGTGTTTGAAATGATTTTTAAAATATTTATTAAGTGAAAAATTCTTTTGCTTACCAAAAAATCGGCTTGAAGTTGTGCGGAGAGATAGGGGGTAAGGGGAAACCAAGTCAAACAAAAAAGTAAAAATTTTTAAAAAAGAAAAGAATAACTTGAACCTTTACATTTTTTTGTAGAAAATTGGAAGCAAGTAAAGAAAAACCGTTATTAATTTATTTTAGTGTAAATATTAAATATATATAATGTAATGATTAATTAATAAATAAATAAAACAAAATTGCTTGTTGTTTATGTTGAAAAATAAAACGACTTTTTTGAAACAGAAATCGAGTTTTGTTGTTTTCCTAATTTTCTTTCCCATGATTCCATAAAAAGTAATTTTGAGCTTTTGGCGGCTGTGAAAAAGAAAGAAAAACATTTGCTTAGAAATGGAGGAGGCAATATCCAGCAGGATGTGTACGGTTATTTTAGGGGAAAATGAGAATATGTCAGACGAAACTTACTACAGTATATTTGAATGTTAACAGATAATGTTGCCGATTATTGAAGTCATTTCATCGGCAGCAGGAAAATTGTTGTGCCTTGGTCTACATGCCATTCTGAAGGTGGTCGTGTACACTCCTTTCAAGGAGTTTTTCATTACTGTAACTGAAAATATTGTAGTTAGGCATTTCCTCTTGAAATACCGGAAAGAAATACCTCTGTTTTAAAGGAAACCCCCTTTGTCTGGAGATTTTTATTTCGTGAAAATGAACTACAATTGTAAAATAGATCCTTTTTTGACTTGCTCGTTTGGGTGAACTAACAAGGTCGAAAATGGGGCAAAAAACAAGGCGGACGGATTTTTTCAAAACAATGTCCTTCTCTGGAAATCCAACTTCAGAACACTATTCAATTAATTAATTTCAGTTTCAATATTTTCAAATTAAGAGGAATCCTCAAAAGAATGAGTTTCCATTTACCTTTTCTCCAGGAAATAAGTTTCCTGAAGTGGCTATGCTTTAGGTCCGTTGTTTTCGCTAATCCTCAAACTTTGTTTTTGGTTATTGCTGCTGTTTTTAATTTTTGGCTTCTCTTTTTAAGATTTTTCAATCGCATCAATTTAAAAAAAACTTAGAAGTTTACTAAGTGCTCAAGATTGTGTAGTTTTTCTAGCTTTTCAGTCTATACTCCGCGACATATAAAAGTGGACACCCTGTAGAAGTTTTTTGATGAAAGTTTTCCAGAGAACAAACATGTCAGAATGTTACTTAGCTTTAGACCTCACAAGAGCCCCAATAGTTTTTGCCATCTGACTCCCCAACCAAAAATATTGGTCAAAACATGATTTTACCATTTGGTGTCACGACAAATTAAAGTGAACACGTTTGATCTCACCTTTCTAAAAGTCTAAATTATGTTAATTTTCCGTGTCCTTTGTGTCTGGTGCAGAAAATAAGAATTCAGGATGCATTCCATTCAGTTGATAAATTTAGTGAAAAACGAAATTAAAAATGGTTTAGTTGCAGGGAGGTGGGTAAAAAATTTGGTTCAGCTGCTTCCGCGGTTTCAAAAATGAGTAAAACCGACTATTTCACACAAGAAGCGAAGAGAGAACCAAAAAATTAGATACACAAACAACTAAAAAGTGAATTAAAAGAGAAGCCAGGGCGAAGGAATAACCGATAAAAGATCGCGATTGCTTAGATTTAAGTATAACAACAAGAACAGTGCAACGGACTCTGAAGGAAATGGACATGAAATATAAAAAAGTACAAAAATTTTTTTTTAACAATAAAACATAAGGATTTGGGCCACATAGGCCGTAGCCTAAATTCCATATGCGAGGTGCGAAGTTATGATAAAGTTCCAGCCATCTGCCTCTAAACTAAACATTAAAAAACTTAATTTTAATGAAATTTTACTGGAGACTTCAATAACAATTCCGTTAATTGGAATGTAGATGGAGATTTTGTACGGCAGACAGTTGGGCAAAATCGGAAGATAGACGTTTTCAGAAAGGAAAATCATGTTTGCATTGTCCAAGAGTAATTAAAACTCAACAGTCCTCAGGAAAATATTTTCCTTTCCTCCTCCTCTTCCCTTTTATTCCTATCCTTTTATTTAAAAGAACAAGGATTAATATTTAAAAAGGAGTAAAGAGAAAAAATATTTTTCCAGGTAGGGGATACGGGTAGGATAAACACAAAATTAATTACAATCAAGGTGCAACATGTTTGTTTTTGAGGAAATTTACTTTTCCCCTGACAGATTTCCATCATTTTCGAATCAAGAAGGCCGTGATTAATTTCACCCCTTGGAACCCGGGCCACACGTGCAACCTCATCCCCTCTTTCCGTCAACTTGTGTTTGCAACTTTTCCTACCGTTGGAAAATTTTCACGAGCTCGCGGTTGATTCAATTATTTTTGTTGTTTTTAAATTTCCAAGTGGAAACTTATATTCGTAAAGGTAAGATTGTCAGCAGTTTCCACTCGATTTGATTAAAGGGGGAAGAGAAAAAATTGTTTGACCTCATTTCGGAAGGAGGAAAACGTGGAAATCTTCAAGGTAGAATCACGATTTTGACGTTGCACGATTCAGTGAATTCCAAAGGAGATTTCCCGCGGAGGGCAAAAAGCTTGAGCTAATTAAAGATGCCTTAAAATAAACCCCTAGAGGGGGGTGGGTGAGGATGTGGAGGAGGTAGCGTAAACCCGAAGAAAACCTCCAGGGATTAAACTTCCTTATTTTCCAATCATTCCACTCGTTTCTTTGACCTCTCTTTCTCTCTCACTCACTTCCTTTCTCTCTTATTTGAGGATTTTTCCAACGAGTTGTAACCTAAATTCAGTCCTGATGAACCGGACATTATTCTTTTCATTTGCGTCTTTTGTTTTTGTTCCAAGTGTGCGTCTGTCTTGTCTTTTTCTTTTTTCGTCCTTATTTATTGGTCTGTTTTTCACTTTGCTTGACTTTTCTCCCTTACTTCAGGCAAAGCAGGGTGCCAACCGTCAAAGAATGTCGTCATCAGGTCTTCAAATAATAATATTCCCTTTCCTTTGTTGTTTTTTTTTCTCTTTCATACTCTGGCTTCCGTTTCAATTTTTCTTGTTCTCCTGATCGGAAGATTATCTTGAAGAATTCAAAACTTGAATCCAGTTCTAAACACCTCTTTTAAAATCTTTCAAGAAATATAGAAAAAAACTAGCAACAATTTTTTTTGTACTTAATTGAATGAATGAATAAACGTTCATGAAATTAAAATTAAAAAACTTCATATTTTTACATAACCCACAAAATTTAATAAAGCTCCCAAATTACTCGCCCTGTCTTTGTTCCTCTCACCATCTCCCTACTCTTCCTCCCTCTACTCTCATCTCTCCTCCTTTCTCTCTTTCACTCGTTTCATGCACATCTGTTACTTACTCAAGCTTTCTGAACTTCTTTCTCCTCCTTCCTCTCTTTTCAAAATTATTTCCCCTTCGGTCTCGTCGAACGATCGCAAAAAAGAAAATACTGAACGCTGGCTCCAGGCTTCCTCTCTCTTACTCTGCTTTTGGAAAGGAGATGAAAAAATTCAAAAAACCTCGCACACGTAAAATGAAGGCTCGTCCGTCTGAATTGGTTACTTGTTTACAGACTGCCTCCTATCACTCGATATTCCCCGAGATTGTTTGTCCTTCTCTTTGGTCTTCCTCTCTCTGCTTTCTGGATTCTTCTTTCAAAGCTGTTATTCTTAAGTTTTTTTTAGACGTTTAAGATCAGAAGGGCAAGACGGTTGGAGGGGGACAAATTCGCATACTAGAGTAAAACATAATAATGATGATGATTCCAGTTAAAATTTTATGACACCATATGCTGGACCAGGCAATAGTTGTAGGTATGGAATAGTCTACAAGGAGATCAATGGAAAGCGGTGTGCGCACTCAACAGAAACATGACGTAAACTACTGAACTGTTAAATGAAGCGAGGAAAAGACCCTCAATTGTTGATGTCAATACAATTCTTTTGGAAGCAGAAAAACCACATTTCAGCAAAGATGGACATAAAAAAAGTTGTTTTTGGACGGAGAGGAGTTAGGAAAGCGCTAGCACAAGAGTGGGGTGGGGGAATTTTTTTAATTTCAAGTAGCTTAGTAAAATTATCTTTTGTAAGCAACGATGAAATTGCTTAAGGGTTGGAGGAGGCTTTGAGTCCAGTCTTGATATAAAGAAAACCTTAACGGATGTTTCAGTCATCTAATCTTCACCTATCTCATTTGATTTTTCGCCTTTATCTCGTTGTGTTGCATCTTCCCTTTTCTTTGTCTTTGTCCCTGAGCCTCTTGGAAGAGAGAAAAAGAGAGGAAGAAAAAGAGAAAGACATAGAATGAAAAGGATGGAGAAAAGAAAACAAAAGAAGATATAAAGGAAAGTTGAGGTAAAATTTCTCTTTTTGAAGGGGAGAACTAGTAGAAAATACTGAAAATGTTAAAGTCAGCATTTTAGTGATGTTTATGGACAGGGAGAGGGGAAAAATGAGAATGGAGGAGAAGAAACAACAGCGGGAGGAGGATGGGAAGGACAATGACCATTTATTGTTGAAGAGGAAACATATTTTACACGAACGACTTTGTTGCAGACTTTTGTTTAAGATCTGTTAAGATTTTTTGTTCTTAAAGGTCAAACTTAGCAGTAGTGGGTGTTGCAGAAAGAAATACCTGGAATATCTATGATTTAACAGAGTCTAGTCCTGCAGACTGTTGTTAAATTATCTGTTTTTGGGGTTCTTCACAGTCAACTGACAGTATAAATTCGATCGGCCAAAACATAGTTCGATAAAAGCTTAAACCTGTTTGAGTTCCTAATTCAAACTGTCAGGCCACGCACAGGGAAACACTCGGGAATCGGAAAGCTTGAAATTGGCATCGTGGAGGTGCCCCTTGGGGAACACGAGAATGAATACAAAGAGCTATCTGTCCCTTAAACTTCCGCATTGTGACGCATTCCGTGCAAAAATATCCCCGTCTGGGCCCGGGAATAATCTGTTCCACCGCTTTTCAAAGAAATCGTGGTTACTTTCTCTTTTTTTTCAATTGTGAGGGATGTTTTCCTCCCACTATTGCTTCTTTTTCCTACCTCTCGGGACCTTCCATCCACCAGAAAACGTGATTAGAAACGTTTTCAATGATTTTCTAACCTGCGATGCTCATGGACAAGTTCCCTTTTGGGAGATGCGGAGAGACGGCGGAATACCATAAAGGGGGACGGAATCTGCTCAATAATCACATGACAGCAATTCACCTCCTGTTTCTTCCACAGTTCCCTATCTTTTTCGTCTTACTCACTCGCTGTCTCTTGCTTCTTCCTTACCCTTCGCACGCTTCCCCTCTTTCTTCTTCTTCTGCTTGTATTTTCAACAAGATAAAATCATTAACTTGACGATTTCCACATCTTTTGACTGTTAAAATAGATTACTGTTGTGTTTCTTTTCTTATCCTCCCGTCTTTCACCTCCTTCTGCTACTCTCTCGCTTCCCTCTACACTTCCATTCATCCCTATTTCCTCCCTCCCTCCTTCCTCTCCCAACATGCTGTATCCACTTCTCAATTCAAAGGAATCGTGCGAAGGAGAATAACTGAATAGATGTAATTTTTTTTCAAATGCTTTACTCCCTCCCCCCCTCTTCCTCTTTTCTTCGTTCTTTAAATCGAATTTCTTGTGTGCAAAACTGTTTACAAAGAGAAGAGAGAAGGAAGGAGAGTAGAAGAGAAGATACGAACCTCATTTTGTTGACTTCATCTCTCGTATTTTTTTATCTTTTTTGCTCTAAATGCTTTGTTTCCGGTAATCTCTCTCCGGTTAAAATAATTAATAACTAAGTTAATATCCCTTATTTAATATTCAAAATCGAAATATCGAAAAAATATTGAAGAAAATGATAATTTGCCAGTATTTAATCTCAAACAATATTTAGTACACTAATTTCTACCGTTAGTCATGATTAACCATGTCAGCCAAGTCAACCAAGTTAGCAATTCCTACGGATTACAAATATACTTCAGAAAAACTAAATTTATAATAGTAAGCAAAAACTTTTATTTCTATCTTATTATTTTCTTTCACTTATTCTACAGATGTCTTTAATTCTTCATTTATGGCTCTTACCCTCTTCAGTCTTTTCCCGGCTGGTTTCCCCAACTTCAAACTTCGACCTCGCTTCACCCTTGATGCCAGATAGTAATTAACTAATCTTTCTTCACTTCATAAAAACAAAGATGTTTATTGAGGGTCACTCTCTCAATATATCTCTTGCTGATGAAGACCTATGATATCCTTCATCAACGGTTATCCCTTATCCAGTCATGCAAACAACCTGTCACATAAAAACCTTTATTTATGGTTGCCTCATGACTGATTCAACATCTTTGAACTGCTGAGGATAACCCAAACAAGCGTCTCAAAACACTTCAACCCTCAAAACAAAGGGCACTTCGGACACTGATTGCCCGGACCATTACAGAGGTCTGAGTTAAGATTGGAGTGATATAAAAGGTTGACCGAAGAGAACGGACGGTTATTCGTTTGGAGAAAAACAAAGAATGCGGAGCTGTCTACCTGGGTACGCTACATCTGCTACGTCCTTCCTGTATGACACCGAAGGTTGAACGAACTATGCACACTGCAACAATTTTAACATGGCGGTTCAGAAGCCGAATGACACATTGAAGGCTAGGGAGCTGAAGAAAAAATAAATATGAAGAAAATGTAACACTTGAACTGGGAAGTCTGTAGTGTAGTGGTTTAGTGCTAGACTAAGAAGTTATAGTCGAGAGTTCAAATTCTCCTCCCGTAAGTCAACAAATATAGAATGTAATACTTGGAATCTGAAAAGTTTGGTTTTAAGACTAAAAATGTCCTAATGACTATGAGAATAAAAAAAAAACTTTTGCAAAAAAAGCGAAACGAATTCAAAAAAGAAGAACCGTTGTCTAGTCGCACCATCGACATGTCTCGAACTCCTAACCGTGATAAGAATTATGGCGAGACCCGTTCTTCTATTCTATGCTTTTCTCTTTTTGTTTCGTTACAAGAAAGAGATGGACGAAAGAATCCTTTTTAAAATTCTTCTCGTCACACGTTTCTAATTTGATTTCCCGTCTTCTGAAAACCCATGGAAACCATTTCAAAAACTTCAATGGACAACTTTTATATCTTCGAGTACTCTTTTGAAGGTCACGTCACTTCCACTGAAATAATTTTTCAAGGAACAAACATTTGACGAAAAGACGACATATTTTTTTCTTTTTATCCGTCAGCTTTTTTATGTTGTACTCTACATTCCATTCATTCTTTGTGTAGGATTCCATCGCGCCTAAAAAAAAAATAAAAAGAACAAATAAACGGCAGACGTTATAAAGTAAAGGCGAAGTCAAAGGAATCGTTAATTTATGCTGAAAAAGGAAAAAAGAAAGTTTTGAGAAAGACGCCAAAATGGATGACGTCAAAAGTTCTCACATTACAAGGGAGTAATCGATGGTGAAGAGGAAGGTAAAGAAGGAGAAGAAGGAGGCAGAGGCTTTTCTTTCACCTTGAAAAGGTAGAGTTTCAAAACCGAAACGACCAAAGAGGATGAATGTGGTTGGTACGCATATCAGTGTCTCTCCATTTCAGTCTCCTCCTCTTCCTCTCCCTTCAACTCTGAAGATCTTTCTTTCATTTTCTTCGTCTCTTCCTCCTCCTCAAGAAAAAAGGACGAAGAGACACCGACTAAAAAGAACCAACTTCCTTTAACTGGAGTCTGAAATCCTGGACAAATATATTTATTTTAACTAAATAAAACTCTATCCTCCCCGCCCACACCCCACCTCCACCCTTTGCTCCTCACCTCCAACCCATCTTCTTCTCTGTTGTTTCCTTTCCCAGGAATTCCATTTCACTTTCCATTTCTCTTTTTTTTGGCGGCGCGAGATGAGGGTTGTTCTCCGGAGGTTGAGAGGTTTCTGTTGGACGGGGAGGAGGTAAAGGAAGGGTCGTTCGTGCCTACGTTTCTTTATCTCTCTTTTTTTATTTTTTTTTATTTGAGATACTCTTGATGTTCTCGGACTATTGAGGTTATTTATCCCCAATCTTAGGTACTTTACCCTGTATTGAATTACAATTTTTTATGTATCAATAATATGTATGGTTGAGACATGTTGGAAAAGTATTAATTTATAAATGAATGGCGACTCGACGTTGGTATATTCTTATAGAAAGTGAAAAGGGGAGGAAAAGGAAAACTGAATTAGTCTGTTTGTAATCGGCCTTTTATTTGTTTATTTGTTTTTGAATTTGATTGGTAGCTTCATTCCTCGGATGTTGCTCCGAATGACTTTTATTTACTTTGAAATTTGAAAAAATTTTTGAGTAGAAAAAGGAAAATTCTTGCCAAGATAATTACTGAACAATCATTACCAATCCATCCAGATTTTAATGTAAAGTGCTACTTTTAATAGAATTTAGTTCGTTGGTATTACACATTCACGGCTACGGAGGGCAAGACAAAATATATAATATTTTTCGTAAGATGTAAAAACAGCCGATCAGGGGTACGCTGTTCATTCTTTTCTATGTTGTGAACCGATCTTCCATCTTCGGCCAGTGATTTACGATATTCTGCTTCCACGCTCCGCAGTCATTTTGTGAATCTTGAAACATCGTTCGTGATGATACTGGGCACCTTTTTACTTTGGAAGTAAGAAGATGGCAAGCGAAGTGAAATGGTGAAAATATGAATACTTTTAATACAACAAAACACCGAACTGAAGCAACGCATAGTAAAACGTCAACACTGAGAATACATTGAAAAGACAATTGGCAATCACATTTACTCATTATCCCATTAATACTACGTCCTTAACCTTGGAGGATTAATGCGAATCCTTAACACATCGGAAAGAGGGAAATAGGAACGATTCAATTCTAAACGTGAACTTTTATCCGCCCGAACAAGACTCCAGAATGGGACCTGATTACCGGACGTATTGCTAAGGAACTACCTCTCAAATGTATCCGCTTCCTTGCAATTGTCTTCAATAGATGTATTCTCCTAGGCCACTTCCTTTCCTCATGGAAGGTGGCAGAGATTATCATGATCAGCAAACCTGGCAAATCCACTGACCAGTTAACGTCCTATCGTCCAATCAGTCTCCTTCCTCTCTTCTCCAAACTCCTGAAACGTGTCCTACTCTCCAGAATCAATTCCTTCCTTTCCGACACAAAACTGATTCCCTCTCATCAGTTTGGTTTCAGGAATCGCCACTCCACCATTGAGCAGGTTCACCGAATCGTGAGGAGAATCAACAACGCCCTGAAGGCCAAGGAATACTGTTCTGCGGTCTTCCTGGACGTTTCCCAGGCCTTCGATAAGGTCTGGCATGGAGGCTTCGAATACAAACTGAGAAGCTGTATTCCTTCCTCCCTTCTTCCCATCCTACCTCGAGAACACGTATTTCTATATTAAACATTTGGGGAGCATACCAGCCTCTTCCCCATCTGCGCCGGAGTCCCTCAGGGAAGCGTGTTAGACCTGACGCTGTACCTAATATACACGTCCGACATTCGTACCACAGACTTTACTACAATCGATTTCCTTAACGGTACCTCCATCCCCCAGTTATCCGAAGTCAAATATCTTGGTATCCATCTTGACCGTAGATTGACTTGGAAGACTCACATTAAAACCAAACGAGTCCAAGCCCAGTTGGTTCTCAACAAACTTCTCTGGCTCATGGGAAGGCATTCTAAACTCAACACTGGTAACAAGCTCCTCATTTACAAAACCATCCTGAAACCCATCTGGACCTATGGGATTCAGCTCTGGGGCTCCTCCGCCAACTCCAACCTGGAAATCCTGGAACGTTTCCAGTCCAAAACCTTGCGAATCGTGGTAAATGCTCCACTGTTCGTTCCCAACTTCCCAAGGATATGGGCCTTTCTTCCGTAAAGGAGGAAATCGTCAGATTCTCCCTCAAATACTCCTCCCGACTGGCAGTTCATCACAATCCTTCTGCATCATCCCTTCTTGACGAACCACATGACCAACGACGCCTCAAGAGGAACAAACCCACAACACGCTTCCCTTAGTGTCTCCCCTGTACTCTCTTCCACCCTTCTTCTTTACTTCCTTCCTCTACCTATCTTCCTACTTTATTCCTTTCCTGATGAATCTATTACTTTAACTCCACTTCTTCCCTCTATCCTATCTTATAATATGATGAGAAAATGTAGATAATGGAGAACAACTTATTAAAACTTTGTGCCTTATGTATAATATACATTGTATATTCTTTAATAATATTCCGCAAATGGACACCAATATTTGGACTGACCTGATAAATCAATTTTTTTTAAAACGCATACCTTCGTAATTTTTTACGATGATGTTAAAACTATCGTAGGTAAAATTTCAAGTACACAGGGTGACAGGAGCCCGTGTCGAGTTGCACCGAAACATTTTACTACTTGTGACCTTAAATGTTGTTCTGGTTGTTAGGTTGTGACTAGACTTATTGTTTTTAAACAGTAAGATCTAAGGAAAAGTATATTTTTAATCGAAGACGCCAACATCAAGTAAC
Source organism: Columbicola columbae (assembly GCA_016920875.1). NCBI lineage: Eukaryota > Metazoa > Arthropoda > Insecta > Psocodea > Philopteridae > Columbicola > Columbicola columbae. Next base: position 1,105,037 of record JADMLL010000002.1, read on the forward strand.
GAGTTCAAAATTAGGCCCTAATAGACAAGTTTTGGCAGTTCTGTTTTACAATACTTGTGAAGTGTATTTCACTGACATTGACCAGATTTTGGTATTCGCGAATACATTATTTATTGGGAAAAGGAAAATCTTTACCTAATTTCGTGAAAAAACTTTAAAATATTAATATATACCAAGTTTGTCGATAAGAGTTTGTCAACAATTTACGCAATTTGTTTGACATCACCTATCCTCAATTAGTAGAAATAGATAAAGATAGAATCTTCTTGCAGCGTCAGACAGAGTTATGGTCGACCTGGTCATTTGGCTGGAGTTGACAAAAATCTGGCAAGCAAACAGGAAAAATTACGCGTTAAAGCTATTGAGAAACAAAAATGGAGAGCTAAGTACTACTCCGCATCAATTTCTAGAACACCATCCTATGGACCGTCACTATGTGATTCGTCTTCTGATTCTAACGAAACTGTATATTTACAAGAGGATTTTCATATAGTGCTTGAGTGGCATATATACACTGCCCAGAAGTAGTAACCCTTAGGAAAGGATTTCATGACTCCAAAATTAGTAGCAGCAGTAGACAGGTGTGAGTTAAGTGAAAGAGATTCAGTGCTTATCCTTTAGATTGTTGAGGCACTTGTACATTATTCTGACGAATTTACAAGCCTGTAAAGAATTCTTAGGGAAAAACGGAAAGAACGCGCTGTTGCCATAAAAGCTGATTTTCAAAACCAGTACCAAATGTAGTGACTGTTTACTGGGATGCTAAACTACTGTCGGGCTTAAATAATCGAAAAATCAAAAGAAGAACGTCTTCCGATAGTAATAACTTACCGAAGTAAAGGACAACTTATTGCGGTTCAGAGGCTAGAAAGCTCCACTGGAAGCCAACAAGCGCAAGCAGTTTGGAGTGCAATTATGGACCAGAATCTTGAAGAAAAGTTCAAATTCTTTGTTGTCATGCTACTACTTCTAATATAGGTCGTACCAATGGTAGGTGTGTTCTTGAGCAGAAACGTAATAGAGAAATGTTTATTAAAAGAAAAGCCTGTTTAGAATCGCTGATAGTTTTCTCGGCGACTGTCTTTCCTTATAATAAAATAATTCTCTTGAAAATTTTTAATGTGTAGTATGCGATTGTTTTGTTGTAAACGAATGACGTCTCGTCTAGGTTTCTGTTGATGCGTGTCTCCAGTCGAAATAAACCTTTCGTATTGTAAACGTCTCTTTTCTTACTCTCGGACACCACACAATGGGATGTTTTTTTAATTTTAAATATCAAACAGAAATAAGTTTTTGGTATTTCAGAGTTTTTTTATAAAATAACTATAAAGCTAGTGAATATTGTCATGCTAACTTAGTGCGGATTTACATGCCTTGTCTTTGGCAACAAGTCGGCACGGCTTATCAATATCCAATCCCAATAATATAATTTTTTTGGGTTATTAGGACCAAAAGGAAAAAAATTGGAGGACATGCGTATACAAATTCTTCAAAACAAATGCTGACCCTTATAGCTACGTGTTTTTTCATACCCTATGTATTGATAACACATTACATGAAACGAAGATTGTATTGCGATGTCAAAACTACTCACCAGAAGTATTGCCAACCTGTGCATTATTTATAAAAAACGTTGGGGTGTGATAAGAAATCGATATTTTATGTCCCCAGAAAAACCAATGTAGTCACCGACTGAGAAACAAGGAACAAAAGAAAGGGAAATTTTGAAAATGTCGAGGGAAAACTTTCAAAATTTAAATTAGAAAATTTTGAAAAAGAAAAGAAGAAAATGGCTAAGGGTGGGAAAACGAACGACTGAATAATCCAGACAGTAACGAATGAAGGCGATTTGTGGCAACTTGAATGCGTACGGAAATTGAGTAATTAGTAGCAACTGGCTGTAACGACCTCGGCTACGGCGACATTTCCACATACAGCTATATGTGTTCGTCACGTTTTCTTGGAGTTTGTTCATCTCTTTCAACCTCCCAAACACCCCAAGTCTCCTCTTCTTTTTGCTTTCATTTCTTATTTCTCTTCTGCTTTCTTATCTACTTTATTTCAAAGAATGAAAAGGTAAAAAAGAAGAACAAAACCTCTCATGAACGTTTCTATCTTTCTCTCTATGCGCTCTTTCGTCCCCGTACCTTCCACTCCTCCCTTTCCACCCCCGTCATTCAGACAAAGTCTGAAATTAGTAGAAGAAGTTTAAGAGAAAATTGAAAAGCTTTTCTCTCGACGGATTCCGGGGAGGAGATTCCGCTTTAATTATGAAATTGCTTTTGTGAATGAACAAATTTATTTTTGATTGTTCCGTTTTAGTTGTTAGCATTTATTAAATGACAAATTTTGAGGGGGCTTGTCGAGGAGAGGTTGTCGGGAAGGAGTTGGAGGAGAGGGAAGGAAGAGGCAAGGAGAGCAGGGAGGGGCGGGAGAAAAGAAACCTGGAAAGCCCGGAGGCGGGGAGCTTGGGAAAAAGGCTTCTTCATCAACATTCTTGAAATGCTTGAAAGAGTTTTCTTTGTATCTTGTCGAACAAGGCGTTCCTCAGAGATTGTTATGTTGTCTTTTTGTAGTTGGTAACACTTCTTTTGGTAGTTGGTCGTTTTTCTTCTTTTTGTTCCCCGCATGCGACGCTTCTAAACGGGTTTTTCGTACCGAGACTGACGCCTTTCCATCATTTTGTTCTATCAAAAACTTTAGTTATTATTAATATTTATTTATTTGACTATTAGTCCCGTTTTTTATCCTTCGATGTAACAGAATACGAGAGAAGATTCGAACTTTTATAGTCGGGCGCCATTGACCTCTCTCTGTAGTTTATAAAACAATTTTCACCTTTTTTTTCTTTAGTTCCCAGGTTTTTGGGCTAGCATTGTTGGTTTGTTCGGGTCTGTGTAACAAATGCCAAAAGCCTTTCATTTTCTCCCCCGAAGAAATAATGATCCAAATGAGAAATATTTTCAAATTAAAGAAAGCAATGGAGGAGTTGAACTGGGCTTCGGGATGGTGGCGGTGGAGTTCGAGGGAATGGAGACTGCAATGGAGGAAGAAGACAAAAACTCAAGTCAGTTCTAGATTAGAAACAATTCAAAAAGTTGGGACGGAAAACAAAATTTTCTCTTTTGGGATAATTACAAAAAAAGCTTAATTTAAAAAAAAAGAAAGAAATTATTTTCGGACTAAGAAAAAGTTTTCCGGAAGCTTTTCCAACTTTTTCATTTTCCCCGTGACTTATTAGACAAGGAGTTCGGACAAACAGTCCCCGGGAAATATAATTTAGATTAACCAGAGCTCACAACCCTAATGCAGTTTTTATTTATTAGAAGAGAGCAATGGAGGAGAAAAGAGGGGAGGGGAGGAAGGAATTAAACGCCTTGACGTCCATCTTTTTTAATTTTTCTGCTCATGTTTCAGATTTCCATGACGTCATGGTTGATCTCAACAGACTTTTAAGTGCTTGAAAGCGATAATAAACATGTAATCAGAAAACATCTTGGAATGTGATATGGGATGTCTTCGGAATAAATAGTCGTTCGTGCAAATATCTTACTTTATTTTGAGAGGCGTATATAATAAGGCGGAAAAAAAACAAAGGTTTTCTATCAGGTGACGCTACAGGTTCAGAAGTTTTGTAAAAAGACAAAGTGAAAAGCATCAGAAGAGAAATCTGGTGTATAGTTCATCGACCTGAAGACTTAAAAGATGTAAAAGACATGGTAATTTGGCAACTGAGGATATTTTTTGGGTATTGACCATTCTTCTTGTCGTTGTTCTTCGGACGGCGACGGCAAACCGGAAACAAAAACATGTAGACCCCGCGGTCGTACTGCATTAGTCTTAAAAGCTTCTCTTCTACGACCCATTTTAAGGGTCGGTTATATATTATGAGAAATTTGGAGAAGGTTGAGAATTTCCTGCGACGTCTTCTCCCTCCATTCATCGTTCTCCCAAAGCAAATGGACCCTGCACTTAGAAACTTTGTTTTCTGACTTTCCTGAAGCAAAGAGAGCTAATGTCGTTCCTCCTCCCTCCTCCTCCTTTTCCTCTCTTACTCTTGGGCAGAGAGCTTTTGTTATGTGTTCGGACTTCCGAACGGAGCTTCTGGACTTCTGAACGACGGTTCAGGATTGATTCTCCCTGTGGCAGTTGCTGACGTGTTTGAGGAAGTCTGTCAATGGACAACTCCACTGGTGTCTTAAAATCGTCATTAATGGTGAAAAAGTGTGGTAAGGTTGCACGAACAAAACCAATGATATAGCTAGTACTTATACCCCCAAAAATCTTTGACAACCGTTATTCTATTGAATGACCCATCCGGGCGGCCCATTGAGTTATGAAACATTTCCTTCCAATTCCCTAGCCTTTGTCCGGATGGGTTGTTTTACAATTAACATAATGATTTCGGGTATTTGAAGTGGCTTGAAGTATTAACCGGGCGGCCTTTTGTGTTATTTTTCTTGTTCTTAAGCCTCTTGGACTTGAGCCGGATGAATCATAAAGTGATTAATGGCCGCAAGTCTGAACATATGGCAGTGAAGTCATCTTCCCGGGTCTTCAACAGAGCTGTATAAATTTGGTTTGTTTGCTTTTAATTTGTGTATTCTTGTCCTCGTGAATGTGTGGGTGATGTGGTCAACACTAAAAGAGTAAATGGTTGAATTCGGTTAGTGTATAATAGAACGGTCTAGACGCTGTGTTTGGGAATGAGCACTGGAAGGCCTTCGATTAAAATTTGAGCCCGTTGCTCTCTTTGGAGATGAGTCAGGATCACTTCCATATATTTATTCAAAATAATTTTTTCAAATCATTCATTCTATTTCACCTTAATCGGAGGTTACCGTGGAAGACTCAAGCAGAACGTGTTCAAGCTCAGCTGGCTCTAAACAAACTTCTCTGGTTAGTTGGAAAATGGTCAGATCTATATCCTGGTGCCAAAGTCGTCATCTTAAAAAACTGTTCTAAGACCCATTTGGACTTACTAAACCTAATTATGGGGGCCCTCTACCAACTCAAATTTAGAATCTTGGAAAGTTGTACAACATGCTTCTCTAAGTCTTCTCCATACTCATCTACTCTTCTTTCTATTATATGTCCCGTTTTTTGTTTCCTTCCATTCCTTCTAATCTCCTCTCCGTTTTTTCAGAATTTCCCAAAACTTACTGACATCGACGTCACCTTGAGACTTAGGTCCGCCACCCAAACTGTCAATTTCTCCGCCCAGAGGTATGCCCTCCCTTCCGTAAACCAGAGTCAGCTACAAAATTTAATTTCCGAAACTTTTGGCACTGGTCCCAGTACAACATTCGAAATGAAAAAGTCTCAACTCGCACAAACACAAGAACAAATGGTGATAAAAAGAAACCAAATAAGTGTCTCTGTAATGGATGGATAATTAAATTGTTCACTTGTAGACTGACTCCATTGGTATATTTACTAATAATCGTACATGTTGTCCATGCTGATGATCAGGACAATCTGTCCATTGCTCTTTTTTGGCCTGACCGCGCACGGCTGGGTCAGCACATCCATAGGCTACGCGGGCCTGTTTGTTTAGTGCCGGATCCACAGAAACGTGGCGGTATGACAGAAACAACATAGACGATAACAAAAAACAAACCAACAAAAAAATGCAGGAAAAGAAAAGAACACAGGTTGCTTCACTAAAAACTTACAAGAAGGTCGGAAATTATTATTGAAGAGGTTGGAAAAGAAAAGCCAAATGTCCTGAAGGGGAACCTCCACGGTTTCTGACATTTTTTTCAATAAACAGAACAGACAAACAAAGACCAAATTTGTTTTAAAAGAAAAGGAGGAAGAAAAGATGATTCAAAATGGCGGTTTTAAATAAAACCGTTAGAGGATTCCGGTTTTGTTCCCGGAAGTGCTCGAACAAGACAAATGGCCGAAATTTGCATCGATAAACTCCTCATTTATTGGGGCTCAGCCACAGACGACGGAGAAAAAAATTTTTTCTTCTTTTTCCTTTTTGCTCATTTTATAATTCGCTTTATAAATTTTCCGGATGTGAAGGAGGGGGAATAAAAGAAAGATGGCTGCTCTTTCTTTTATCTCCCATTTTTTTCTTTCTTCTTCTACGTCTTTTTGTCTCGGTTAGATAATATCTTTCGAAAGAAAAGAAATTCTGTTCAATTTTTATTAAAATTGGGACAAAGTTTTCGGTTCCTTTGACGTGGAAACGTGGAGTTAGTTTCCCTGTTTTCTTCGTCTTCTTCCGACCTTCTTTCGTGTCCGTTAGAATCTCACTCCAAATGATTATTGTAAGAGTAGTTACAATTTGATTAATGTAAAACACAACTTTGACAAAAGGTTTTTATATCTTTACGATACACAAGATTTTTGTTTGAAACCTGTATTAATCTTCATTTAACAGTTTTGTAAACTCTTTCTCCGTGAATTTGACTCAACATTTGCCAACATTTGTTTTAACCAAATATAACTAAATAACACTTAAACTTCTTTTTTTAACTAATAAGAATCTGCAAAGCTCCGCCATCGGATTCGGGTGAGGGCTATTTCCTTTATTGCAGCCCAAGTTTTTCCTTTTGCACTCCGCTCCCGCTCCTATTCGAATTTTAGGCTCCACGTCTTCCTTGGTCTTTCTCTTCTTTGCTTTCCTTGTGAATTCCAGTCCAGGGCTTGCTTTGGGATCTGCTCCTGTCCTCGACGAGTTGTGTTCTCTGTCCACCACCATTTCATCGCTTTTATTTATGTTTTCAAGGGCTTCTGGTGCATTCTAAGCCATAATTCTTCGTTAGAGATGAAATTGGGCCACCTTACTATCACAACCACTCTTAGGAACTTGTTCACTGTATACTGGATCCTGCCAGCTATGTCCCCCGTCACCTTCCACGTCTCACACCTACAGAGAATAGACGATTTAACATTCGGCTCGAGGATCCTTAATTTGGTTCATAGCAAACAATTCTTTGATCTTCAAATGAAGCGCAGTAAGGCAAGTGCCGCCTTGGCCTTGCAGATGTTGTTGGCAACATCTTCCTCGGAGGCAATACTGCCTAGGTGGCAGACACTCTGACACGCTCTATTATCTCTTCATGTAAGGTGAACCGTCGTTCAGACGCAGTTCCTTGGTCTTCTTGGTACTGATATTTAGACCAAATCTTGTGCTTAAATTGAAGGATATTTAAGAACTTCTTTCTCTCAAAAAAACACACCAAATTAAGAAAAAAAAGAACGGAAGAACAATTCATAAGGAAATAAGAACAAGTAAATACAAAAGATTAAACTAAACAGCCATGCCATGACTGTCTGAACAACAGTAGGATATTGCCAAAATCAGAAGCAAAGACAACAGTAATGACCATCACAGTGGACAAACTTACGATACCTCAAACCCAATTCTCGAAATCCTTCCCCTTCCACTAGTCTTTAACGGGAAAGAAAAGAAAAGTTTTGGTCAAAAAAAGAAATTGCTGACTTAGGAAGGGAATTTTCAAAGGCAACAATGGAAAGTTTTAAAAACTCGAAAAGAATATTAAAAAAGGGGAAATTTAATTGGGGATTCTGGAGCTGTCAAAACCTGATTTTAAAAATTGGTTAGTTAATAACCTTTGAAATTTTCTTTAAATTTACAAAAATATAAAATTCGTCCTCTTCTTTCCATTTTGTTTGTCATCGTAGAATTTCAATCGAATTCTTTGGTGAAAGAGGAAGGGAGGTAAGAGAAATACCCCGAAGATAAGAAAATGCCTTTCACAAAGGTGAAAAACATCTTTTGAATAGGAAGAATTTAAATTTTCCGAAAGACTGAAAGAGGAAAGCTCACTCGCGCAACTCTAGCACAAATTATACCTTGTAAAGAGGTAATTAATGATGAAGAAAAGGAATACAAAGGTAAATCCAAGTCCGCTATCTTTGTCTCGAACACAAAGAACTTATTGAACGACCCTCCGTCATCGGCCATCTCCCTTCTTTCAAGTCTCATCCTGTCGTCCGCTCTGTTGGTAACTCATTCGGTCGTTCGCTCTTGCAAATCTTTGTTGACACAATTCCCAGGTGGACAACAATCCAACCAAAATTGTTTACTCGTTTAATAATTATTTTTTATTTATTTATTGCTTCTCTATTTTATTTATTTTTATTAATGAAATTGCACTTCGCCATGTTTCAGGTAAATAAATTTATTTATTTCAAAATTAGGCTTGTGATTGATGTGAGTCGATGTTATTGTTGTCGGACATTTCAATTGGTGTTTAGTGTCTTTGAAGAGAATGAAAACAGTGACATGTGACGTCAGGCACTTGCTTAGACGTCTTCCTTTTCCTCCTACTTCTCTTTGGTTCTGACTTATTCTGCGTCATCATTATTTCAGATCGTCGACAAAATTTATGCTTCCGACAGATTCGTACCATCGAGGAGTCTGATAGACTTTGATGCCGCTTTTTATAGTTTCACCTACAAACACTTAGAGGATTGTAAGGATTCCAACTCGCCACTTTTACCTTCTGAGAACGTAAGTTGAAGTATTTTAACGGATTTTTGCATCGTTTGTTATGGTTCTTCTGATAATTTTGTTTCGATTCAGAAGCGACATAAGTATAGAACGAATTTGGAAAAGCTTGCCAACCTAAATCAGAGAATTTTCAGAACTTCACTACCTTACAATAACCCCAGTGAGAGGTACGAAGACCGTATATGGCCGTGTTCGCCGCGGAAGAAATCTTTCCTCGTAAACGAACGAATTTTAGACCTTCCGCAGTTCAACAGAGGATTTCGTAAGTTAGACCTGTGAACCTCCCAAGCTTTTATAAACGAAATGTTGCATTGAATTTAATGACTGAACCTGACTTTCAGATTTATCTCAAACGATGGACTGGGGATCCAATGATATCATAGTGACTTCCATCATGAACCAAATTGTCATTGGAGGTGGATTTTCCGGGAAGTCGGTCGCAACAGAAACGGTGACCGAATTTGAGGGTGATATCGGAACGTCGGTGTCTTGGTGTGGCAATGGAATTAATTTTGCTGTAGGAACAGAAACCGGTTTGGTTCAGGTTTGGGATATGGCGACGAGGAAGTTAGTTCTTGAAGAGAAATGTTGCGGATCGGAGAAGTGCACAGTGACGGGATTGCAGTGGCATCCAATGAACCACACTTTAGCTTGGTTAGTTGTTTGAATCTATGTCTAGATCAGATGGAAATGGGGAGCAAGGCATCCAAACACCAACCTTTCATACGAGTTAACTGGTTTTTTCAATACAATTTTCAGGGCTTGCTCCAAAGGTAAAATATCAAAACGAGATTTTCGAGACAGCATAACAACAGAAGTCGAATTCGCACACGACGGATGTATTTGCAATTTGAGATACTCACCCAAAGCCGATTACTTGTGCTCAAGTGGTCAAGACGGCTACGTCAGGATATGGAGAGGCGATAGCTGCGAACCTCACATGGAGATTGAGATGTCCAATCCTGTCAGGGTAAGTCATCGCCATGTCTTTGATTCTCTCTTAAATCATGATTTTCAGTTTCCTTTCTCGATAGGCAGTGGCTTGGCATCCTTGGAGGTCGGGTCTTCTGGCCATCGGAGAGGGACTTTCGACGTCTGGTTCACTCAGTATTTGGAACGTGAACACGGCCAAAATGAAGTACATGAGTAAGCCTTCGAAGAGAGTAGCGATAAAAGCTTTAGAGTTCAACAAGCTCTCAGGAGAGTTGGTTTGCTCTCAGACTATTCACGGTGAGTGGAGGTTTCGTGATGGCCTTACTATATCTCAGTTGTCGTTTCGTCTCACACTTTTCTCCTCTTTCAGATAATTTAGATAGAGAACGATGCGAGATTCTCGTCCTAGGTGGACCCGACCACATTGTCGATATGAAGACGGAGAACAATGGATACGTGACATCACTTTTATGGAGTCCAGACGGAACTAAATTAGGTGAGAATGAATTTCTAGGTGGTTATGACCTTTCGACTCAAATGTCCGTCAGACTTTAGACAATCACGACTACTTTTCAGGTACCGCAGGTTCCGATGAAACTTTTAAAATTTGGAATTTTTTTCCTTCCAAAGTTGAGGCAAAGAGGAAATCACACCCAAATTATGGCTTCATGGCGTTCAATCAGTGCGACCGAACGGTTAGGTGAATACTTATTTCAGTATTAATAAATCAGACAACCTTTTAATCTTTTCCTCTCGAAGGCTGGTCCTTGCCTTAGGTTGCCTGACGACGTTGTGCTGAAAGCACTGCCAACTGATTTATTTGTGTTTTTAGACGAGCCTGATGTTCGGTTGGGCTGTTGACGTGGTTTTGTAATTTTTCGTTTACGTGTCTGGATTCTTCGTTCTTAACTACACCTGTTAGGTCCGGATTCTTTCGAAAATTCTTTTAGTAGCTTTATATTACTTTTCTTGGCTTTTTTGGTGGGCCAAGTTGATCTAGCAGTTCATCGAAAATTCTCCTTATTGCTTTTTTAAAACCTGATTATCGGGTATGAGTTTAAGAAGATATTCCTTTCCTCATTTTCTGTAGATAACGGTTTTTGCTGATTAACTTTGAATAAAATCCAACCCAGATTAACCCAGCCAGAGCCAGAAAAGTCAACAATGATTTCCCTCGATGAAATGAAATAAATCTTTTCAACAGTTTTGTTGCTATTCTCTCATTTGATATGACAAAATCTTGAACAGATCAAAAACAAAAATTTTCAAAATAAAAGAAAAAGAGATGGGTTGAGACCTCTGGCGTTCGAACCAGAAATCTTTGGCCCTTTCGTTTTGTGTGTCATCGAATTGTGTGTCTGCTTAGGAACCCCTTTAATGTTTGCTTATGAATCAGTAATATGTGTTATCTCTTTTATTTACCATTCCATCCCCCACCGTTCCCTCCTCTATTTCTTCAGATTTAATTTCAAATTTTTAGTTATTTATTAATAAGAATAATATAAATGTCTTAACTATAATTAGATTTGGTTTGGTTTTGCCGGAAATTATTGATCTCCCTTTGAACTAGACATTAATAAGTCAAGTTACAAAAACTGACCCAAAATGGTGTTGCCTGGTCAAAGTTTTGGAAAAGAAGTGGAAGGAGAGAAGAAAAAAAGAGACCAGAAAAGCTACTAACAGCGTCTCAAGTGTCAACAACCAAAGTGACTTCTTTTTTTTCCACGACAGATTGTCTGAGGCAGACGAGGGGAACAATATCCCTGGAAATCAAAATGAGGTTTCCGGTTGAAGGTCTTAGTTTGATTAGTCGGCCCAGTGGACTCCTCCTCTCAAGTTTTTAGTCGAAAACTCAAATCAAAGTTCATTTAAAGACCTCATCAATTAAAATTTTAAAGTCCAAGAATTTTCAAAAGGAAAATTTCTAATTTTAGTTAGTCGACGTCGATCCGTTTCCATCCTTTTCTCCCCTCACCTCTACCCTCTATCTATCGCATATAGTCATGTTCAAGAATATAAACAATCTAATTAGACTGCAAAGATTGACAAGTTTAGAGTGAGTGAGCTTGGGCAGAAGTAAAGGGAAGAGGCGATGAGGAGGATGATAGTTGTGGCTGAAGGTTTTTGATGAAACAAACTTTTAGCTTTGAATGACTCTAATGAAGAAATAGCCATACTCGGCTACTGCTCCTCTGCGTACTATCCCAGACTGAATAGTAGGAACTTGAAAAAACTCAAAAAATTACAAAGATCTTGTCTAATTAGAACCATCCAAAGTTATAACTCGGTATCTTATGAGGCCATCGACGTTATTGCAAGAGTACTGCCCCTTGAATGGTTTTGTCTTAAAAGAAAACTGATAGCCCAATTTAAGTCCTATATTAATGACAAACTTTCAGTGAGTGAACCTCATTTTCAGCTGAGGTTCAATAATGGCACCATTTTTGAAACAACTAGCGGCACAGAGATAACTTTAGGGAAGGCAGTCAAATCCATAGAATCTTTTATCTATAGGGAATGGCAGTTGCAGTGGAATTCTTCCAAAAAAGGACGAACGACTTTTAGGTTTTTCCCCAATATCGAAGATAGAATGAGAAACGAAAAGCTAAATATTAATTACCAGTCATGCCAAGTTTTTACGGGGCATGGAAATTTCTCGAGCTATCTGTATAGGTTTCAACTAACAAACTCAGACAGATGCCTCGATTGCATCTCTAACTGTAGAGATGCAACAGTCACATGTTGTTCAAATGTGTGACATGGCAGGACCTTAGAAACCAGTATAGAATAGGTGAAACCCTTTTAAACATGTGCCAGAAGGATTACCAAGCCTTAAGCAGGTTTTTAGCTTTTGTTTCAGGAGTCTTAGCTCTCAAGCACAAACACTAGACTGAATCCACTCAGCTATGGGTGCGCCTGTTGTATCTGTTCATTTGAGTGACATATATGCTTTTCCTTTTTTGTAAAGTAATAAAAGTAAAAATTGACAACTAACGAATTATGCTTTCTGTTAGAGTGCAAACTGTATATTGTATTATAATGTATGTTAGTATTTTTATCTTAAACGTATTGTAATATGCTTATGAACAATACCACAAAATAAGCATTTCTATTATTGTGTATAGTGTATATATGGATATTGGATCAATATAATGTTATTATTTCAAAAAAAAAGGTAAGTTGTAATTCCTTGCCGGTACACTTTACGTGTACAACCAAGTCGATCCGTAACTGTAGACTATGAACAGACGATGTTCAGTGATAACTTCTCATTGGTGTGTCGAGGATATTCTCCCATTCTGTAGATCCTATTCAGAGTGTCATCATCTAATATTTGGTTCGTGCGTCATCTTTGAGATCCCTATAGTAAAAGTATGGAAGCAGCCTGGTCCTTAGTTGGCTGAAAACAAGAAGTATATAATACATAAAACGTTCAGTTAATTTAATTGTGTTTGCATATATTTTGACAACTTCATATTACCTGAGCAGATTATTTAAAAGTAAACATTTTTGGTGGCAGCGAAAGAAAAACAAAACAGATAAAAGGAAAATTGTCAGCGACCACATGAGCCAGCTCAATCTCATCCTTATTTCCTCTTGCCTTCGCCCCAAGCACTCAAACGGTATTTCACACATCGAATACCATGAAAACAATCGGCCTCTCTCTCTTTCTCTCTCCTACAAAATCAAACCTCAAATAATCCCATTGCATTATGATTAATCCCTCTGCTCCTCTCAAAAATCCAGAGCCTAAAACACCTTCAAACAAAGATTAAATCGAAAACTGATTGAAAACAAAAAATCCTTCTCTCTTTCTGCCCCTCCCACTTCTGAAACTCTTCCTCTCACTCACTCTTTCGTCACCAAACGTGTTTGGTAAATATCACTTTTGAAATTAATTTTGCCGCGAAAAAAAGCACCGAGTCCAGGAGAGAGTGGTGATGGTGGTGGTGATGAGAGGGGTTGGGGAACGAGGGAAAAGAAGAGGAACAAGGATGAGGGAAGAGAGGATGGGAGGAGTAGGGAAGTAAGTGAATAATCCCGATTCGGCATTTATGTCCTCGTAGTCTTTGATCCCTTAATTGAAAGAGCTTTGATTGAGATTAATCTAAGAGGTTGAAAGAGGAAGAGATGCGTGAATTGGAAGAAGAAATAGGGGAAAGGGAGGAAGCGCGGAGGAGACTAACACTGTTGACTTATAAAAAGTTACACAAAATCGGGAAAAAATATGTCGCGGATGAAGGTTGAGACTGGGAACCCACGTGTTTCAGTTTCTCTTTCCTGTTGAAACTGCTGTTGAGGTGAAGGAGGAGTCAATAATGATGGTACTAATACCATGACAGAAGGCTATAAGAACAAAAATCATTCGAGACATAGAGTATAAGACAGAGTTTTAAATTGTTTAGGGTTTGTCCTAGGCCCCGCGCTATGTGAAGGGCTAATTATTGATCGAGAGAGTCCAAGATCGAAGAGGTGCCAAAACACGTAAGGGGGAATTTTCAAAACTTGTGCGAACATAAGAATGGAAAAATATTGGAATTTTAACAGATTGCTATCGAAAGAACCGCAAATTACTGCTTTTATCGTTGGTGGTTTTCCTTCCAACTCCTTCCACCACTTCCGGTAATGTTTTTCTTTTCGAAAACGATTTCCGTTCAAATTATAAATAGCCTTTAAATATTTCTCCCGTTATTCTTCTCAAATTCCTCTTAGGCACTTCTGATAAGGATTTTTGCTTCGTTTTCGAATTCTATTAATAGAACATGTTTCAAAACTCATAACAGCCTAAGACTTCTTTTGACCAGGCATTCTTATCAAATTTTGGAGACTATGTGTTTTGGGATTATGTGACTACATTTGGGGGTTTCATATCTCATCAAGATACAGGTGCACTGAAAAAGTCTGAGTCATAGATTCTTAAGAGTCTTAAATCTAGAGAACTCACTCCAAAACTTGCAAACTTACTGACTGATTCTGACTAACTGAATTCTAATGAATTGGCTCACTGGAAACTTAAATTAAGGGTTATTATTATTATTAAGGGTCATTCCACGTAAAATGGACCAGGGGTCCCAGGTCGACCATCTCCGATTTTGTTTAAATTTTACAGGAATGTTACCTCAGGTCTTGTATGAAAATCCCCAAAATTTCAATTTCACATAAATCTTACCTAGGACAGGTTTTTGAATACCACGACCTGGAAGAAATCACAGAAGATCAAGAAGTTCATATAATATAATGGATATGTACGGACAGAGGCAGGATGGGAATATTTTGTTCCACTACAGAAGATTTTATAGAAGACCTGGTTTCTAAGGTGTGGTCACTAAAAGAGTATCACCGTATAAGCAAGCACCAAAGCCTTTATCTAAAACAATTAGAGGAGACATATGTAGAAAACGAAAATATTGTATTAATGGACTTTTCCGAAAACTTTTCTTTTGTAATTCAAGATTCTTCTCAGCCATTTGATTGGAACCAAAGCCAGCCTACGATGGGTTTGCCAACCAAAGCCAACCTATTCGATGAGTAACAATTAATGAAATTCGGTATAAAGTTGCCTTAGTGTACATAGGGAGCATATTTGTCCCATAGTATATTTTGGGCCCTATGCAAGTAATTCTTCAAATTATAGTATAAATGTGTTATGTTGCCTTTTTTTCTCTGGAAAAATTTTTTAACCCTTACCTCCATCCCTTATGTACGTCAAAGGGTTGAGTGAGGTAAGTTTCTAAATTCTTTAAAATAGGCAATCTTTAGAGTCAAATTTGACCCACTCATAGTCGCCGCTCTAAAATTAAATTGGGTGGATTTGAAAGCTCAAGATATGCTCTTTCCAATGATACTGGTTAGAAAAGAATAAAAAAGGACACAGTTGAGATATTTGGCCGCAAACTTGGGCCAAAATCAAATCTCGCCTTCTTGGCACACCCATACCTCCTAAAGTAATGGGGATAAGAATGTCGAATAAAAACAGGATCATAGTACTAATAACGCACTATTGGCACACAAAACCTCGAAAGGATCCGTTGTTTCAGAAAAAACTTATGGTGGCGCAAAAACAGGAAAACAGGAATTTTGCCAAGCGCGACAAATTTTTTGTCAGTATTCCAGCGTCCATAGCTCAGCACTCAAACTAGGTAGACGACTGGCGGTTGTACCATTTAAAAGGGCATATTAAGCAATATTAACGTGCAAAAGCGCAACTCTCTAAGTTGTACAGTTAGTCTACAGCGAGCCATTAAAATTTTGGAAGTTGCCAATTTTTGGCAGCTTCGTCCGAAGTCGGAGGAATTGAAATTTTAGGGGTTTTTATCCAAGACCTGAGGGAACATTCCTGTAAAATTTAAACAAAATCGGAGATGGTCGACTTGGAACTTTTTCTAAATCGGGTCCGTTTGACGTGGAATGACCCATTACAATTTTACCGTGCCTAAGGGGCACATAGGACCGCAACAAAAAAATTCCATTTGTCCCTGTTACTTTCCTTGGGATCATGTCGTAGGTGACTCTGGAAGGTTCGGATGTTCTCCTTGTTCCCTACTAATCCCTGGGTCTTCCTCTACGGCAGCGGTCGGGGGACCGGGGTAAATTACCCCAAATGGGGTAAAAATGAAACTTTTGTGAGTAAAAAGTATATATTTTTAATTTGCTATTTTATAAACCTAATATAAGTTAGTATTTTCTTCAACTTAAACAATTTAGCGACATATACATCTCACTCCCTGTTAGCTCCGCTTACAAGAATCAAAGCTCCTTGCTTTGGTACTGCCAACAGACGGGTGGCCACGGGCCAAACACAGAGTTTCTATTGAAGAAGCTCACTGGCCGCCCGGCTCCAGATGTTTAGCTAATAGGAAATGGATCAAATATTTATCAAAATAGGAATAGGAATAAAAAGAAAAATTGTCAAATGGTTGGCGACACTTTCGTCAACCCATTTTTATATTTACAGTTATATGTTTCAGTACCCCAAATTGTCAACCCTCAATTGTACCCCAATGGGTTTCAATTTGTTATATATAAACACTTATATACTATTATTACAGTTATATATTATTAGGTATTACATTGATAAATTGAGTAAATGTTGTTTAAATTAAATTTTTAGTTAGTTTTTTTTCAAAATTACCGTGGGGGGCTATAATATGAAATATGCCAAAAAGAGGCGATTTTTGCTCTTCGCCATGGGGTAATATCAACTTACACAAAAATATTTTGGGATAATGATTAAAAAAGTTCCCTGACCGCTCTACGGTGTTGGCTGGAGGAGTTCCTAGGGTTTGGTGACAGATCTCGTTAAATTGAGGATATTCATATAAATACTTGCCATTTATTTGGTTCTATTCCCAACGCTTGTTTCTTATTTTGATGATTAAGGGGATTTTAGAATTACAAGAGTTAGTATGGTCTGTATCTTCTTGGCCCTAGAAAACTTTAAGTCGACCACACAACTGATAGTACTCAAGAGTTGTTTTTATTATTGTTATTGTTATTATTTGCTTTGATAAAATTGAAATAATGTTAATGAAAATAAAAATGAAATAATGTTTTCGGTTGTTTATCGTCTTAGGTTTTATGACATATACCCAAAAGGCGGTAATACTGGTAAAAAGGGAAGAGCAAGAAAAGGTGGACAACTCAAAACTCATCCAAAAAAAAGAAAACCAAGAAGTTACCCCCAAAATTGAAATAGCTCAAAGTGAAAAGAAGATAAGAAACCCCTTCCCTCCCTTCTCTTCCAATCTTCACGTACCCGTCGACTTCAGAAAAATATCAGCCCACGTGACGAAAAGTTGTGGAAAAAAATAACTTCAACAATAAATAAATCCTCTTCGGGGTGAAAAACAAAACAAAATGAAATTCTCTTCATGAAGCAAAATCACCTTTCACCTCTCCTCCATCCCTTCACAACTTTATCCCTCGTTAGTCCACGTCCTATTTATCCCTTCCCTTCTCCCACGGCCTCCTCAAAAAAAAACCAAATTTTTTAAAACACGAAGCCAATCCTGACTAAACAAGTGGAAACTTGCCAAAGAACTGTTTCTCTTTATTACAAACACTTTCCTTTGTTAATTTTCCTTTTTTGTCGTAATTTTTTTGTGTTTCTCCTCGACTTCTTCCCCACCCCGACCTTCCGGGGTCCTTTTACCCTTCTCGCGTTCATAAATCCAAATCTCTTTCCTTTCATCCTCGAAACTTTTTTCTTTCTCTCCCATTTTGCCAACAAAAAAGAAAAAAAATTCTGTGTAAGTGCTCGTTCGGCAAAAATCGTCATGTGAATCAACATGGCTGCAGTTATTTTAGCAAAATCTTTGTGACGTTTCCTTTTCCCACCCCCTCACTTCTGCTATAATATAAACTAGTCGCTGGAGTTTCTTCTTATGATTACAAAAAAAACTTTTCATCAACTGCAGAAAAAGAAAGAAATTTTTTTGTTGGTAGAACGTCGTAACCTTCTTCCTATTTTTAAAACCGGAAGTCACGCCTCCCTTTCAGGGCCTAAAGAAAAATCTCTAAAACTGTGAAAAATATTTCCGTCGTCGTAAATAATCCCGAGGGATGCGTATTATGGCGGATGTCTATCCTACAACCGTGTTAATATATTTTCCACGGACTGTTTAAGCCTTTCGTTGGGGGGCTGGTGTGAGCACGAGGAGAGGAAGCAGGGCGTTTTAACTTTCTTTTTATAAGATTAATGGAATTATTTATTTATATTTTCCTCCCTCTGATAATAAATTCAGATTTTGGTTTGGAAGAAATTTTTTTCCCCCCAAATCTGATTCGTTATTTCGGGAATCACGGATTTTATTCTTTTAAACAAAAATGGAGGAGAAAGCTCAATATATTAATATTTGACTTATTTAAGGCCTAACTTAGAAGCTTTTAAATTGTCTGGCTTTTGAAACTGCGTCGAGAATAGAAATGTGGAGTTGTGATCAATTCGATTAGATAAGACAATTGAAGGAAGTAAGGGAATAACAAGAAGAATATATCAATACAGGCGGAGGGATGGTGCTAACGTAAACTGACAAAGCTTAAAAAGCAGGTGTTCGCTTGCCGACCCAAGTGGAACCATCCGCTAGTTGTGGACGAACACAACATTTACCTGTGACGATCCATCAGCTTGATATTCCTAACAGAAGTTATTTTAGGCGCAAGTGCCTACCCTGTAAAAATTGAGGGACAATCCTAAACATGTTAGTATTATATTTCGCTTAAAAAAATAATGGATTTCTTTTTCTTCAGCCTAATGTTAACACGTCTGCTCCCTGGGCAAATTTTTACAAGGCTCTTTTACACGGTAGATTAGATAAGAATTCTCGAACAAATACTAAAAACATGTATCGGATGAATGCTCCCTCTGGCAAACCATGCTAAGCCAGTAGACAGTTGGGTTATAGTACCTCTAACTAAAACTCTTCTAAATTAGTTTTTTTTTCTAGAAAGAAGGAGAACACTAACAATTATCATAGGCGAGAAAGGGCTTTAGAATATGGGGGAACAAGACTCGGCACAAACAAACAATAAACTGTATGCGGAGAAATTTCGTTTCAAAATATAATTAATAGGCTTTTGGGGGAATTAATTAAATCTTAATTTAGCGTTAAAAAAGAAGGATCCGGATTGGTGGAACGCCGCCAATAATTTCCATTCGCAAAAATTGGTAATAAAAATAAATCACTTTCCTCTCTGTAGATTCAGTCTCAGATTAAAACTTTATGGCGAGGAAGAGAAGAGGGGGAGTGGGTGAGGGAGTTAAAACCGTGGCAAAACTTTAAATTTGGACGGGAGGAGGAAATGGAGGAATATACATCTTGAGTATTCCCTAGGTTCAACTTTTGAGTCGTCGTATTTGGGAAGAAGTTGGTACAACATCCACAGCAGTAGTAGTAGTAGCTGTAGTTCTGACCAGTATCCCCCCTCTCCATAAAGGCTAAAGTAGAGAAGACGATAAACAGTACAGGACGTAATGGGACCAAAGTCGGGCGGCTCACTCATGTATACTATGAATGCAAGACGACAAGAAATTGGCCATGTCGATGCTGGCGAAGCAGAAGAACAATAATATGGAAATAGTGGTTCCATGTAGTGGTTGAACAACACTGCCGGAAATGAAGATTCTTGAAGAAAATGGTCGAAGATGGTAACAAAACATGTGACTATAACGTGACTGGGAGTCTGATTCCTCCACGAAACCATCCTTCTAATGGGACAGCACCCCTCAATTTTCAAACCTTTCAAGTTAAGAAAAAATCGAGTTTAAAACTGCTTTAAACAAAATGAGAAACAAAAATGGGAGAAGATAAAAAGGAGATGGAAACAATAAGAAGATGAAGGAAAGAAGGGAGAGAAAGTAGAGAAGGAGGAGAAAGAGGCTAAGGAGTCAACTTATTGCCGACTCAACCCTTAACGAGTTTAACATTACCCTAATTCAGGACACCGTTCCAACGTTGTTTATCACACACTTCGCCTCTTCCTTCCTCCCTCTCCTTCTTCACTCTACCTAACCCTTTTAGTTTGCGCCAAGAACTTCATTTTCCTGATATTTCCTCCTGGAAATCGGGACAAATTTATGAGAGTTTCCCTTCCTCCTTTTTACTCTCTCTTCTCTTTTGCCTTTGGCAAATTTTAACAAGCGGTTTTGTTCTCTGTCTTCCTCTTAGCGAAGAGAACCACTTGGCGGTTTTTTTGTAACGAAAAGAAGGGGTTTTCAGGTACAGTTAACAGAAAGAAGCGACATTGAAGTCATCAATCGAACGAAATGAAAGGATGATAACGACGAACTTCCACCAATGGCTTTTATTTAATCTTCATTATTTAGCCCTTGTCGTCTTAAGAACTCCGAAGAGAAAGGAGAAGTAGAAGGAGAAAAAATAACACAAAAAAGGCCACATTCTCCGTCTTTTCCTCTCTCCTTCTTCGTTTCCCTCTATTGGGAACATCCTCCTAAATGTTGTTTTTAAAAAGATCTTGAATCTTGAACAACCCTTCCACTCCCCAACCCTCTTTTCCCATTTTCTTCCGAAACCCAAACTTCATAATCCAAAAATTGCGGTTCAGCCAATCCCTGAAACTCTAATTATGGGTCAAAATTTTTCTTTGCTCCTGCTTCGTCTCATGTTTGGATAAAAATGACCGGAAACACGCTATTTTGAATTTTATCGGCTTTGCGGGTGGATAGAATGGGAAGGTAGTTTTTTAAATTGTTTCCGCCCTCGGGGCTACGACCCTTTATCAACCAAACAGGGCGCTTGGAGATGGAAAAGTTTAAATGCAAATGATTTTTTTCGGAGAGAAAATTCTCAAATTGGAAAAATTCAAAAGAGAAAGAAACAAGAAAAGGAAAAAAAAGTTAAAAACGATAAAAAGTAACCGACAAAAAAAAGAAAATTAACGTACACTTCAACCTTTGACTATAAATATGTCCGGTTTAATACTGATAAGTGGAAAAGAAGATAAAAAGACTGAAAATATTAGGGTGAAGATAAAGAACAGTGTTGCCGGGTTTTTTGAAAAGAGGTGAAAGAGGCTGGGAGAGTTTTTACGTTGGTTGAAGAGTAAAAGGAAGGAGGAGGAGACAGAGGAGAAAGAAGATGAGAGAAACCCGTGGCCTGGGTTTCCAGAAATCTGATGGGGTGACTAAACAGAGTGGAAAGGCGAAAGGTTAGGCGCACGAGGTCTTGGGGGTGAGTTCTTGAGAACAAAACATTTCATCCCCGAATGTCCTCTTCATTTTATAGGCTTAGAAGAATTTTTTCTCGTATGGGAAACAAACCCCCCGTGAAAAGATGAATGATAATAGTAACTTCGTGGCAACGTTTCAAGGTTATGAAGTTTGAGTTACAGACCTGGAAAGGGTTGGATAAGTTTAATTACTGTCAGGTACTTTGCATATGAGGCTTTCATCTTCCATGTTAAATAAAGAACTGGCCTACGTCTGAGTACAAATATGATCTTTTCAAGGTCGCGTCAGCGCACCCGTATAACCATTGTTTAGGATAATTGCATTTGTCTGTTTCTCATGGTTTAACATGATGTGAAGTTCAAGGAACTAAAACCGCTCATGTACAAGGAAGCCGGGAAGAGGGCAAAAACGCTGCCTTAAAAGCGTAGCCCCCTCCGGCCAAGGGTAATGGCCCAAATGCGGGACAGGTCAACGGTCTCAATGGCGAAAGGGAGACAGTTTCGATCTCCAACTCCGAAGAGAGTAGAAGGTCTTGTTCATCATATATAACTGCTGTCTCGCAGTAAGTAAGTAGTAGTAAGTAGAAGAAACTGCAAAGGCTAAGGACCCATCCTGATAGGAATGAGCAGTTACCAAGAGAGCTAGAGGGGCAAACCCCCAGAAGATTGTAAGCAGGGCTAATAACTCTGCTACGGCCAAGGCTCTGAATGAGCTTAGAGCCAAATAATAATACGATAATTAATTATTTGTTGAATTGGTTAGATTTGGTTGTTTTATTTTGTTTACTGAATATTTATGCCCATCATCAAGTTCACTACAAGTTATAAATCCAAGAGAGATAAAAAGAGGAAAGAAAGTAAAAAAGTTGTAAAGAATGAACAGGAAAGGTGCAGGTGAACAAAATTAAAAGAGAGACGAGGAACGCTTTTCAACGAAAGAACTTAAAACCTTAATCTTTACATAAACCTTTTTCCCTTTTCGTCTTGTTTAAATACAATGCAAATGAACGAAAAATAGTGCACGTATATTGGAATGATCACTAAAATTCTCAGCTTCAAGCCCTCAGTGACATAGAACTTTTGATTCAGTCCGTTCCTGCATTAATATCCTTCCATTGAGAGGATTTCCTCTCTTTTCCCGAAAATATTTTATTCCAAGACATGGAGGGAATTAAAATTGTCCAAATGTTGAAAGGCATTTAAAACACGGCAGTAATAACTGGTCGGTGTTAATGACGTGTCATCCCTAGGTTATTGAATTAATTTGACTAATTTGGAAAAGTTTTTTGGGAGAGAGTGTAAGGACTAGCGAACCACTAGGTAGTAAAATAAGAAAGAGAAGAGGAGGGAAAGAGTGAAAGAAGCAAAAACTCGCTCTCAACACGACGTTCTAAACCTCTTATTATAATGTAATGAACTCAAGCCAAAGCTCTTAGATTTCAATTTCTTTGGTCTTGAAGTTTTTGTTTCAAGTGTTTTACATCGTTTTTCATCAGTTATCACCTCGGCCTACTTGCCATCGTCGACAAGGGTAAGCTGCTCATGGAATCCTTTTTTTCTTTTTCAGCCAGGGAAAACCTCTCGAAGATTGTCCGTCCCACCTTTGGGAAGGCAGGAGAGAGTATGTGGGATTAGCACCCACTAAAACCCCTGAATGAACACCAACTAGGCTCGGACAGTGAGAACCGGGAACCCGCGAAAACTCTTCCGCAATCTCACCTTGCCCGTCTATGACTTTACGCAGTCTAATCCCATCCCTCGATCTGGAGTTGGTCCACTTATCAGACCGATCCTCCAAAAACGATTTATACCGGAAACCCATACAAGTTAATCCGGGGTGCGATCCTGGAGGGTACCCCAACCCTCCCTATCCTGAGCTCGCTCAGCCTCCTCCTTCTGCAACATCCTCGCAGAAGGAGGAGAATGCGGCCCAGTTTCCCTCGCTCTCGAGGATCCCCCGAAAGATCGCCGAGAGGAAGAAATCCTGTCCCATTACTCTGCAGAGGCATCCCCTCTGCCCTACCCACGCCGGGAATACGGCCAGCATATGATCTGCCGTGTCCTCCAAAGACGAACAGTAGTGGCAACGCATCGTCGACTCTTTCCTGGTACGACACAGATACCGACCAAAGCAACCATGCCCGATCAGCACCTGTCATCATCATCATCATCGTGTGCCGTCTCCGCGTCGAAGGTTGGCAATCAACAGGGCTATGGCGACCTTGGATGCTGCCGCTCGGAAGAGGGCGGCGGATGACATGCCGAATCATTCCCGAAGATTCTTCAGCCACGAAGTTTTTCTTCTTCCGGGGCGTCGCTTCCCTATTTTTCTCTCCATGATGACCTGGAGTAGTTTATATTTGTCATTTCTCCGTATGTGTCCGAAGTACTGCAGTTTGCGGCGCTTAACCTCGTAGAGCAGCTCCTTCTCTATGCCCATACGAGCCAGAACTTCCGCGTTTGTCATTCGTCTCGTCCAGGCAATTTTGAGCATGCGGCGGTAAA
Source organism: Columbicola columbae (assembly GCA_016920875.1). NCBI lineage: Eukaryota > Metazoa > Arthropoda > Insecta > Psocodea > Philopteridae > Columbicola > Columbicola columbae. Next base: position 1,128,657 of record JADMLL010000002.1, read on the forward strand.
GCCACATCTCAAATGCTTCGATTTTCCTCCCTAGGGCCTTCGTAAGCGCCCACCCTTCGCACCCGTACAGAAGAACTGGAAGAACGTAGCACCGCAGGATCCACGTTCTCATTCTGATATGGAGATCTCTATGGCAAAGTAGCCCCTTCATTCTAATGAACGCGCTTCTGGCCTGTTCTATTCGGGCTTTGATCTCTTGGCCAAAGTCCCACCTCTCATTCAGGCCACAGCCCAAGTATTTCACATAAGGGACCCTGTTCACCTCCCTGCCGTTGATTTGGAGGGCTCCCTAGACCTCGCTCTTGCTTATTACCATAAATTTTGTTTTCTTTGTGTTTATTGTGAGTCCGTACTTGTTGCTGACTCTGTTCACCTGGTGCAGCAGCTGTTGCAAGTCTTCGGCAGTTCCAGCAATCAAGGTTGTATCATCAGCGTATCGCAGGTTGTTGATGACCTCTCCGTTCACTATCAGGCCTTCCGTTCGTTCTTCCAACGCTTCAGCCATGATTGCCTCCGAGACAGCACGCAGCCCTGTCTAACTCCTCGTCGAATCTCTATTTCTGCTGATGTTGCTTCGTTTAAGCGTATTGCTGCCCTTTGATTTCGTACAAGTTGGCAATGATCCGGATGTCCCGACTGCCAAGTCCAACTTGTTGCAATATACGGATCATTTTGTCATGCTGCACTTTGTCGAGTGTTTCTCATAATCGATGAAACAGAGAAAGACATCCTTGTTCATATCCAGGCACCTCTGTACCAAAACCTGCATTGCGAACAAGGCGTCTCTGGTTCCCAGACCTCCTCGAAAACCTAGCTGTGTGTCGGTGAATTTCTCTTCACACTTCCGGTATATTCTGCCGTGTATGATGTTCAGGAAGAGTTTTAGAACCTGACTCATTAAGCTGATGGTTCGATATTCGTCGCACCTCTTGGCGCCGGGCTTTTTTGGGATTGGCACAGAAGTTGATTTTAACCAATCTTGTGGTATTACGCCACTGGTGTAAATTTCGTTGAAGAGATTTGTGACGGAGTCCAGGTCTTCTTCTTCTAAGGTTTTGAGGATTTCGGCGTGAACTTTGTCGGGTCCAGGAGCTTTTCCGGATTTCATTAACCTGATGGCCTTCTTCACTTCTGAGCGTAAGATGTTCGGTCCTGTGTCTGCTGTCCCTATGTCATGGTCCATGGAGCGGGTGTCATCGAAGAGATTTTTAACATATCGTTCCCACACTTGCAACTGCTCAGGAATGCTGATGATGATGTTGTCATTTTCATCCTGTAAGAGTCCTACGTGGCTTGATGTTCTTCTGCCCGTTACTTCTCCTATTTTCTTGTGCAGTTGGAACGTATTGTGTTTCCTCTGTAGGTCTTCAATTTCTTGACATCTTTCTGTCATCCAGGAATTCTTGGCTTGTCGTATCTGTTGCCTTATGAGTCTCTGAACAGCGCGGTACTGTTGTGGATCTCGGTTCTTGTGGCGTCGTCTTTCATCCATAAGATGGAGTATGGATGCTGTCATCCAAGGTTTTTGGGGTTGTGTTTTGTTTGCTCCTAGATGTTTCTGGCTCACCTTAACCAGAGTGTTCTTAAGATGATTTCACAAGGCGGGTACATCAGCCTGTACATTTAATTCTGCGAGTCCCAATACCCTGTGCCAGCCCCCACCCGTCGCTAACACCAACGCGTCATCAGCGTAACACGTGATGAAGACTCCGGGAGGGGATCGGTCCTCATTACTGTGTCGTAGGCGATGGTCCACAGAAGTAGTCTTAGGACCGACCCCTGGGGAACACCGCACGTCACAATGTCTAGGCTGACGGCCAGCCTGACTCCTCTCCTGTGGACGATGTTCCTGACGTGCGACACAGCGTCGATCGTGGAACGTCCCCGGCGAGTCGCTCAATCCTAGGTCGGTACCCGCCATATGTTCCTTCCGTATGGATGGGAAGGTGCCTGTCCGAAGAAAGAAAGAGTACAGGGACTGGAGATCCCCCCCCCGAGAAAAGATTGCACCTTCACCAAGACGCGGGCCTGCACTCCATCGGGGCCTGGTGCAGTGTTTCTCTTTCCGGAGAGTTTTCGGAGTGCGAGTCCGAGGGGGGTCCGGAGGGCCTGAGTTTCACTGTTACTACCCGATATAGTCGCCCCCACGGATCTTCGTCAATGGTGCCGATGAGCTCGTCCAAAGTCCTGGCCTTGGCTAGGCCAATCTCTGATCGGAGACGGTTTCGGGACTCCCGGTAGGCAGAGTAGAATTCCTGCCTCCGGGCATCGGCGTCGTGGCCGTATTCATGGAATCCTACTTCATCCCATCTTTTTTACTCCTTTCAGCTTCCAAGCACCTTCAAGGTCGTGCGCAGGTAGGCTTCTCATTTTATTATTTTTCTTTCTGAAATTCGCCTTGCTGGGATCGAGAATTAGCAACCGCACGTTGCGCCACTCTTTTAGTTCGGGGAACTTTTAGTTCCAAGTCTTCGAGGTACAAAACCCAGTTTCATAGTTGGTATTGTGACACAATCACCGATTTTAGAATTCTTGGTTGTTTTCTATCACGGGCTCCATTTCATACCTGTGAAGACCTACAATTTAGACCTTCAGGGACATTATCAAGATAGTAAGGATGACTTCTCTAGATATCTCTAGTTTCTCTTAGGAGGACTAAAATGGTTGTGGTTGTAACTTACAATTCAAAAGTATTATAAATTAATAAAATGTTATTGTTGTCAATATTTTTTTCATATCCGTGTAAAATTTTTTAACCTACCAACCCTATTGCTACAACCTACCTAACCTGGCAAACGCCTATCAACGCGATAAGGCACTGCTGGAAGCTTTTGCCCTCGCAGACGAGGTGTAGCGTCAATTTAATGCCTTACCGCACGTTATATTGTACAGGGCGAATCGTCGAACAAGTGGTTAAAATTTAAGGGTTTGCCAGTGGAGAGACCAAACCTGCTCCCATCATCAAATTTTGTACCCTCATCTTGGTACATTGTACTAACTTTTTCTTTAACAAATAGTCAATATTTAAAAATATTTGAAAAAGAATTCCATTGGTAAAATACGTGCCATAATGTGGACAGCTTCAAAATATAGGTTGAAATAACTGCTGATTGTTCTTACTAAAAACTTTCTTGGAAGAAAGCTTTTGTTTACCAACAAAACGTATTCTATGATAGTAGGTAGCCTAAAATTGCTTAAAAGGTACCTTTAAATAATATAATTCGTTACCTATATTGAAGATATACACCGATAGGCCGGCAGTCCTACTCCCAAAAAGAGGTAGTGCTGGGAAGAAAGCAAGGAAAATTGCGGGTCTCAACACCGTCCATACGTGCTCCACCCGAACGCGGTAATTCATAAGTTTTTTTGTTTTGAACGAGAGATTCGTTTTAGATTCGTACGGTGAAGCACGATTTTTCAGTTTGTCTTTAACGCTTTATGTCATACAGTTTTCTCTTCAGTTTTAGTTTCGTCTGGCATTTGGGGCTGCTTTTATTCTCCTTTCCTCGCCCCCCTTTCCGCCAGCAAACCCAAAATTGAGCGCAATAAGGTAAGCTTTACTTTATTTTTTTATTTTACTTTTTTTATTATTGATTTGCCGTCGAATTGAGTTTCACCAGGTAGTTTGTTGTAGACTCACAAGGCTTTTGTTTTTAAGCACTCAACGTGCTTGTATAATTTAAGTTTTTATCAGTTACTACATCAGGATGTTAAATACTGTCAGATAATTCAACATCAGATATGTTGGTTAAATGGGATCTTATATTTTCTTGTTCACATATGTTTCGCTTTTTATCTCATTCTCATTCCAAGCTTTTAGGAAACTACAACTTGACACGGACTCTACTTTCACAATACTCATGTCTCAGAAAGATAAGAAAATAAGTTTTTAGAAAGCCTCCCTTAATTTCTTTCAAATAACATTCAAGACACCGAAATTCAAGGAAAAAAAGGAAGAAAAAGTCAAGAAGATTTTCCCAGCATCACTCCCTTCCTCTCCCATTCTTTTCCCTTTGAATATTAATGAGAAAAAGGTCGTTTTGAATGATCGTGAACAGAAAGGGAACCTCTGGGCTATGTTTCGGCTAAGAGGACCAAATATTAAAAAAGAAAAATTGTCGAATATTATTTATGTCGAAGTCAACAGGCCAGAGGCTAAGAAACGGAAAGAATGTGAAGAATCAAGAGGGAAGGAGAGAACATTAGGGAAGCGTGGGGAAAGCTAAGGGAAAAATGGATTTTATTTTTTCTGCGGCACAAACGGAAGCTCTAAAAAAGCTCAAATTTCGATTTTATTTCTTTATTAATGTGTATCGCTGGATATTCATACCCTATCTTCTCTCATTTTTTGTGGTTACCAAAAGAAACAAAAAAGAAGAAAACAGAGAATTGTCATTGAAGGGTCGTTGTGTTTCCTTGGGAGGTGTGACACTTCCAGTAGCGATCTACACTCTTGACACCCTCGACACCCTCGAGAGGTCGGTGACTGGGACTGTGACATTTGCCTCTTGCTCTACTGAGGAGGTCCGAGTATCTGTATCTCAGAGGGCAAGACTACTCCTCTAACACCTTGGAACACAAGGAACTTATCTCGACGAGAACCTTGAAGGAGTGTATTGGTAAATTTCTGTAAATTAAAGAGGAGTTCGGAGTGTACCTAGGACAACGGAAGTTTATCTTAGAAGTAGGAAAGGAAACAAACTCAAAACTGAGCGAAAGGCCGACTATCGGCAATGTGGTTTCGGTTCGAATTTTCTGGAGGAAAAAGAGAAAAAAATTTTTTTTCCTCTCTTGGTAACCATATTAAGAAGTCAAAAGCATTTGATGTTCGAAATCATTTTAATGTGAGGAAAAAAAATTTATAGCAAAGTTTCTTCAGTTCAACCCTTATACTCTCTCCTCCTTCTCCTTCTGCTCCTCTTCTTCTTCTTTCTATTTTCAAGAGTTTTTTTGGAATAAACGTTTTTCCGAGTTAAGGCTTGCTCCTGAATAGCATTCAGATTCGGTTCTTTTATTTTGTTTTCACAGCTATCGGAGGATTGTAACAAAATCAGGTACTCGTGCTATTGCTCTGGTTCAGTGCGGGCATCTTTACTTCAGAAGATTAAGCCACGAAAAGAAGAGAAATATTCAGAAGACGATAAGAGGTTCTTTAACACGGAGGATAAAACCTGAAACTGATGATGTTTTCATCCAGAGTGGTTCATGATGCTTCTCTCTTTCGTCGAAAATGGATTCCAAACGATCTACTAAATCATAAGGGTCGACTCTAATGCCCTCTCAAAACTGGAGTGAATGAGGAAGAGGAAGAAGAGGAAAAAATCTTCGGATTCAAGACAAGTAATATTCAAAATATATGTTCTCATCCCCTCCCCTCTGCCTTCTGTCACGCCCGCTTTTCCTCTCCTCCCCCGCTCTTCATCTCACTCACTACACCCTACCAAAAATTCTTGGCCTTTTTATTTTATATTCTTACGGCATAGCCGTCAATTATTTCCGGTTCTTTATAGATTCTTGCTCGCCATACGACATGTGTATTGGATCACTTTACGACTACCCCTTCGCCCCCCACCCTCTACTCCTCATATTCTCTCACCCAGGGAAGTTCAGAGAAGAAAGAACTTTCGTTTAGGAGGCTGAACCTTTTCCCCCTTCCTCCTCCTCTTCTTCTTTTCCCATGATTTACTCCCTTTCTTCCTCCCGGCCCTTTTTTGCTTATGGTTCTTTTCCTTCCAACTAAACCTTCGGCATCTCAAAAGACAATTTAAAGGATTTCCACTTTTACCGACGATTAACTAGAACAGTGAGTTCGTGGTGACCATTTTGCAGTTTCTGTTGGTTGTTCTTTCTCTTTTTTTCTTTTCTACGGAGTGTTAAAACGAAGGGAAAACATTTTCCTGAACGACAGTTCCTCTTTTCCATGGGTTTTCTTTTTAGTCATAAATGAGGTGAGATTGTGAAAAAATTGGTTCAAGTGAATCTGCCCTATTCCAACTCATCCGACTCGCCCGACATACACAGGACTTAAAAACTTGCGTTCAACAAATGTAAACCAATGATTGATCTTTAAAATTTTGCGATTTGTTATTAATTTATAATCATCGGGGACAGGTAGTCGTTTTCGTAGGGGATAAAAATTATAATCAAAGATGTAAGTCCAAATGAAGAAACCAACGCCGTACCTATTCTTCCGCAACTGCCAGTGAGGATGGTGAGAAAGCACGGCAGAATTTCATTTAACATGACATAAATGTATACTACTTCAACATCTTCGTGCGCCGGATACTACGAAGAGTCACTGTCATGTGAGACTGCTGTAACAAAGAAAAGCCGACTACATACTCAAACGATAAATACCGGCTCATACTCAAAACTACTTATCCAGAAAAGATACCACTACTAGATGTACAGGATATCAAAGTCGAAAAGTTGAGCACTTGTAATACACCCAGGCTACAAGAAAAATATCAAAACTAAAAAAAAGTCTAAACAAGCGTTTCCTTTAAAAGTGGTAACTTCCTCAAACCTTAAGTTTTCATCTATCACTATCACCATGAATTCATCACAGATAGTTTAGGTCCGTTTCTATAGCGCTTAGAACAGAAAAAAATAATACAAGATAAGACTGTTAAAAAAAGGAAACAAATTAAGAAGACAAGAATTAGCGAGTTAGAAAAATTTATTTCCACAAAAAGGAAGAAAACGAGAAAGCGAAAGCTGTGAAAGTGGAGGGTGGAGAGAGGGGAACGAAAAGAGGATAATTTAGGACATAGTTAAACCTCGTGAAAACCCAATTCGGACTTCAAAAAGCAGCAAAAGGGAGGAGTTTGGGGATTAAAAGCATTAACCCACCTGCAGGTTCCAATATTTCTGGGTGAATTTATTAACCCGACTCGGTTAAAGATGAACTCAACCAGAAGTTTTCTCCTCTTCATTGCGAACTACGAGAATAATCCGACCATAAGAATGTTTAGAAATATGTTTTCTGGAGAAAAGTGAGAGAGAGAGAGAGGAGGAGGACAAAAAAGAATTTCTTCTTTCTCGTAGAGAAAATGATAACAAAACCAGAAAGATTATCCGACATTTTATGTCTACTTCAGAGCAATTTTTTTACTTTGAAGTGTACCCAGACTCATATGGATGACGTCTGAGGGATCTACTGCTGTTAATCAGTAATAGGGGAAAGGTGGGATAGTTGATCCTGTGGGATACATGATCCTCCTTCAAAATTGGCGCTTGGGGGGAATATTTTTTTGCGCTGTTGGCGACATCAGGTAGCAGCCATAATGAGTACTAAATCTTGTTTATCTCATTTATGAAAAATAACTTGTTGCTTTTAAATTTGAAAATTTGATTTTTCTCATAATCCAACTTTTTTATACCTGTGCACGATAAGTCGCAACCATTTAAACACTTGTGCCTTACGATTTATTGCTTATTTTCCTGAAATACTGTGTTTATTTAGCTATTTAAAGGCGATTGTTTCCACAACAAATTTGCTTGACTTCTTGCTGGTTTTTTCAATTTTCGACAAAATGGTTGCATCGGGATAGTTGATCGCTTCATATAGGGAATCCTGATCTTGATTGAGAACTTGATCCTAGAATCAAATATTCTCTTATTCTGTATAATATCCTCTTATAATTCTTTTATTTGTGTCTCATGTTTAAGAATTAGGTTTAATATCCTTTAAATGCCATGGAAGTATACAACTAGGGAAAGAAAAGAAAAATAAAAGAACTTTTCAAGACAATACTTTTTTTTTATCTAAGTACTTGTATAATTGCCAATTACACCCCATTAAAAGTCAGTTTATTTAGTTTATTTGTGTTTTCAAATTTAGTTCAAGCATTTTTAGTCAAAACTTTGGCGGATGGGATGATAGATCCTCCGGGATCAAATAACCCACTCGCCGGGATCAACTATACCCCTAGTGTGGGATAGTTGATCCTTGCGCAGCAGTTTGAAAAGAAACTGATTTGCCGCTTTGTTCGACAAATTAGAAGGTCTTAAAAGGTGCATAATTAATGTCTGGAGCATAGATACATGCCTCGTTGAAAAAAACTCAATTTCATTATTATAGTTATTATTATTATATATTTAGTTGATTTATTTTACAAAAATATATCAATTTTATATACAAATAACCAACTATATACACTGCACTAACACACATAGCCGTACACCACCCCACCATACACTACAAGAAACACACACTAAGCTTTCTCCAGCTTCTTGAAAAACTTCCTTAAGAATGCAGCAGCCGCTGGCAAATTCTCCTTCTGTCCAAGGATTTCCCAGACAGATTGACCGTCAATATTTGTACTCCTCTCTTCCTCCATAGCCGGGCAATCTAGTAGTACGTGGCTGGGATCCAGCGGCATGTTGCATAATTTGCAAATATAACCCTCTTCCTCCTTGCATTTATACAAGTATGTTCCCATCCGAAACATTGCGATTGCTCTTCTGTCTTCCTTTCCTAGGAGGTTGGTATAGGATGCACCATTCTCCTCGTGAGGAAAACCCATAAAGAAGGAGAGGTGGATTTTTCCTCACTTCCTCCCAGAGCTCATCCCTAGCCTTCCTTATGATAGCCTCTTTCACTCTCCTTTTAATGGATTCTTTACTGTACGGCGCCTCCAATAGGTGTTCCAGCCCTAAATCCAGAGTCAGTGCCCTTGCCCTCCCTGCCCAGGAGTCTGGACCCCCTACTACTTGAGCTTTTACACACTCTTTTTGCAGAAGGCGCTCCTCACTCGTACTTAATTTTATAAAATAAACCAGCAACCTTTGCGTGGCAACCCATGAGGTAGGAATCCTCCCTACGTCAAGTAGCGCTCCGCTTGTTGCGCACGTTTTTCGAACCCCCAGTAATGATTTTGAGTGCAAGGCACCTAGCATGTTCACCTTGCGCTTGTTACAGTCTAGAGCCCATATCTCGCTCCCGTAAGTCAGTATAGGTTCCACCATTGTGCTGAAAATCTGCCCTAGGGTAGAGCAGGCTAGCATCGGGTATTTGTAGGGTGTTCTTCTCACTGTAGTTAAAGCGACTTTAGCTGCATGGTTAGCACAATCTATGTGCTTATTCCACGACCCACAGTTGGTTAGCGTCACTCCGAGGTATTTATAGCTTTGTACTACCTCCAACTCTTCTCCCCCATAGTAAAATTGGTTACCACTGTGCTGTTTCTTTGATTTAGAAAATACCATTATTTTTGTTTTTCTGGTATTTACCTCGAGCCCCCAGTCCTTACAATAGGCGTGCAGCTTGTTCAGCGCCCTTCTTAACCCCGTTCTGGTGAGCGTCATAACCGCAACATCATCAGCGTACAGGAGCGTTTTAACTTCCCGCTCATTGATCGCCGGCGCATGTATATCTATCGTGTCCAAGGAGCTCGGCCAGTCATTGATGAAGGCGGCAAACAACAGCGCAGAAAGCTGGCATCCCTGCCTAAGTCCTGCATGGAAGGGTACTGCTTCGGTCCTTTTGTTTGTTCCTACTTTAACTGAGAAATACGTCCTTTCGTATATGACCTGCAGCAACCTTATGGTTTGGAAGGACATCCCCATGTCTCTAAGCTTAGACCATAAGGCGGATCGATTGACTGAATCAAAGGCTGTTTTGAAATCTATGAAGGCTACATACAATTTTCCCCTTATCTTTTCTTAACGTTTTTCGCACTAGCTCGTCTAAAATTAAAAAAATTTTTTTTTTCATTATTATAGTTCGAATTATTAAAAGAAAACCAAAACAAAGATCAACTATCCCACCTTTCCCCCTACCTCTTTATCTATTTTATTATATCTGTGTCTACGGTTTCGTTAAAACCGTTGGTTAGTGCGGACGTGTTCAAGTCTTCTCGTTTCCTGCGTGAACAGATGTTTTTGTTATTTTCATTTTTGACAAAATGTTAACTATGTTCTGTAGTAAATTTGAGCAAATGTTAACCCTGTTAACTACCATCGTGTCCAAGCGAGACTAATGACGTCCATAAAGATAGCTTTGTGGAACGCCAAAGGTCTGGCCCAAAGGAGGCTAGTGTAGTGGCGGGGATCCGCCACTGATCAAACAGACTCGCGTAGCCTATGAAGGCGCTGACCCAGCCGTGCGTGGTCAGCACATACCTAGGAAACGGACAATGGGTAGGCAAGTGGCCAATGGACAAAAAGGCCAGAGACAGATTGTCCAAGATTTTGTGAGCACAACATGTTTGATCATCAATAAACAACTAAGTAGTAAAACTACCGTCAGCATTGAAATCATTTTCCATTACACTAGAAGTATAAAATTTCCTACTTCTCAATGAAATCGACGTTCTCCTAATTAGTGAAATCCACTTTAATAATAACTTTTTCCAGATCCCGAGATACAGCTTCTATGATGTTCAACATCCGGACGGTACTGCTCATGGAGGGGTTGCGATTCTGATCAGGACTCGTCTGCCACATCATGAGAAGATCAGATTCTGTCAAGACTACCTCCAGGCCATTGCTGTAAAGATTGATGATCCTGCTTGCCCTTTAATCCTTTCCTCGGTGTATTGTTCACCAAGGCATAAAATCTCCTCCCACCAATTCAGTACTTTTTTCCGACTCCTCGGTGACAAATTTCTCGTTGGCGGCGATTTCAACTCCAAACATTCCTTGTGGGGCTGTCGAACATCTAATCCTCGTGGCAAACAGCTCTACCTCTCTATAAGAACCAAAAACCTGACTCCTGTCTCCACTGGAGAACCAGCATACTGGCCTACTGACCCGAACCGTTATCCCGATGTCCTTAACTTTGCCGTCACCAAGGGAATTCCTCCCGCCAAATTTCAGCGACCTCTAACCTCGACTTATCCTCTGATCACACCCCTGTAATCATAACTCTCTCTCTTTCTCTCCCCTGTACCGAAACCCTCCCCTCCTCCACAATTCCCGCACCGACTGGAATAAATTTAAGTTTTTAGTAAATGAGAACTTAAACTGCAATGTCTCACTTAAAACGGAGACTGACATTGACCTAGCAATCCACAATTTCGCAACTACCATACACGACGCGGCCTGGTCCCTCACACCCGAACCCTCCCTCCTGAAACCTAGCCCTCTCCTACCTCCCCCCATTCTGCGGAAAATCGCTGAAAAGCGAAAACTCCGCAAATGCTGGCAACAATCCCGACTCCTCCAGGATAAAAAGCGTCTGAACAAATGTATTAAAGAGTTAAAATACATACAGCGCCAGGAAAAACAAAACCATACCAAACACCATCTGTCAAATGTCTTCGCACGAAGCCTTTCACGAACCAGCCTTTCACTACAGTTTCCCAGTTTTCCAGCCAAATCTACTACAGGGCCCTCCCTCTGCTCAACTTCCCTTCCTCATTCCTCCACTCTCTCCAACCACCTCGACAAACCACGCTCCTTTCCCTCCAGTTCTGGCTCCTGAGGTCCCTGAATTAATCCGTCACACCCGCTCCAATAAGGCCCCAGTGTGGGACCTGATTATCGGACGTATTGCTAAGGAACTACCTCTCAAATGTATCCGCTTCCTTGCAATTGTCTTCAATAGATGTATTCTCCTAGGCCACTTCCTTTCCTCATGGAAGGTGGCAGAGATTATCATGATCAGCAAACCTGGCAAATCCACTGACCAGTTAACGTCCTATCGTGCAATCAGTCTCCTTCCTCTCTTCTCCAAACTCCTGAAACGTGTCCTACTCTCCAGAATCAATTCCTTCCTCTCCGACACAAAACTGATTCCCTCTCATCTGTAATGGATGTAGAGCTGCTCACAAAGAGTATCCTGGCAGGGTCGCCATGTAATGGATGAAAGCTGCTTCAGCTGTTGGAATGACTGATCGTTGACTTAATGTTTTACAAGTCGTATATTTATTGTTGATTATACATGTTGTCTCTACCAGAGCTCGAGACAAACTCCTCGATGGCCTTTTGGGCCATCAGCCATTTGCCTACCCATTGTCCGTTTATTAGGTCGGTGCTGACCACGCACGGCTGGGTCAGCACATTCATAGGCTACGCGAGCCTGTTTGATCAGTGGCGGATCCACGCCACTACATCCCCTCCTTTTTGGAGATGAATTTTTAATAAAATGAAAAATTTATCTACGGACGATAATGGGCAAACAAATAACTTTACAAAATTTGATACCACTAATTTTAACATAGGCGATTACAAATAATAGTAATAAATCAACCAATAAAGAGAAATAGTTTGTCTAATACAATAATTAGCAATATAAGGACATTATGCTTATTCTATTATATTTATTTATGTTGCCGTTGCACACACTGTTTTGAACTGAAATTGTAACCTGTCTTAATCGTTTTTGTCGGCCTGTCAGTTTTGACTGAATAGTACGATTGACACAGTACGAAAAAAAAATGTAAATAAGCTAAGCCTTTTTGTAGTTTTTGATAATCTAAAACATTTTCCAAAATTTAATTAGATTCTTCCTAACATATTTTCTTTTTGGCTGTCTCTTTGGACGCCAAAATATTCTCCGCAGGGAATGAAAGACTAAACTCGCTTCTACGAAGTTGTCTATCCCTATCATAGCGCGGGCGGGGGAAGAATAGCACATTATATGTGAAACGTAGACCTACGCTCTTCGAACCCCTTCGCAGATACAACTTTATTAAAGACGGACTTAGACTTATCTAAGTCCATGTAGTTGAAGTCTGCAATTTTAGGAAGTGCAATTGCTTTAATAAATAATGGCTTCTCCATGGGTGTCCCTTAGGATGCACCTGGATTATCGCTCATTGTCGCTGTTACACTCCATTAGCATCTTTCGAAATATCGAAAGGCTTCGGAAAATATGTAGGAAATATTAAATTGCGAAAATTGGAAAATATTCTGTAGATAACGATAATTTTCGTATGTCAGATTACGAACTGTCATGTTAAGTCGTTATATATTTTAATTAAAAAATTTGTGCAGTTCAACAAACTCAAAAGAAAAAATTTTAGCTTGTATTGGCAAATCGTTTATTTCTAGTGTCAATAGTCACAGGTTTATCAGTGGTGCAAGCAACGTTAAGATTTAGAAAACCTGAGTTTGATTCGTCCGTTCCTTGTTGGAACGACGGCAGCATGCAGAACAGTGGTAGCGTTGATCCTGTTCGTGAAGGATTTTCTGAGTCGAAACCTTGGCGTGGGACGATTTCGTCTGCAACGCGACAGCTCGAGGGACAGTGTAGGCTGATAGGGCAGTGGCGATCACTGTGCTCGTCTTCGGTTCTTGGAGACCCATTCTGATGGTTAGACGTCCGAACGGAAGAAAAATTCATGGACTGCTTCTCACGAAGAGTAGTCCGCTGGTAGGGTCGCCATGTAATGAATGTAAAGCTGCTCACAAAGAGTATCCTGGCAGGGTCGCCATGTAATGGATGAAAGCTGCTTCAGCTGTTGGAATGACTGAAGAGCTGCTCACAAAGAGTATCCTGGCAGGGTCGCCATGTAATGGATGAAAACTGGTTGGCCGTTGAAATGACTGAACGTTGACTTAATGTTTTACAAGTCGTATATTTATTGTTGATTATACATGTTGTCTCTACCAGAGCTCGAGACAAACTCCTCGATGGCCTTTTGGGCCATCAGTCATTTGCCTACCCATTGTCCGTTTATTAGGTCGGTGCTGACCACGCACGGCTGGGTCAGCACATTCATAGGCTACGCGAGCCTGTTTGATCAGTGGCGGATCCACGCCACTACACATCAGTTTGGTTTCAGGAATCGCCACTCCACCATTGAGCAGGTTCACCGAATCGTGAGGAGAATCAACAACGCCCTGAAGGCCAAGGAATACTGTTCTGCGGTCTTCCTGGACGTTTCCCAGGCCTTCGATAAGGTCTGGCATGGAGGCTTCGAATACAAACTGAGAAGCTGTATTCCTTCCTTCCTTCTTCCCATCCTACCTCGAGAACACGTATTTCTATATTAAACATTTGGGGAGCATACCAGCCTCTTCCCCATCTGCGCCGGAGTCCCTCAGGGAAGCGTGTTAGACCTGACGCTGTACCTAATATACACGTCCGACATTCGTACCACAGACTTTACTACAATCGATTTCCTTAACGGTACCTCCATCCCCAGTCAGATTCTCCCTCAAATACTCCTCCCGACTGGCAGTTCATCACAATCCTTCTGCATCATCCCTTCTTGACGAACCACATGACTAACGACGCCTCAAGAGGCCCAAACCCCTAGACTCCGTAGCACGCTTCCCATAGTGTCACCCCCTACTCCCTTCCATCTTCTTTCATTCTTTCATTATTTCTTCTTTCTTTCCCATCATCTTTCTTTCTTTTTTACTTTCTTTTTTACTTTCTTCTTCTATTATTGTCTTACATTCTACCCTATTGTCTTATTTCTTCTACCCTATTAGCATCATGTTCTTCTTTTCTTTTCTTTCCTTTCCCTCTCATTTCGTTGATTCCCTTCCATCTTTTCTACTTTCCTATTATTTCTTCTTATTCTTACCACTCTACTATCCCTCTTTCCTTTTCTTATCCCATCCTCTGACTGCTCTTCCAGTCGCATCCCTTTATCCCATCCCTGGGGCTGAGACACTGGTCTACTCCCTAGATAAAAGGCCCCCTATAGTCAAACCAACCACAAAATGTCCCGCTTAGAGACAGATGGTAGTTGACAAGGGAAAAAAAATCTGTGTCTACATATTTATTTAAAAGATGTTAAGCAACTCTCGGATGACTCTCGGGTCTACTCTCGTCCAGAGTTCAGAGTGCTCGAAAATTACCCGAGGGCTACTACAACGCAATTTTTTGTCTGCTCTGACAAAGGTGATATAAAGAATATCTGTCACAAAAAAATGAAATGAAAGAACCTAACTCCCAAACAATAGACTTGTACTTCAAAGAAATAGAAACTATAGAATCTCGAAGACAGGCGCTGTTGTGTTCCAACAGAATTTTGTGTTCCAATTGAATTTTTGATTCAACATATTGTGGTGGCCGCGTAACTTGGTTTTCGTGGAGGCCGCGCAAGCGGAAGAAAAAAAAAAACAAGATGTCAATTTTTAGGCTGCATTCTGTACGCATCAATAACAAATAAAATTTTTAAGCATTCTATAAGTATTTGCTCTCTTATAACTGAAAATGAACACGCCAACTAAAATATCTTATATATGATTCAAGGAAATCAATAATGATTTCAAATGTAAAGATCTGTCCACCCCATTGATAGGGGTTGTTGTCCAAACAAGCATATTCAAGATATGATAGGTTCAGTGATAGAACCATAAGGAAGTTCAAACAAACCTTTGTAATGGCAAAGTCCAGTCATTGATAAAGATTATTCTTACTCATTCCAATTCATCCCTATTCATTGGTTCTGTCACGTATCCACGGGATGTAAATTCAACCCCCGAAATCATTCAAGACCCAATTCAATTCTGACACTCAATTCAATAACTTTCAGTTAGTATCAAGACACTTGTGATTTTTTGGTGGAACACAACACGTCTTCCCGAAAAACATCTACGCAACTAAAATCGAATAATCGTGAATTTGTATTTTATTCAATAAAATAATTTGTGAAATAAAGTGAGAAGAATTAATTTTCGAGAAAGTCGCGGTGCTACGCACGACGCGCAACAGCGCCAAACCCCAAGAGTCCTGACCAGGAGGTGGAGTGATCGGCTGACCCCTGACCGAAGTGATCTAGTTCAGAGAACTCTGAGGTCAATCTGGTTAGAGCTAGGACTCTGACTAAAGTGGGGTGGCCTGACTTACGAAATGCCACAGATCCTCACGAGACATGTATGCTCTGGGAGGTATCTGTGTCGGATCCGGAAGGACTCGACGACGCGTTGCCACCACTGTTCATGTATAGAGGACACGGCAGAACATACGCTGACCGTATACCCGGAGACGTCTCCGCAAGACGTTATCAGGCAAGATCTCTCCCTGACTGTGAACTTATGGGTGATCTTTAACAACCAAAAAAATTTGGTCGAATACTCCTCCTTCTGTGAGGTGGTGATCTCGCAGAAGAAGAAGGACTTCTCGGAAGTGTTCAAGGGAAGGACGGACAGCTCCGAGAAGTCCTCTGGACAAAAACTGAAGAATCTCAAGACCAAGAAATAGTGGAAGTAAAATAGAAAGTAGTAAAAAAATTGAGGAAAAAACTTATACATAAAAGATGAAGAAGAACCCAAGTAGATGAACGAGTAAAGGAGGAAGAAAACAGGTTTTATTAGTTTAAAACAGAAATTGAGAAGAAAGACGCAGAGAGAGTGTTAAAAAAACGTGATTCAGGTTCAAAGTAGACGACACCAACAATACAAAACCATTCCCAAAAGTGTTGTTCACAAGACCGAAGGGAGAGAAAAAGTCGGAGACAGGAAACCACTAACATTTAGGGCTTGGAAAACGTCCAACATCACTCCAACAACACCAACAAACAACAGCAGCAACAACAACCCTCGAAGGAGATTCAACAAAAAGATTTTTCGTCTTCTTCGCTCATTCACTTCGTCCTTTGGGTGTATCACGTTCGCAGGAAATCGACTTTCACGTGACGCAAAAAGAACAAAACGATCTACAACAGAAAATACATTCAAACGCAGAGAGGAAGAGAAAGGAAGGAGAAAGTGAGAGAGTAGGCAACATCCAAAAAGGCAACATAAGCGGAAAAAAGGAAGAAGAGGAGGGGAAGGGGTGGAGAAGGAAGTGCCGAAAGGAAGACTTTGGTCCGTGACCTGACTGACGCCTGAGCTTTTGGTAATTGGCCCGGAGCCTGCGTCACGTACGCCTCTGATACGTCTCATATTTCTCACATAACTTATTCTTTTGAAAATTCGATACCACGTTTCCCTCGCCTTCTTATCCCTTCCTACCCACCGCTTTCTTGTTTTTGTGAGTTTTCAGCGCCTCCTCTGCTTTTCCTTCCACCGCAAATTTGAGTTTTACTTTTTTCTTATTGCTTTTCTGTTGCAAGACTTCGAATGACGCGACTTATGCTCTATGCTCTGATTTCCCTTGGCCCCCTTGACATAGGGGTCCAAACCGAATCGAATCCTTCTCCTCCTCCTTGTTTTCTTCCTTTGAATTCTTCAAACACTATTCTCGATTTCAGTTAATTTCGAGAACTTTTTAACCCTTGCTAACTACCATCTCTCTGCAAGTACGAGACACCTTGTAGTTGGTCTAGTTGTGAGGGGGATTTTGACTGGGGAACAGACCAGCGCCTTAGTCTCAGGAGAGGGTATGGAATATGGAGTGATTTTCAGGCCACATTTTCACAGATGATGCGATTAGGGACAAACCAAAGAGCGTTGCCTAGGATGAGAAGGGTTTTCGATTAAAATCGTTCAAAGATTTCTAGGTTTGAGTTTGCAGATGAGCTCCAGAGCTGAATCTCGTAGTTTTAGATGGGTTAAGGATGATTTTGTAGATTAGGAGTTTGTTGCCAAGGATGAGTTCTGAATCCCTTCTCAACAGCCAGAGAAGTTTATTAAAAACCAACTGGGCTTGGACTCTTTTTGTTTTTATATAGGTTTTTCAAGTCAATCTGCTGTCAGAATGAATTCCGAGATATTTGACTTCGGTCGACCGTGGAATAAGATTACCGTTAAGGAAGTTTGGGGCACATTCCCCTTTCCGGAGTTCGTAAACTTGGCCAAAAGGCTTTTCATTCACATTTAACACCATCTCATCCGCTTTCTGGTTACAAACCTTCTCCCATAAAGATGGTTTAAATCTTTCGTGGCACAAGGGAGTTGTGTAGTGAACGGAGCCTCGGGGATACCTGGTGCCCTCCCCGAGTAAGTAGCCTTACCCAGATACAGGGGACACTGCCTGGGTGGACCTCCATCTCCCCCTTACAGCCCCACAAAATGGATGGACTTAACAATGGACTCGCCATCCGTTTCGGGAATCGCGGGGGTAAGGCGCAATATCCGAGGGGGGGACAATACAGGATGGATGACTGGACGACGACTACGACTTAGGACCGGAACTTGGAATGTTTTCTCCCTGACGGTGGAGAAGTGCCTGGAACTGGTGGAGGAGGCCTAGAGGTATCGTTTGGATATCCTGGGTGTCTCCTCCACCAAGAAAAGGGGCTCCGAGACCGTGGATCTTCCCGAAGGATGGAAGCTCTTCTGCTCCGGAGTCGACCCTGCAATGGTGCCGCAGGCGGGTGTGGGGATACTCACGAGCCCCCAGCTGTCGGACCGGGTGATTGAATGGACCCCGTTGGGGGGAAGGATGGCGGTACTGAAGCTTCAGTTGAAGACGTCAACTCTGGCTGTTCTGCAGGTGTACGCACCTAACGACCAGTCAGAGTATACCGCCTTCCTGTTGGACGTGGAAGCCGCTATGAAAATAGCGGCTAAAGCGGACAATTATATCCTGATGGGGGACTTCAACGCCCATGTGGGGAACGACTCTGAGACATGGAGGGGTTTAGTGGGAAGGAATGGCGACCCCGACTGTAACCCGAACGGGGAGAGGTTGTTGGATTTCGGCTGTGCCCATCGCCTGGCGATCATGAACACCTTCTTCCAGCACAGGGACGTCCACAAGTACACTTGGTACCGTGGCACACTTGGGTAGAAGTCTATTATAGACTTTGTCATGGTGCCCATGTATGCGACGTTAAGGCTGTGAGAGGGGGCGGAATCTTTTGCGCACAGCATAAACGATAGATTCGAGCAACTTCCAACGCTTTTTGCTGAAGTGAAGGAGGAATGGCGTCTGTTTAAAACAGCCGTCACCGAATCCGCGGAGGCAGCTTGTGGGGTGAAGCGGCTTGGCGTGGCGGCCGGTGGCTGCAGGCGGACTCAGTGGTGGGGAGACCCGGAGGTCCGGCGGGCCATTAAAGAGAAGAAGGAAGCCTTCAAGGTGTGGTTACACCGGAAGGACGAACTCTCTCGAGGCCGGTACGTTGAGGCGCGAAGGACTTCCAAGTTGGCTGTGAAAGCAGCCAAGGAACGGGCTTGGAGGGAGTTCGGCGAGCAGCTTGAGTCCGACTACGGATCTGCCAGGAAAAAGTTTTGGCAGACCATCCGCCGCCTCAGGGGGAGGAATCCGGGTGCCGTTGGAGGGGTAAAATCCAAAGACGGCACTCTCCTCTTCGAGGAGAGGGCCATCCTTGCTCTTTGGAGAGAGTACTTCTCAGAGTTGCTCAACCCAACTCAGGGCACCTAGGGGTGGTAGAACCGGCGCCACACTTGGGGCGGAGAATAGTCCCACCGTGACTGAAGTCGCTCAGGCGATTAAATCGCTCAAGAGCGGCAAATCTGCTGGGTGTGGATGAAATTCGGCCCGAGATGTTGAAGGCGCGAGGGGAAGAGGGAGTCCTTTGGCTCACTCGCGTCATTAAGGTGGCCTGGCAGGGAGGAACAGCGCCGGAGGATTGGCAGACCGGGGTGATTGTCCCGATCTTTAAGAAAGGGAGCAGGAGTGATTGTCCCGATTATAGGGGCCCCGTGGCCGTCCGCAGCAGGGGGCAGCGGGTGATAGCCTTGGCCGAATTTGGTCTGATAACCCTGGGTACTCTGACCTCGATAGCGGAGGACCGTTCCAATTGGAAGTCCTTAGTTGCTTCCCTCACCCCGCGACCCTAACGGATAAGTGGGTTCATGAAAAAAAAAAGAAAGAGTATATTAATATGAAAGTTTTTTTGGTTTTCAAATAATACTTTATGTTATGTTTACTGTATTCACTTATTTATTTATTGTTTCGATCAACAAATGCCAACCGGGGCTTCTACAGAATAAACCATGTGAAATGTATCAGTTAGATCCAGAATAAATCATACATTGTATACCCACGACAGCTTCGCAAATATGCTGCGGAAACAGTGACAACAACAAAAGGAGACCGAGTAGCACTTGGTACACGAAAGAAGACCAAACAAAGGATTAAATCAGCTGTTTGAGCGCCCAAACATAGATTTCATCAGATGTGGAATCATTAAGTGGATCGGCCATATTTCGAGAGGTAGGAACACCCTCATTTATCATGTAAAATTCAACGACCATTCAGGCAAGAGAGCAAGAGGAGGCACTGAAAACTATTGTGAACAATGCGAGGGTCCTCGACGGTTTGTTAAACCAACTTTGATTGAGACAGGTAGATGTTAACAAGAGAGGGGGGTTGCTCATAAAAAGAAAAGAAACCAGTGCTGATTACTATCATCACACACATTATTGCTAACAGTCTCGATAACCTCAAAATTCTACACTACTTTTATTATTGTTTTCTTCTTATCCAGTTTGTTTTGTTTGTTTTCTTCTGTTTCATCTTATTCTCGTCATTATTTCAGTCCGACTTTCACCCTCACGGTTTCATCATTTTTATTTACCCCTCGCTAAACAACGAACATGAAAAAGACGAAAAGAATATGAATCCAATTACATTCCCAAGACAATTAAACAAAACCAACTTTTTAATTGTAAAAATGACCTGCGAAAATCTTTGGAAACGTTTTTTTAAGTTTTTCCAACAACTTTTGTCCTCTCCCCTGTATTCCTCTCCCACTTTCCCTTATTTTATATTATTTCCTGCAAAGGAAGGAAACAAAATGAAGAGGAGGGGTAGGAAGAAAAAGGATAGAAGGTAAAAAAAAATTTTTTTTATTAATTTTCTCATAAAAGTTTTAAATTTTGAGATTTTTGGAAGGCAGTAGAGAAGGGCGAGGGAGGGGAACACAAATACCTAATTCACATTAATCATTCATTATTTTATTTGAAGGAATTTTTTTTAAAGCTAAAATTCCGAATAAATTGATTTTGAAAGAATTTTTATCGGGAACGTCGATGAAAGGAAGGGGAGCATGGGGCATGAGGAACAGGTCGACTGATTCCCAGTAATTAATATCTGTCTTGGAAATTGCGGCAAGAAAAATGGGGGGCCTGTCAAAATGGAACCGAGAAAACTCTCGGGAAATCGCGATATAAATTTTCCTATTTTCAAACGACTTGTCATTAACGTTTTTCCTAAACTTGGATTCAATTCCCTGGCTTCCCATCCGTTCTTGTAGCAATTTTCTTTTTTTACTCCTTCTCCTTTGGAGAGGAAGAGGGAAGACTAAGGGTGGGTGGGTGAGGACTTAGTATTTGTTTAAGTCAACTTGTGACGTCCTTCCAGCTTCAAACTGGTTGTTCACGGTTCCGAGAGAGTATTCTATCAAATTGAGGATGGGGGCAAATTTTTTCATAGTTCTTCTTCCTCTGGTTTTTTTCTCATATTTCTTTTTATCATTTTCCCGTTCTTTTCTTATTCCATTTTTTTGTTTTGTTGTCTTTTCTCTTCTTTGTTTATTGCACTGCCTTTTACATTTACTGCTACCATTATCTTTTTCATAAAAGAACCGAGAATATTGATATTTAAAAGCATATGACCATTACAAGGTCGAATCAAACATGAAGGACAATATTCTCCTTGAAGAAACCAGAGAGTTGAATTAGTTATTATTATTCGGCACTAAAGCTCATTCAGATAATTGGCCTTCGCACTCACGGCTGCCCACCGAGCCCGATATACTGAAACGGTCCTCCAGCTACAAATTACCAGTACTCTCAGGTCCTCCTCCATCTTTGTGAACCACCCCTTTTTAGGTCTGCCTGGTTGTATGCTTACAAATAAAGAACCGAAACGTGGAAAGCAAAATATTATAAATTATTTTAGGCAGACGAAGACTCTAGCCACCAAGCTGAGTGGAAAAATAATCGAAAGCTTTCGAAGAAATGAATTGTTAGTCAAAAAAATCCAGCATAAAGAAAACCTATAGGATAAATGACAGACACTCGGAAGACCTGACAAAATTATTTAGAAGTCAAGTGTTAAGCGTGATGTTTTTATTTCCTCTTACTTCCCATTTTAATCTTCATTCTTTATCAGACACGAATAACAACCTTGGGGAAAAAACTTTCACAATTTGTTCTCTTCCCAGCCACTACCAGCCTCTTTTAATGTTTTTCCAGATCAGGCGTTAGAAGGAAGAGGAAGTGGGAACGAAGGGACGAGGAGAGAGAGAGGACTAACCTGGTGAAAACCCAATTTCATGAAATGCAATTTTTCATTTTCCAAATTCTCTCGACTCTCCCTCTCTCCCTCTCGGAAAAGGCATCTGGTGTCCTCATTTTTTGACTGACAGGGCAATTACCGAACCTTCACCGCTTTCATCTCTTCGATTTCTGACTTTACGATTTTTTGTCGGCCATCCTGACCAAATGTTAAATCTTAAAAAGCGGTGGGAAATTCTTTTTTTGCCTCTTCTTGTCCTATTGAATGACATGTTTCACCCCTTAATCCATATCCGTCTAGTAGGCTTGCGAGGGCAGTTGAATAAGAAAGAAAAAGAAAGAAGAAAAGTTTTAATTTGTAACGATAGTTTTTCTAATTTTTTGGGTCATTTTCAAATAATCCGCTGATTCACTGAAAAAACAAGAAGAAAAGCAAACGATGGCTGAGGGTAGAGGGTACCCATGTCTAAGAGGACGGATGGCGAAGAAAAAATGGACTGTCGTGGTAGCCACGGAAGTCTAACATTTCACATGATTCAGGTCTGACAGGTGACACGCCTGCTCCAAATACCTTCATTCGTGGCATATAACGAAGCAACATAGCAATATGTTATTATTGCAAAACAGAAGAAGATACGGCCAGCTCACTCTAAGAAGAGGTTTCACCCAGTCAAAAATTCAGACACAGATAAGGGAACATGACCAGACATTTTTGTCTCACCCAGCCTCCTTTCCATCTCCCGTTTTTTGTCTTTCTCTCCCAAAATATAATCCATCCTAAGAATTTTTAATATTTAACCTCTATTCAAACTATACTAAAGCTCTGAGAACTTTTCGAGCTTTTCTCGGTCTGAAGTTTGTAACAGTGAGAAAAAGGAAAAAATTATTTTCTCGTTCTCTTTTTGTTTTCCGAAACACGGCCACAAACGAAACAACCAGTTCAACTTTCCTCTATTTATTGCGCCTTATCCTCCTCTTCCACCAATCCAAACTTTCTTAAGTATTAAAAAAAGAAATAAGTAAAAGATAACCACTTAGCAGCTAAAAAATTAATAAAAAGGAAGAGAAAAGCGGGAGGAAAGAGGTGTATGAAAGAGTAAGTTTTCAGGAAAAAAAATGTTGTTGGAGTGAATTCCTTCTTTCAATTCCTCATTGAAGAAGAGAGCGGAAGACAGGGAGTGGGAAGTAGGAAAAGATTAGACGAAGAAGTAAAATTTGCCTAAAGAAAATAAATAAATAAACAAAGAAAAGCGGGAAAGCTCTCGCTCGGAAATTGAAAACGGAATCCGCGCCATCACTTTCTGTACTCTCTGCTTCCTCCTCCTTCTCTCTTGTCTCCCATGTCTTTTACAATTTTTGCAGTGCCTCTCCTCCTCCACCTTCATCTCTCTTTCTTCCTCCCGACCACTCAAAATCCAACACGCATTTACAAAATCTCAAGTGCCCACTCTTTAAAACCTTTTTTTACTCTATCTCTTCCTCCTCTCCTTCTCTGAATAAAATATATATTACTATGTATTATTATAAACAGCCTTTGTATGAAATCTTCAGTTTTCGATAAGATTTCTCTTTTTTAAGATGAAAGGAGAAAAAGGAGGAGGGATACGAACAAACCAAAAGAGAAGAGCGGAGGAGGAGGAGGAAGAAAAAGTTTTCCCTTACGGTGGGAAAAAAGGCTCAAAATTTTTTAACCCACTTGAAAGTCTGGTGACAAAAGATTCGAAAAAAAGAGAGGTGGAGGAATAGTGTAGGTGAACGGAGGAAGGGAAGAGGGATGGATTCGAAGTAAATTTATCTCACTTGCGAAGGTTTTTCGTGCTTTTCCATGGGCAGGAGGCAAGAGATGAGAGGGATGAGAAATACGGGAATAGTATTTAATGGCGAACGCAATTTTCGGTGTCCAGGAAGAAGATCATCAGCGAGAAGACAAGCAAAGATTTCCTTTGCCTCAAAATTGCCTCACATGGGTACAAAAATCATATGGATCATTTAAAGAGCTCGGAGTTCGCGATTCGTCAATGCATTTCACAATCATCAATGCATGACTCATGTGCATTCGTCTTTATTAATATGAATATGATAAAAAGAAGAATTATCGGGTTAATTCAAAACAGGGCAAAGGAAAGACACAAACGCAATCGGTCAAAATAACTTCACATTACGGAAATGAGAAAGAAGAGGAGTAAAAGAGAGGAAGATGAGAGATGTCACAGGAGCAAAGTCAGCACAAAAGAGAAAACAAATTTTCCCAAAGTCAATTTGTCAAGAATAAAAATTGTGCCCGCGTGGAAATGTCTGGCCACGACCGTGACTTTCAAGAAATGTCACCGCGTCCTAACTTTCATAAATTTCAAATTGACTTGGGTAAAAAGTTAACTCGAAACTATTTTTTTCTTCGTCTTCTTTCCCCCTCTAAGGATGAAAGAAAAAAAATTTTTCTTTTTTACAACACAACTTTCCTCTTTCTTTAGACGAATGAAGAAAGGGAAATTGGGAAAACGCCCTTGCCTCCTCTCCCCCGACAAAGAGAAAGTTTCAACCCTTTTTACTTTAAACCATTCAGAGTTGCATTACTTCCAAATTTCAGGCTTCGTCAAATAGAAAACAATTTCAAACTTTCCTCCCACAAAATATTTGATTCCTTATTCGCAAATACCGATGATTTTAGTTTGACGAAGGCATTTCATGAAACAGACAGATACAGATAATCAGATATTTAGATTAAAAAAAAAAGCTTTCAGCCATTATAAGAGTTAAAAGGCGAAAAGCAACGAGGAAAAGTTGCACTTTTCGAAAACAAAAACGACGATTTCATTCAACTTCCACTTCATTCTCTCCCCATACCACCATCATCTACCCTTAAAACAGGCGGAAATCACAGAAATGAAACAGCAAAAGAGCAAAAGCTTACTCTGATAAAGTCTCCGCCATTCTTAAACCGGGTAAAATGAACGAAACATGACACAAAGCACATCGTGGAAGCCACACCCGACTTTTACAGGAATCCGTTTTCCTCTCCCCTGTACCCCCGTTCCTGTCCTGCTTTCTCTCAAATCCCTTTTGTAGTTTTCTCTCCTACCCCCTTCTCCCATCTCCAAGCCTCCTAAGTACCGCTCTCTCTCTCTCTCTCGTCCAGACCGTCAATCCCGAAATCCAAAGTGTTTAATTCAGAATGTACTACACAATCACGACTAATGAAAACAATTAATTTAGATCCCACCGAAAAAACCGGAGAGGTTCTTTAAACCTACAGGATAATGTATTAATTAATCAGAGAATTACATGTTAAGCTTCAGTGGAGGCATTTGAAGGAAGGAGAAGCTCAAACAATTTAAATTACCCCCTAAAGTCTGTCATTCTCTTCTCCCGACGACGATTAGGGCGTCTTTGTCGGAGCTTAAAACCAGATTTTACTCCGCCTTTCTGAAATAACTTATTCTCGTGTTAAACTTGAGCCAGGCAGTCGATATACTCCGGAATCTCTGTCATCTGTCTTTTAAAGACATTCCAAGTGGGTACGACTGACCTCTGTAGCACTCCTAATCATACGTCGAACGACCAAATTAATTACCAAAGATTCCAAGGAATAATTTTTGAAAACTTTTACACCTAGAACTTTAAACCTGTCTTAAAAACCGTTTAATAATTGAGGTAATCCGTGAGGGGGCGCTTCGTCCGAATCAGGCGGTCGCACTATACTGTTATGCTTTAGAGGTACCAGTCTTATCCTGATCCTTTCTACGATTTATTGCCCTATCTAGCGGTCTGACTCTAAGCTCTCTATACACTGGGAACAGCGCTTTGGTTGGCGCCTTCTTCTTCTCCTCTTCTCAATCGTAAAAACAGACATATATTAGGTCTATAATTTACAACTCTAAAAACATCCCTCATTACTCCTTGCTCGTCGCTTGCCGTACTAGGACGAGTAAGTCGAAAGAAGTTGGTAAGAGTTCAGCGTGTGTCCGCGTTTTTAGTGTAAATCCGATAATTTGCACGGATTCTCCATCCTCGACGCAGAAAAAGAATCGTGGGAAGAAAACCTAAATTTTTACTTTGACTACCAACTCGGACTACGGACTCCTGCTTATATTATATGACTATTATTATTAACTATCTATTCTATTACTATTATTCTATTATTCTAACACTGAACTATGATTCTAACACAGACTCTCCACTGGTCTCGGAGTGATATTTATACCATAGACAAAGGATGAGACATCCATCACGAGTCAAGGCATGAGTATCACTTGTTTTTCTCACCCTTGACACCAGGCAGTATTATCTCATCCTCTTGCCTTCCAATTTCCACTGACGATCAAAGCAAGTGCTTCACCAATAGTCCACTTGATTTCTTCATCTCCTCGTGACAAACATCCTCTGTTCTCACTTATTCCGTGTTCTTGTGACCAACTTTCTTGAGACCCCTAAGCTTTGAACGCTGAGTACCTTTGGACATGGGTGACTCTGAGCAACCTCGGGCATTGACGGCCCGAGTCATTACACCTCTGTATTTCGTATGAATTCCAATAAGAAATAAATGATACAGGTGGAGTGGATTATCTGTCCAAGGTGTTGGATGAAGATACAGTTTCTGATAAAACTTGTAGAAGGTGGTTTGAGAACCACCAGGGTGGTTTTCACCTTTCTGATGAGCCTAACTCTGGGCGGTCGCTTTAATCAACTACTGGTACTATTAAGATCATTTTAGAGTAAAACCTTTTTTCGGCAACATAGGACATTGCCGATACAAATAAGTCATACATAAGGATGGCAATTATATTATTCAATAAAGATTACTTAAGGTATGATACATTTATACTTTTGTGTTATTCTAAAAACGGACATAGCTTTTCGGTAGACCCGATATTTTATATTAGTTCGAAATTCGTGTGTTTTGAGACACCAATCCACCTAATTCCAAAAACTTGCTTACTACATACAGTTTTTCAATTGAAACCTGTATGAAAATGTATCCTGTCTCGTATTTCATGGCTCAAAACTTTCTTCCTATTGGTTGTATTTACAAAAGCCTGTTATTATACCTAATACATTTTGGATACCGAATACAATTTGGTCAGCTGTTTGGCATGAAAATGCATCCTAAAATGGTGGAACACATTAGGGCCATGGAGAAATAAGAATCTACCAATTTTGCAACAACTGAGATCCGTTCATTCATTGGCATTACAGCTCTGTAGGAGCTTTGGTCTTCACAGTCACCCGTCTCTATCTGTCCTGGTCCTTGGCGACGTTTCTAGCAGTTTTTAGTTTTCTTTTACTTCTAGTCAACTTTTTCGAGGCCTGCCGGGTTGTCGTTTGCCCTCAGGATAGGTTGGTTGGGAACTGCCTGGTGATCGGCCCATCGCAGTCGAGCTCTTCTGACCTCGGTTGACAGAGGTGTTTCTGTGTAACGGTCATACAGCTCCTGATTGTACCTGTGGCGCCAGACTTTGTTGATGAGGACTGGCCCGTAGATTTTTCTCAGGAAGACCATCATAAATTTTATGTTAATGTGCCTTGAGTACCGCACCATTAGAATCTACTATAGTGCTCAGTAATGCCAGCGCACTGGTAATGAGTTCAAAAATTTTGCCAATCTGTTCATCGACACAGACAGGAATAGAATGTTAAGCACCTACTTGTATGTCATGGATAGTTCACAGATAAAACCTTTCTAATATTTAAGTAGAAACAAATGGTGTTACTTCCTTAGTTAATCAAGTCATGACAGATGTACATGGGAATGATAGCCTGAAGGTAAACTGTACGCGTCGAAACGCGGACATGTAAAACCTTCTTTTTCTGATAAGACGTGTGGCCCAGTCGAAATGACCACAATGAAAGTTCGGCCCGGGAAGAAAAAAGCTTGAGTACCAAGGTCCTAGATGTGTCAAAGCGTGTACTATCATATTATACAGTGTTATAATTTAAACGACCATGAATATTTTGAATGTTTAAAACCCTTTTCTCTGCTCTCCGTTCACTCACTCCCTGGATAAAAAAATGAATAAATATCATTTCAAAAGAATTTTCCGTTACTATTTGGGAAACAAACAAGCAAGAAAAACTTTGAAAAATTCAGTAAAGGGAAAAACAAAATTCCAATACAATAAAATAAAAACGGAGAAGTAGAGAGAGGGGCGAGGGAGAAGGAAGAGGTGAGAAAACATTTTAACATTTTAGGATACAAGCAAAACAACAGCAGCAGAAAACGCCGGTCCAATTTTTCCTCTCCCCAACATAAATGCAGAAGGAAACAGGAAAGGAAAAAAAACTAGTCATAAACTCGTGTCAATTTATGGCAGCTATTTTCTCACATTTTTGTGTACACACCGATAGAGCAGAGAAAGAAATAAGAAGAAACAAAAAAAGGAGTGAGGGAGTGAGGGGCTGGAGGGAGAGGAGTATATGACGAAAGGAAAAACTCAGGGCGAAGAAAATCCGGTGAAATTGACAAGTTGCAAAATTATTAGGATGACCCTGTTTCGTTCAAGTTGAGCATAAATATCAATAGAAGAAAACAGTTGTTCGGGAAGGGGAGGGTTGGAAGATAAGAAGGAGCGGGGGTGGTGGAAAGTATTTCTACACACCTCATCCTCAATCCATAACAACCACTTATAAGATTTGAGAATTTCTTTCGCACTCTCTCTCTCTCTCTCTCCATCTCCGTTTCTTTGGCAATTCTTCTGTTATTTACACCATCAATAACAGAGGTTTGAATTTCCTTCCTCAAACTGTTACCGACACTTCTTTTTCTCCTCTCCGGAATCAGAAGGAAAGACACAGGGAAAGGAGAAGGAGGGGAGAAAGGAAAGAGAAAAATATCGTTGTTCTTGGTGTTCTTATGCTTTTTACTTCCCGCTATTTTTTTTGAAATGGAGATAAAAATGTCCTCTGTAGAAAAATTTTTTTATCCAGGTTTTCTTGGAAATGAAATTCGATTTATAATTATGTGCCCGCGCCTGTTCGCTAGCTTTTCATTTCCCAGTATTTTTGTAGAAGTGGAATGGAACTTATTTGAGGGGTTCTCCTTGTCAATTTTTTTTACCTCGTGGTAACGAGACACCAAGCAATTGGTCTGGATTTAAAAGGGCAAATAACTAGAATGCTGAACAGTGTCTTAGCCTCAGAAGTTGGATAAACGGGTGTTTGTAGAGGTACAGTCTATAGAGTGGCATAAGTTACAGGAGAGAGGAAGAATAGAGAAGAGAGAATATAGAAGAAAAATAGAGAAAAGAGAAAATAGAAAAGGCATAAGGATAATGATGGAAAAGGATAGAATGAAATAGAGAGACAAGGAGAAAGAAAAGAAAACAGGGCAGAGAGAAGAGTAAAGTAGAAATCATATTAATAAAGCGGATAGGAAATAATAGTAAGAAGACAGGAAAATGAGAGGAAGAAAGGTGTCAGGGAGGATAACGGCGGTGCTAAGTGAACCCTGTTGTGGAGACAAGTGGTTTATGTCTCCTTATCAATTATTTCAGCAATTTTCAACAGTGCAAAGCCGGGGAGAATTAAATGCCAGCATTCAGAGGTCATCTTTAAAACATTTCTTTGGGCTAAATCAAGTCGATGTTATTAAGGGTGTAAAATGACCGTTTAAATAATATTTTGCAAAAAATTAGAATTTTATTACTGATTTATGTTATCTATAGCAAATAATGAACATAACAATCCTAAACTTTTAAATCTTCCAGTTACAGTGACCTGCCTCCAAGCTCGGTCGGCCTCAAGCTCTAGGCCGACCAAGAATACTTTCTGTCTAGATTTTTCTTTCTGTAAGAAAGTAGAAACTAGAAGGTGATCCGTTTGCCTCTTTTCGAATTTCTTAGATTTGACTGCTCTCAAAGTCTATCTGATTGTTATACACTTACTCGGAAACAGTATCTAATTATGTTGATTTTCTTGATTCTAAAAAAATGTTTTTGTGCTATGAAGGGTTCAATTTGAGTAAATAACGCTCCTGAGAGCTTCATACTCAAATTTTGGATATATTAATTTTAATAATAAGGGAGGGAGACGGCTTTGAAGTTGGCTTCTGAGTACAAAAGCACTCAGAAATAACGGAAAGATTAAACAAGACAGAAGTCTAATACTCGTTTGTAGAGTGCAGAGGACGGGAGACAGGGAATGAAAGAAAGTAGAAGGAAGAGAAAGACAAGGAGACGGGCAAGAAGGTAACAAATAACTAAACAAACTTTCAAATGATCCATCTTCATTTGTTGAAGCATATGCCACTTGTCAATATTGATTACCTTCGAGTTTTCAATTTTCCTTCCCCACCTCAGCATCATGCTCCTTACCTTTTCATCTCCTTCCACCCACCGCCTCCTCCTCCTCCTCTTCGTCTTCCCAAAAAACTTATTGCCGCTCGAACAGGCTAATAAATTCTAAAAAGCTTCTTCTTTTTCTTCTTCTTTTTTGCCAAGTCGGAAAAACGAGAGATGGAGGGACAGAGGGGAGAGGTTTGGGTGTGCAAAAGAGGAAAAGGAAAGTCCCGGGGCAAACTTAATAGAACCTTTCCAAAATGTTAAATATCGGATCTCCCAGAAAACTTTTTTTCCTTTTTTTGAAAAAGACACAAAAAAAAGAAATTTCGTAATGAATTTCGGGAAGGAAGGCGCCCTCAGGACAGACGTTGAGGATTTATAAAGTCGATGCACGCCCTTCTCTTGAGAGCTCAAAAGCTAAACAAGAGGAAGCTTTCTTTTCGCTCTCTCCCAGCCCATAACTTTAAGTTATAAAAATCGCCTTTAACTTAAAAAAAAAAATTCTTTTTCCTTTAAGGAAATCGTCGTCACACTTTATGTGACCTTATAGAAATCAAATAAACTTTTTAAAAGTTTACTTTTTGCTTCCTGCGTCACTATCTTCTTTTTTATTTTCCTCTTTTGTTTGAGGCTGGCCTCCAGCTCTTTTATCTCAACATTTCATTTTTTATTTTTCTTCATGAAATTATCAATTGAACTAGTTTAAAGTTTACCAACTCCACCCATCCCATGCTTTAACAACAAACGACAAAAATACTGAAGGCGCCAAATTTCTATTCATTTGGTTACTATTCCATCAACAGGAAAGTCTGTAATTGCTGCATTCGACAATTATCCCAAATTATCCCAAAATTTTTGTTTTTTGACAAATAGAAAAAAAAGACTAAATTTTTGGAATAACCCCAGTTTCCAGTCTAAAACTTTACGAATCATTTTAAGTGCTCTATGGCTCGTTTTTAATCACATCATCTCAAAGGGTCTGGCGATTTCTACTGTAAAGAAGGGAATCAGCAGATTCCCCCTCAAATACTCCTCCCGGCTGGAGAACTGTCCGAATCTTACCGCTTTCTTTTTCTTTTATGAACCCCATGACCAAAGACGCCTAAAACGAAACTAACCACTTGACTCAGCAACAAGCTTCTCCTAGTCACACCTAGTCTATCCCGTCTCCTCATCCATCCAACCAACTTTCTATCTACCTATCTGTTTTTCCTTTTTGTTCTACTTAATCCTCTTGTACTTATTTTTTTCTTCTTGACTCTTCCCTTTCCCTTCTCCTCTCATTCTCTCTTCTTCTTTACCCTTTCACTCACCCTTTTTCTATCATACAATTCTCTTCTCTTTCTTTCTCTGTCATATTTTCCATCCCCCCTGAGGTTAAAACAGTGGCCCGCACCTCAGATCAAACCCCCTATATTGACCTAACAACTACTTGGTGTCTCAAGTTCGAGACAGGTGGTAGTTAGCAGGGGACAAAAAATTTGTTTGGGAATGGTCTAGAGAACAACGTAGCAACGTTTATCATGTTTTTGTTTTGAGAGGTTTTCTTTAACACGGACCCAGTAGTCAACCTCAAATTCCTCACTTTCTTTATTATCAATATAAGAAAATTTTTGCTACACGATATCCTCAGGGGCGTTCATTTACACAAATTGTTTTCTTCTAAGACCAGTACCTAAATAGAACTTTAAATATACAAAAAAAGAGATAAGAAAACTGTTATTTGAAAATTCTGAGAGTGAAACAAAACGTTTGAACCCAATTTTAACGCTCAATACAATATTATTGAAAATAAGCACTGGCTCCTTTTGTACCCAAAACTCAATCGATGTAATACGGAAAGCATAAACCTAGTCGAAGTTAACTTTGTGTTTTTACTTTTCATGCCTTGCATCAATAAATAATAATGAATAAATGACAGGAGATAGAACGACCTTTTTTAAGAAGAAAAAGGAGGAGGAGGAGACATAGGCTTCTAAGTGCGCCAAACAATTCAACCCTTCTGATTGCTGAGACGAAGGAAATGATCTCTGGCGCCTGGAAAAAGAAACCGTCCGTTGGACTCTTTTAGCTTTTCTCATTTCATCTTCTCTTTTACTCCTTCTTTATTATTATTTATCCACTTTTATCTTTATCTTCTCAACTTTATTTTTAATTTCTTTTATTGTTTCGCCACCACTTAATCACTTCCCTCTCTCTCTCTTCCCGATGACTTTGCCCTTCATTTTTAGGTTGTAGATACGACGGTAAAAGAAATCTCTTATTAAAAGTAGACAATGTCCTTTTCCTTAATGTCGAAAATTCTTTTGTGTCTCATTGTAAACTTCAATATCCACCTTCACCCAAATCTTTGATTTTTCTTTGTCTTAACACTTTAAGAATCTAGTGACTCATCCTCTTCGATGGTCGTCTTGGTCTATCCGCTTTTATATTTGAATGATTTCATGTTCATCGCTGACAGGTTGCCACATACAAACAACACTGTGAAGACAAAAAAACAGGACCAAATCTACCCGATCGGCGACAGAAGTCGAGTGACCTATGACTTTTAAGACTTCTTTGGTCAAGGAGTTGCTTGAGGAGTGAGGATGCAGAAGGATTAGAGTGGTTCACCTGTCTGGAGGAGTATTTGGGAGTGCATTTTTTTTGTACAAAGGAAATCGCCAGGTCATCGCGGATGATTTGGTTAGGGGCGAACCAAGGGGCGTTTAAAAGGATACGGTGAGTTTTGGATTGGAATTGTTAGAGAATTTCGAGACTTGAGTTGGCAGAATAGCCCCAGATAACTAGTATTAATATTTTTCTAAAAAATATAATTTATATTACGGAGAAATGACAAATATAAACTACTCCAGGTCATCATGGAGAGAAAAATAGAGGGGAAGCGACGCCCCGGAAGAAGAAAAACTTCGTGGCTGAAGAATCTTCGGGAATGGTTCGGCATGTCATCCGCCGCCCTCTTCCGAGCGGCAGCATCCAAGGTCGCCATAGCCCTGTTGATTGCCAACCTTCGACGCGGAGACGGCACACGATGATGATGATAATTTATATTGGCTAATATTTACAGAATAGATAATACAGTTAGTGGAGGATCGTGCCAGTTGGAGTCCTTAAATGCTTCCCTCACCCCGGTACCCTAACGGATGAGCGGGTCTATGAAAAGGAAAAGGAAAGGAAAAGATAATACAGTGAATATAAAATGCCCATTATGTAAAATGTAAATAGGCATAGTATTAATATTTACTCCAATTATGCTTTACCGGTCACTGATGACCTCCACAACTGTCACCGTCACTTTCTCGACTTATCAACTAGATATCCTCTAGATCTAGTAACAAAAACTTTTCCTGTGGATCTTCGCACCAAGGTGTCCATAGGAGCATCACTTGAGTGTGTGGTCGGTTATGTTCTTTTCTTGTTACATTAGTGTGACATGGCGGTTAATCTTTAATTTATCCACTTTAAGAAACCGTGCCACTCCCAGAACCTACTCCCACAGAACCTCTCAGAACCTAGAGAATCCACTCTAAGTTCACTTTAAGAAACCGTGCTCCTTCTTCACCCACTTTTGCAAGCACTGGAGGATAGCCACCACAATGGGCTTGCGAGAAGCTTCTGGTTTTTGCACGAAGTGTGCTCATTCCCTGCCCCAGTCTCCCAAAATCCTGAAAAGAAGAACGAACCATTCTTCGAATTCTTTTCTCAAGGACAGGAATAAGTGAGAATTGATCGATTTTAAATGGATCACGAATAGCGAAGTAGGGTAAGAGGACGAGGAGAGGAGTAAGGAACGAAGTAGAACGATACCGAGTGAGGCAAAGATTTTAAATAATGTTAAAAAAAGTGAAAAGAAACATTTTTTCCTCGCACGACGTCTTACAGTCAACTTAACACGATTTTACAGTCCATAAACCCCAAGAATAAAAAGAAATAGAAATTGTAGTAGGGTAGCAGAAGACAAAAAGAAAAGAAAAGAATAAGAAGCAGAAATCTTCTTCCGGTTTTCCGCTTATTTTCCATCTTCCAACTTTAATTGAGAATTAGAGAAACTCAATGAATTTTAATTCTGTTTATAGTATAATCGTTCTCTCGAACTATATTATTTATAGTTTTCTATAAAGAAGAGGCAAATTTAAGAAGGTTATTATTAACCTGAGCCTTGAGCTTTTGAGCTTTTTTGCTTCCCCTTTCCCGGTTGGCTTTACACTTGGATGGCTTTTCACTGGGTTATCGATATTCATAGCACAGAAAGTGTAAGATGATTAGAAAATCTGTTCCAAAAAAAGGAATCTATATAAAATATGAAGAGTAACCCAAAGGCTTACTTAGAAATACTTACTTCAGGTTCAAAGAAGAAAGAACAAAGGCCGAAAAGAAAGAAAATGGTTCATTTGAGAAATATAAAATAAGTCTTTGTCTTTCTTTGCTCCCTTTCTTTTGTTCTTCTCTTTCTCTTCCTTTCCCTTTCTTCATTTTTTATGGAGGAAAAAAGAAAAGAGTGAGCCAGGACCAGGAGTGATTATACAGGAGTCAAGATGGATGACGGGCCCCGTCCCGTCCTGCTTCTTCTTCGTATAAATTCCCTTAATTAAGAAGAGTTGAGAGCGTCGGTCCGCGAGTGAAAGCAGAAACTGCTTTCATTTATTTTAGAAAGTTTTCGAGTTGAATGTGAAATTAATTTAGAGCCGTTACGGGGTTTTGAATTTTCCCTTTTTCGCGGAAAACTTTCTCTCTCTCTCTCTCTCTCTCATTAAGGAAAATTTTGACTTTGCTTCTTCGCCCCCTCAGGTTTGATTTCCGTTTGTGAAGATGGTAAGTCAGCGACGAGCTAACTCGGCTCACATTTCTCTCTCTGTGTTCTTCTCTCCATTCCCACTCGACATCACAAGGCTTCCAAATTCTTTGACGACAAAAGCGTGAGCTGACAAGAAAAGGAGGAAGGGGGGTTGAAAGGCGAACGGCCAATTTAACCCTCTCCACTCGAGTCGGTGAATAAACGGATTTGAATTCATCACTTTCAAAAATTGGGAAACAGGAAACGAAACTTTAATCAAAAGGATAAAACTGAAACCGGATTTGGTTTTTACTCGGTTTTAGAGCTCTGTATCATCATCAGTGGAGTCTCTATACAAACCTAGTTCTTTGTTAGATGAAAAAAGCTGATTTAAGCAAAATATTAAACTGAAACACTTTTGAGTTGTCGACGTAAACATCTCTTGACGAAGTCAAGCCCTTTTAATGTCAGAGACTCAACAGTTTCAATTGTTTCACTCTCAAAAGTTTACTGAGTGAAAGTAACTGATTTTAGCAAGCGGCAGTTGACTGTATAAAGCAAGTGAAGGCCAAAAAGGGATGATGGTGGATGCTTGGTACGTAGAGCCTGGTGCTTAATGGATAACGTGAACAAAAATTTTCTGAGTAGAGCAATGTTGAGCACTTACTAGTTGAATGCTCAAAGTGGTCTCAACTGAGGAAGCAGTTTAAAATAAATAGAACATTTTTTAATCTCCCACTGAAAACTTCCTCTCAAAGAGAACTTTTCAGCTTTTGTTTGCCAAGTTATGACACTTAAGTTTTGATATTAATAATAGCTTTTAAGCAATTAATGTATTCAAATGTTCATTGACATGAAACAAAATGAACATCACTTATTTGTTGTATGTTGAGTTAGTATTTGTAACTTATAGTTTTTAACAATAAATTAAAAAAAAAACAAACAAACATTTTCAAGCGTTTTAAAACAAAACGTTTGTTTTTGTTAAAAAATTAAAAATCTAATCACAGTTTAAGATTGAAGTTAAAAACATTATACAGTGGGTTTTTACACCGCGTTCCAAAACCCAAAAGAAGAAGACTATAGGTTGAGCGGAGTTTCGATAGTGGTGCTGAGAAATTACTTTAAAATAATTTGTCTTGACTTTTAGAACTAGAATAAATGAATCAAACCTACGAGATTTAACTTTGGGGCTCCTCTGCCAACTGCAATATTGAAATCCTCGAACAATTCCAATCTAAAATTCTCAAATGTCTCTAACTATATCATCCGAGATATTTTGGTGATTCTCTCAGTAAAGAAGGAAAATGAAACGGCTCAGTTGCAAATACTCCTTTGACTAGCAAAGTACTCAAATCCTTCTGCGTCCTCACTCCTTACCAAAGGCCTCGACCAAAGAAGTCTTGAGGGACATACACCACTCGACTCCCGTACATGTCTCTTTTAGTCAAATCTCCTTATTCCTCTCTTGCTTTTCTCTATTCCCTTTCCTACCTATCTTCATACAGTGCTGGTTTGAAATTAGGACACCTGAAATTTTCGAGGATTACTTTTCAGATTTGCGATGAAACAACCCAAAATTTTTACTACCTCTGGCTGCTGATCAAAGACAGTTTTTTCAAACAAAGTATTTAAATTTGTTTCAATTGTATTTAAAATTAAATAAAAAACAATTTCTTAATATGTCCTAGTTTCA
This sequence comes from Columbicola columbae, assembly GCA_016920875.1. NCBI lineage: Eukaryota > Metazoa > Arthropoda > Insecta > Psocodea > Philopteridae > Columbicola > Columbicola columbae. The sequence continues at coordinate 1,165,396 of JADMLL010000002.1, forward strand.
TGTACAATGACGAAATCAATTTTTTCTGTAAATTAAAGGATTTTTCTTTATATAAAACGGCGGATAAGTACGTTAAAAGTAGTGTAAACGTGTCCTAAGTTCGTGACTAGCACTGGACAGCTCCAGCTTTCTTTGGACTTCTTTCAAACCGTTTCTGATTTGTCCCGCAGATTTAACGCCTCAAAACTAGTCCGAACAACTACATGGTGTCGAGTGCTTGGAAACAGGTGGTAGTTAAAAAAACAGAAGGAAATTGTTTATAAATCTGACGAATAAATCAACATTTTTGGTCACTCAAAAACTTACTGAGGGAGCAAGTGAAAGATTTTCAATTTACATCCTCTCAAGATTTATGAACAGAATAAAGTTGTCCGCGAAATTAAGACATTTTTAAGAATAACAAATGGTCACGAAGGAGAAGAGGCTGAGGAGCGGGGAAAATAGGTTAAACGAGAAAAATTGCATTACCATAAATTCATTAAAAGGTCGCTTCAGAGGAAAGGTTTTCTTTGTCCTGCTTTCGCTCTCTTTCTTTCTCTCTCTTCCCTCTTCTTTTCATTTTCTTCCGCTCATCGTTGCATATTTGATACGGTACTGAGTATTTAACCAGGGACTCATGTCATAAAATGTAAAAAAGTCACAAAATTAATTAAAGAATTTCCGTTCTGCTTCCTGCATAATTAATTTTTTTTCCTCCTTCCGCTCTTTCGCAAGTGAAAGAAACTTTTCTTTGTATAGTCTCGCATTTCTTTCTTTCATTATTCTTCGTTCTACTCTCTCTCTCTCTCTCTTTTCTTTCTCGAAGAAAATTAAATTATCAAGTTTGGATATTAAAATAAAAACTCTGCTGTTCTAATGGTTTAATTTCGGATCGAAAAGCAAAAGCCTGTTTTATCAGAAGACAAAAAGAAGAAGGAAGACTTGTTCATTTTAATAGATACTATCTGGTTTTATAAATTATTAAGAGCGAACTCATGACGCTCTCCCCAACAATCAGACATATACAAATGTAAATGTTAAGCAAATTTCTCGTAACCAGGACAAATTTTTTTTGGTCAACTAAAAGAGAACCAAACGAGTTAATGTACTAAGACTGAACACAGTACCGATAAGGTTAATGCAAACCTTTGGCAATAAAAGCACTAAACCATATGCACTATCACCGTACAATTTTTGGACTCAACACTCAACAAAGATTAAACTACAGATCTATTAGGTCTTTCAGACCTCAGACCTTTCAGACGTTCTCGCTGATTCTTTATACATGGCAGTAGCAGTGCTCTGTGCATGAAATTTCGGATGATAACACACATATAAGGAAGTACTGTATCTAATCTTCAATTTCAGTGTATGGCTGTTCACTTTAGTGAAAATAAAATAATTTTTATTAGTTCTGAAAATGTTTACTTTTGTGCCAAAAAAGTGTATTTGCGAGGAATTTGTTGCACTGCTTTATTTAAATAAAAAAAAATCTACAGCTGAAGCTCATAGAATCCTTGTTCAGACTTGTGGTGAGAATGCTCTGTCGGATAAGACATGCAGAGACTGGATTTGACGCTTTTAAAGAGGAAGAATAGGAAGAAGTACTCAATCAAGACCGATGTTAGACGCTAGCAAAATCAGGGAAAACATAACTAGTAGATGAATTAACTGTTTTAAGGCGTTTAAAATTGATAGGAATAGTCCAGAAGCAAGGACGTTGGGTGCCATATGGTGCGTCTGGTCACATGTGAACTACTACTTTGACGATAGAAAATAAATAATTTTGCACTGTAAGCGTAAATGTTGCGCTGTATGGTGACTGGAGATGAAAAGTGGATACACTACGGTACAAATGTTGGGAAATCGCCCGGTGAGCTCAGCCATACATCAACAAAGCCCGCAAAACCAAATTTCGTGATATCAGCAGGGTGTAGGGTTATATGTGTTGCTCAAACCAAATGAAACTAACACAGAAAATGTCTATCGACTTCGGTTGATGGGTTTGAATCGAGGCTTGAAGGAAAAACGGCCGCTATACGAGCAGAGACACGACCAAGTGATTTTGTTACAAGACAACTCTTGGCCTCATGTATCAAAACCGAACAAACGTGCCTGGAAACGCTTTAATGGGAAATTCTACCCCACCTGACATAGCATTTCCCAATTTTAACCTATTCTGTACAATGGCACACGGCTTAGCTGATCAGTACTTTCATTTTTACGAAGAAACTAAAACATGGATGGATTCTCGGACAGCCTCAAAAGGCATTTCGTTTTTCCCATACATAATTCATATACTGCCAGAAAGATGGAGAAAGTGTTCTCTAGTGACGGGCAGTACTTTGAATGTAATGCTTTTGTTCCCAATTTTTAAAATAAAGCTCTTATCCAAAAAAAAACACCCAAAACTTATTCAAGGACCTAATAAAATCAACCAAGTCACCACAAAAATTAAACGAAAAAAGGAAAACCATGAGGTAAACCCCTTCCCCTCACAACAGAAACAAAAAACCAGAAATCATTGTGTTGGGAGCAATGAACTTCAGTCTTTAAAAACGGGCCCCGGCCCCTCCACCCGAAGGATTGTCGATCACAGCCGTCAAAACCCATTATTTAAAGTCAAAATGAAATAATAAATTTTTTTTTAATTATTATAACAAAAAAAGTTTGATCATATTGATAACTAGCTTTTCCAAACGCATGGTAATAAAATTTAATGAAGTTAAAGCCTTGAGCTCAATTCCCATTTTGAAATTCAGCAATAAACGAAGATGAGAAATAGCACGGAGGAAGAGAAGAGAAGCAGGAGGAGCAGGAGTAAGAGGACGATTTCTAAACTCCTGTGCAATGCAATAATTAAACTCATCACAGTCATAATTGGAATTTCAAATTTATCGCTGATTGTTTATAACGATTTACGATGACAAGACTAACGAGAAAAATGAAAAGAGGGCTTTAATTATATTACAATAATAACGAGTTTTTTTCTTTTGTTTTGGGTTTTGTATTTAATAATTTATTTATTTGTTTGTTTGTTGACTTGCTTGAGGGATGAAAATAAGACAGTGAGGGATTTAAAGATGCTGGCTCATAATTTTCAATTTACGTCCTTAGCACAACCCAAAAGGGACGTTCTTCTTCTTTCCTTAAAAACAATCCCCAATCTGATTGAATTCCAAGCTGGCAGTAGTGACATTACAATGCTTGCGTTGTAAAATAAAACTCGCTCGATACGTTTCTGAGTACTGTTAGACCAATGGTTCTCTCCTCTGGTTTTGGTTGACTTCGTCTTCGGGCGAAATGTGGGAATCAGTCATCCTGCCTTGTACGGTTAGTGGTGCTGCCATGCTCGCGTAAGAGTACTTCGAGTGCCTGTTGGTCTGACCCTCTGCGGAGGGACTACAATATATTGTATATTTATATAACATACAAATATACTCTTAAATGTGTATAAATAGAACTACCTAAGTTTGGTTATGTTGAGAAAAGTAGGTTCCGATTCCAAAAAAATTTTTAAAAGACTTGAAGCATCGCAGTTTTCGGTTATGAATATAGGAAAAGATTAATAATAATAAGTAAAAAGTGGCCGTCCGGTTGTAGTGTTATTATTATTATTATTTTTTACTTAATCTCCTCCTTTACATTATATTTATAAAACACAGAAAACATATTAGCAGGAAAAAATTTTTTGTTTATCAATAAATCCTTCTGTAAAAGCAAAATTTTGATTTCGTTGTTAACTTTTGCTCCATAGTGTACATGTATTTATGTTGATTTTCTGGAGTATAAAAATGTTCGTTTGGGATTTGAAAGAGGTAATTTGTGTAAATGAACACCTTTGACGATATGTTAAAGCCAAAATTATAAAATATTAATAATAAGGGAGGTGTAAGATGACTTTGAAGTTGGCTTCCCAAAAAATAATACAAAGGTTAATTTTACATTTTATTTCTGTTTGTTTTAAAAAGTTCTTTTGTGTCCTAATTTTTAGTAAAAGCGCTAAGCCAAAAAATAAGTTTCGAACCTTCTCTCACCAGCCTAGTTTTCCACTTTAATATGAATCTCTCATAGATTTTAATTTTTAATTTAAAAAATTTTGCTTTTTTCTCTCTTTTTACTTAGAGACTTTAGTTTACTTTTCAGAGTAAAAATAATAATAATAAAATGAAACTCAAAAGACAAACACTAATTTTCTATTCAACGAAAAATTTTTCCTTGGTACACGAAATGAATGATGTTCCCGAGAGTTAATTGTCGTCAAATATTACATCATTTTCTTCTTCTTTTCTTTAGTCTATTCTTCTGAGATAAAAGAAAAGTGAGAGATGAGAAGGAAAAAGAAAATGAAGAGGAGGAGAAGAACAAAGAAGGGAAAAAATGGAAATTTAATAAGAAGACAATTAAGAAGTTTTCTCATTTACAGCTGATTCACGTCAACTTCAAAGAGTTATGTCAGGTTTTCCTTTGCCTAATAAAGTTGATTTTATGGTTGGTTTGATCAGAAAAAAAACCTTCCGAGGAATGGAGTGGTCTTTCCTTCCTTCCTTTCTCGAAACAGGAGGAGAGATCTGTATTTGAAGAAGATTTTGGGAAGTTTGGAGAATTACTTGTGCTTTGAGATAAATCGTGCTTGTTTGGAGGAGTTTTCCTTTTTTACACCGTGTCAAGTGCCACCTGTCTCTAAGCAAGACATAAAGTAGTTGGTCTGGCTTTAAAAGGGCAAATAACTAGGGTGCAGACCAGTGTCTTAGCTTCAGAAATTGGATAAACGGATGTGGCTAGAGGTACGGTCTATAGGGTGGCATAAGTTACAGGAGGAAGGGAGGAGGAATAGAGAAGAGAGAATATAGAAGAGGCATAAAGATAATGATGGAAAAGGATAGAATGAAACAGAGAGACAAGGAGAAAAAAAGAATACAGGACGGAAGAAGAAAGAGAAGAAAATGAATATAGTAGGAATATTAATAAAGTGGATAGGAAGTAATAATAAGAAGACGGGAAAATGAGAGAAAGAAGAAGAGAGGTAGGACAAAGTATAGAGGTGATGCTAAGAGGGGTGTCTTATGGAGCCTACTCTTTTACGTCTCTTGAGAAATCGTGGTCTCATTCCTCGTGATAAGGGATGCTGCAGAACGACTGGAATGGACCGCCAGTGGGGAGGAGTAATTGAGGGAGAGTATGCCGATTTCCTCTTTTACAATGGGAATCGCCAGATCCTTTACGAATGATGTACCTAGTTAGGAAAGAAGCATGGAGCATTCAACAAGATTCGTAGGGTTTGTTTAGACAAGCAGTCGCTGACATCGTTAGACAAGCTTTTCTTACAACAGATAATAACTGTATTTCTCTGACATCTCCGTATAGAACTTATCTAGACGAAAACCTCACGGTGGAGTACAGATAAATTTTTGGTACCCGAAAAAGAGTTCTCGTGCACAATGTCGAATTACTTTAATGTTTCTGCTCTCAATTTTTGTTAGGTTTTGCTTAAAAGTATATGATTAATTTTTATAGGTCATAGTATATAATTTAGCACTGTTTGTGATGCCATACTTCATATAATTATATGATTTTGTTGGGCATAAGTTTGAAAAGACCAACCCACTCAGCCGGACGAAAAACGTTTTATGTTCCTTAACCTTAGGAACAGTCGAAACCAAACTTCCTTCCAGTGAGGAAGGCTTTAGGTGAAAAAGAACACGTACATGATACGGCGCTATTCTCATATTATTCTAAAAGTTTCAGTTTGACAGTACCAACACTAATGTTAACAAACACCATAATCTCAACACTCACTACGGCATATCCCCTGGCCAAAACTGAAAGTTTCGGTCAGGTAATACTCACAAAGTGTACCCATGGCTTCTTTATGCGAATATACTTTCCACAGAATATCGTATTGCAATGAACATCGAGGAAGGATATGCAGGTTGTAGTTCTAAAAAATCGCATAACTCTTAAACCTTAATTTATATCCCCATTTTCAAACTTCGAAAAAAGGCAATAATCCCCAAAAATTTGACATGGGTCTTGTCGTCGTGGGTCTTGACCCACAAACGTCAGGATGGATCGAAGACACTAAAAAGTACCTATTTCAAGGTTAAATCAGGCAGTCAAGAGAAATTCTTTCCCATAACGAGCATCTTACTCGATAGTTAGTTGTTACGTCAGTCGAACACACGTTCGTTCCATTCAGTAATAATAATATTGTAAATGATCGCCCTGTCAAGATTCAAGGTAAAATCAGTTCAAACACACATGCCCGATGCTAAATAAACAAAAGACGAAATTGCCAAATACATGCGACATGTTAGTATTTCGAGATGACAAAACTTGGCGCGAAGAACTCTTCTTTGGAGCTCTGACATCATCTTTAATCCTTTTTTCAAGGTGCATAAAATCCTTTCACCGATGTAATAAAACCAAAAATATTGAAAAATTATTATTTTTTTTTGTTGGTATGAAAAGACAAAGAAGATGAAAAAACGACAGGAAATGAGATTTCTTTTGTTCTTCTGTTGGGTGGAACTGACGCCGATTAATTTGTGGGCGGTTCAACTTGATGTCTTGAGCTTTTGACTTTGTTTCACATCCACCGCTTACGAGATGACGACAGAATTGAAGAGAGATAAAAATATTTGACGCATATTTTCGGGTTTCCATTTATAATTGATGTTGGTTCAAGTTTTCGTTTCAAACTGTCAAAATACAGTTGCCTGTGCCTGTGTTCGGACTTCCGAACAGAGAAAACCCTCTCGCTTCAGGATTGATCCTCTTTGTGGCGGTCGCTGAGATGTATGAGGAAGATCGTTAATAAACAATTCTTCTGATGCTCTTTGCTGATGCTTAGTGGTGACGAAGTGTCTCGGCCTTTTATGCTATGCCTTCGGAGTCGGCGCCCTTTTATGCTGTTTTCGTTTTTTCTTAAACCTCTTGGCCTTGAACTGAATGAATTACCTTACAATAAAATTAATGGTCGCAAGTAGGAACAGCCTGTTTTCAAGCCAGGAGTACTACCGCCTTCTTGGTATCATCACAAAACTGATGTGTTATAAAGCAAACATGGTAGTAAAGTTCAAAAGTTTCTTGCAGAAAATAATAATAAAATACAGTGCCTGTATTAGTTGCCTGTTGTGTTGCCACAGAATAGTGAATGTTTTGGGCTGTGCTGTGGTCTTTGACTTAAAAAAAGGCCGTTCGCTCACTACATCATTGCTCTCCAGGTTTCAAAAAAGTTCTGCTTGATTGTAGTCAAAATCACTAATAGAACTTGATGAAAAATTTACAACTTCTTAACATATACAGTGACGTGAAAAAGTTTCTGGCCAGTAACATTTCGTTGTTTAATTTATTTAAAAAAAAAGAGCCCAATGATTTTTAATGGTATAAATGTGGAATGGAAAAAAATGGAATGTTTTCTCGCTGACGGTGGAGAAGCGCCTGGAACTGGTGGAGGAGGCCTAGAGGTATCGTTTGGATATCCTGGGTGTCTCCTCCACCAAGAAAAGGGGCTCCGAGACCGTGGATCTTCCCGAAGGATGGAAGCTCTTCTGCTCCGGAGTCGACCCTGCAATGGTGCCGCAGGCGGGTGTGGGGATACTCACGAGCCCCCGGCTGTCGGACCGGGTGATTGAATGGACCCCGTTGGGGGGAAGGATGGCGGTACTGAAGCTTCAGTTGAAGACGTCAACTCTGGCTGTTCTGCAGGTGTACGCACCTAACGACCAGTCAGAGTATACCGCCTTCCTGTTGGACGTGGAAGCCGCTATGAAAATAGCGGCTAAAGCGGACAATTATATCCTGATGGGGGACTTCAACGCCCATGTGGGGAACGACTCTGAGACATGGAGGGGCGTGGTGGGGAGGAACGGCGACCCCGACTGTAACCCAAACGGGGAGAGGTTGTTGGATTTTGGCTGTGCCGATGGCCTGGCGATCATGAACACCTTCTTCCAGCACAGGGACGTCCACATGTACACTTGGTACCGTGACACGCTTGGGCAGAAGTCTATTATAGACTTCGTCATGGTGCCAATGTGTGCGAGGCGGATCGTGTGCGACGTGAGGGTTATGAGAGGGGCTGAGCTGTCAACCGACCACCATCTAGTGGTGTGCGAGTTACACCTGGACGGGACGGGGCCGAAACCACAGAAGCGCGCGGTTGGAGTACCGACCCGTGTGATGTGGGAGAAGCTCCAGAACGAAGAGGTTAGGGAATCGTTTGCGCACCACATAAGGGATAGATTCGAGATTGAACTTCCACCGCTCGTGGCCGAAGTGGAGGAGGAATGGCGTCTGTTTAAAACAGCCGTCACCGAATCCGCGGAGGCAGCTTGTGGGGTGAAGCGGCTTGGCGTGGCGGCCGGTGGCTGCAGGCGGACTCAGTGGTGGGGAGACCCGGAGGTCCGGCGGGCCATTAAAGAGAAGAAGGAAGCCTTCAAGGTGTGGTTACACCGGAAGGACGAACTCTCGAGGCCGGTACGTTGAGGCGCGAAGGACTTCAAGTTGGCTGTGAAAGCAGCCAAGGAGCGGGCTTGGAGGGAGTTCGGCGAGCAGCTTGAGTCCGACTACGGATCTGCCAGGAAAAAGTTTTGCAGATCCGTGGTCGAGGACAAGCTGGGGGAGGGTGAATGTGGATTCCGTCCCGGAAGAAGCACGACCGACCAGCTCCTGACCCTGAAGCTCATCCTCGAGGGGTCCTGGGAGTACGCCCGACCAGTCTTTGCGTGTTTCATCGACTTGGAAAAGGCCTACGACCGGGTTCCTCGCGGGAGACTCTGGGAGGTCCTCCAGACATATGGCATCGGTGGTTCCCTCTTGAGGACCATCGGGTCATTGTACTGGGGATTCAGGAGCTGCGTTAGGGTAAATAGCGTCACGTGGGAGCCTTTCGACGTGTACGTTGGACTCCGCCAAGGGTGCATGCTGTCGCCTCTCCTTTTCATAATTTATATGGATTGGATGCTACAGTGCAGCCGAGGAAGTGAGAGTTTCAGATATGGGGACCTGGAGGTGGGGCATCTCGCTTATGCGGATGACCTCGTCCTTCTGGGATCCACCCAGTCTGAACTCCAGCGGGCACTCGACGGTTTCGATGCTGCATGTGCCTAGGCCGGGATGAGGATCAGCGTGACCAAGTCGGAGGTGATGGTGATCTCGAGGAAGCCCGTTAAGTGCGACATCCACCTTCGCGGATCCGCGCTGGGGCAGGTGGAGAAGTTCAAGTACCTTGGGGTCTGGTTCACAAGTGATGGCAGGACGGACGCAGAGATCGCGTCTCGGATCGCCCAGGCTGGCGCAGTGATGCAACAGTTGGGGGGGTCCGTAGTGAAGAGGCCTGGGCTGAGCATCCAGGCGAAGCTCAGCATCTTCCGATCCGTTTATGTTCCTGTCCTCACTTATGGTCATGAGGTGTGGGTGATGACCGAAAGGATCAGATCCCGGGTACAAGCGGCCGAAATGAGGTATCTCCGAGCGGTGGTTGGTGTGTCGAGGCTGGATAGGTGTCGTAACACAGCCATTCGCGAGGGGCTTCAGGTCGAGCTGCTTCTTCTCCGGATCGAGAGATCCATCCTCTGATGGTTTGGGCACGTTCAGAGGCTCCCCCCAGAACGTCTGGTTCGTCGGGTCCTGTCGGAGTCCCCGGGAAGAAAGCGACCCTGTGGCCGTCCGCGGCAGGGGTGGCTCAGGGGGGTGAAGGCCTTGGCCGAATCCCGCCTGATAACCCCGGGTTCTCTGACTTCAATAGCGGAAGATCGTTCCAGTTGGAAGTCCTTGATTGCTTCCCTCACCCCGCGACCCTAACGGATAAGCGGGTCCATGAAAAGAAAAGAAATGTGTACTATTGCATCCCTTAGACATATTTCTCTGGAAAAATTTTTAACCCTTACCTCCAACCCTTATGTACGTCAAAGGGTTGAGGAACAGGAAATTTGTCGAGCGCGACATATTTTTTGTCACTATTCCAGCGTCCATAGTTCAGCACTCAAACAAGGTAGACGACTGGCGGTTATATCATTTGAAAGGGCATATTAAGTAATATCAGCATGCAAAAGCGCAACTCTCTAAGTTGTACAGTTAGTCTACAGCGAGCGATTAAAGTTGGCGATTTTTGGCAGGTCCGCCCGAAATCGTAGCTGCCCCATTCTCTTTAGACGCTGATAGAAGACGAACCCGAAAAGATTTCGAATTGAAATTTTGGGGATTTTCATCCAAGACCTGAGGTAACATTCCTGTAAAATTTAAACAAAATCGGAGATGGTGGACCTGGAACTTTTTTAAAATCTGGTCCGTTTGATATGGAATGACCCACCCCAAAAGCCACTGCTTCAGCAGTTAAGATGCAAGTTTGAGGTCATTGTCGTGCTGAAAGGTCTAATTCCGTGGCATTATATATTACTCCTGTAAAATATTATTGTAAGTGGCAGCATTCAAGTTCCCGGTGATGTTCACCGATGGACCGACTCCTGTTACCGTCTTTCTGAGATGTACCAGAACCAAAGACGATAACACAATTTATTACTTACAAATGGTACAGTTTATCCCAGTGGATATTCCACATAAACATGTCAAGTATCCACTTGAACTCCACATGGCCCTCTTATATCCAAATCACCACCATCCCTTAAATTTAACAAACCTTCCCACGCATGGGTCTTAAGAGTCCACATGTGTTTTAAATCCAAATAAGGAATTTCACACGCCACCTTAACATTTACACCCTTAACTATCCTCACCAATAACCCGGATACTCTGATTAATAAGTTAAACATCTAAAACCCAATTTTAAAATAAATAATTGAAATATTAAAACGATGGGAAACCAAGGCCAAAAAGGAAGGGGAGGTTTCTCCTATAAAAACCCTGGGTTTTAGATCTCACGTTGTCAGACAGCATTCTACTCTGTGCTGGCCAGTGTGCTGTGTTCAAATGGTGCCTAGTTGCTTTGGTGATGGAACCATGGTAAGTTTTTCACATTCATTTCACTTATTTGTTTCATTTAATTTTCCTCTTTATGTTACCCTATAACACTCTTTGTGCGGAAAAATTCCCCCAAATCATGACATCTCCTCCAATATGTTTTACAGTTGGAATTTGGTATGGAACATCTGCTCTGGTACCAACAGGACATCTTACGAATTCCCTACCATCGCTTTCAAAAAGATTAAATTTTGTCTCATCCGAAAAAGCAACTCTTTTTCCAATCTTTGGTCGGCCAGTTTTGGCGTTCTTTGGCGAATTGTAATCGGGCCTTCTTGTTCTTTTTACTGATTAATGGCTTTCTGATTCCTACATCATCAAAAAGTCCCACATTGTGCTGCCTTCATGTAACAGTACTACGACTAACGTTAGCTATGTTTGTCTCCTTTATTGCGCGAGAAATTTCGGCAGCAGTCTTCCTGATACCCGCAGTTGGCTTACGTTTAATGATGCAATCTACTTTTTCAGAAGTTTTCGTGATCTTCCACTAGAGGATCCTTCAGGGCACATTCACAACAATATATGGTTTTTCTATCGATAACTGGTGGTGGTTCTAATCCCGTTTTTCACACTCTTTTTTGATATGACAGGATGCGGAAGGAAGATTCAAACTCACGACCATTTGTCCCGGTCAGGAACTTTAACCACTACACTACTTCTCCACTTTTCTATCGGTAACAATAAAGCAATTCCACAAGAAGAGGAATCTCACGGATTTGTTTTTGCGTCTGAGGAGCCTTGTATGTGCTTGGAAGACAAACTGAGAGTGTGGCTTAAAACCAAAGAAAGGATTTAAGGCCCTCCAACCTTTAAATTCTGTTTGAACGGCTTCATACATCAGCTTGTGTTATGTGGCCGAGAACTTTTGCACACGTCATTTAGCAATATTTGTAATAAAATTATTGTAAATATGTACAATTGATTTTTTTGGTATAATTTGGTATCTTATACCCCATAGTATCATATCACAACGATGAAAATCCATTTGGCTGTTTTTTTTAATAAATCAAACAACAAAATATTACTGGCCGGAAACTTTTGCACGCCACTGTAGCTGGAAATAGAGTCTAGTTTGATTTAGATCTGACGTTGACTGGCCAGGGAACAATTGGTGGAATAGTGGATAGCCCTGTTCGCTCTTTGCGTCGTCTTAGGCAAAGGGCAGCTTTCTTGGACCCATCAATCGAATGATGATTCTTATTTATGACCAATTCTTATCAGAAGAATTACAAGGAGAGCTTCGTGGAGCCATCGAATGGTAACCTCTGCGTGGTCAGACTTATTTGTGGCTGAACAAACCAGGCATTCATAGTTCCATCAGGGTAATCGGATTTTACCATTCAACAAGGAATTTATAACTGATGTCAAATTAATATCCATTCAATGTAAACAACAGTAAATTAGGGCTGAATTATAGTACCAAAGTATGAAAATAGGGGAAAGCCAACGGAAGAGGCAGGCTCGACAGTACAAAGCCTGTCTCCCAAACAGTGAAATTTGGGCGTTGTGTTAAGTGCGTGTTATTTTTTTATAGTGAAATGAAAGGCTTTCCCTTGTAGAGAAGTGTATTAATGGAGTGAGGTGACCCATATACAAAACGCGACTGAAAGGCATACTACCCCAGGTATTCCTGAACGGTTTCTTAAAGTGTACTTAAAGGTAGTTTCTGGGTCGGCAGGTATCTGATTGCGATGGCTATTTTATTAAGAACAAAAGTCACACGGTGAGCTCGACACTACCTCCTTGCAGATTAGCGATTTCTCTTCCGACGCAAACGTAAAAAAGCTACAGAGCCTAAATTTATGAGTAACTTAGAATAATAGCAACTCATGCCAACCGTTTCCAAAATTAAAAGGCTTAAAAAAACAAAAACACAAAAAGACGTCATTAGAACGTCTCACAAAAAATTTCGCAACAAGGTCATGTCTAACCTAAAAAAAGGAAAATCATTGATAAAATAGAGCAAATTTGATCAAATTAATTTACAATCTTTGAACTTCTGTTTATTTTGTTTATTTATAAATAAATAATTTATCTTTAACGTAACATTATTTATAGAATGATACAGCTAGGGATCAAACAAAGATAATAAGGCTGAACAATAAATTTAATAAAATTTATAAAAACAAAAAAATCATCCATTTTTTACTTTCTTTCTTTTGAACGTTCTTTAGAACGCGTCCTCAACCGAAAGGTGTCGTGGCTTCGCGTTCCACCCGATAACTTAGGTTTATTTCCGAGTTTTGATGTTTTTCCACTACCAGTAAATAAGGTCAAAGGTTGGCCCCAAGAATTGAACACTCATAAGAACGAAATTCCATCAAAAAGATGAAATCACTCTAACTATGGCTCATGCTATTAAAATGGTAACTGATTAATAAGAAAGAAACATCCCTGAGGGCAATGTCCTGTCACAGGTAAGGGAATGAGAAGATAGCACAAGAGAAACGTTTGAAACTAAATCCTGAAAAGCAGAACAATTTCAAGAACATAGAATTCAAATTGAAAGAATTGCAGTTAATAGTAGAGTCTAATGAAAGACTGGCCAGAAAGATAGAAGAAAAATTTAGGTAAAACAATAAAAATTACCGAAAAATAAAAGGGCTGAATAAGGGCATTACATGATAATAATAATAATAATAATAATAATAATAACATATATATAATAATGCATAATACATACATAATAGCATCTTGGAACATACCAGTAACTAGGTTCCGACAGATACAATCTGGTGTCGTGGGATTAGGAGAAAAAATAATAATAATAACCGTTGGACCGTGCAAGAAATTGCAATAATGGGCATAGCGCACATCCTCCGGAAGGTGTTGTGAAAAACTTACATTAATCGGTACGTTCCTGAGGATTCTGGTTGCATCTTGGAACATACCGGCAACTAGGTTCCGACAAATACAATTTGATGTCGTGAGATTGAAGAAAAAAAAATAGTATTAACAAATATCCCTTAGGTAGAAGTCTAAAGAAGTTAGTCTAAGTGAATCAGTTAGTTGAAATAAGGTAGCGATGAGAACAAAAGTCAAAACGAATCATCGGTAAGTTGGGTTAAGTCAGTCTTTAAGAGATGAAAATGAAGGTCCGTGTAAGTCTATTACTGTATAAACCATTCATTCAATATAAGTGATTTGTGAAAAGTGAGCATCTAAAGACGTCTCGCTGTGGCATCGCGTTTCGACAGAGAGCACTCCTGTAAAGTGTTTGATTAAAGAAGAATAACGTAGTAGTAGACAATGATGAGCAAATAGCATTTGAAACATTGTATAAATATAATCCTACCAGTTTCCCTTGCAGAATGAAGTTACCAACAAGAATCGAAGCATATGAATGGAACAACGAGAATCCACTAGTATATGCGAGGGCGTTCGACAGCGTGTCACTGAAGGACAATTAATAACAAAGAAACGGGTACGCAAAAGAAATGTGCCTGTTCATGACAAGGGAAAGACGGCGTTCTTAAAGAATGTGAATATAAGTACAATGCCCCTAACAAACACCAACTCAAGTATTAAGGACCATACTTGACATCTAACACTCATAAATCACACAATCAAAACAGGCTGTCATGACGAGAGCATAGCATAAGGGATTGAGGATTGGTAACTCATGCGGCACAATGATTATGGTAGCGAAAATGTTAATGATAACGAAATTGACAGCGACAGTGACCATCTGCCTGATACAAAGGAGCCAATGATGGGACATCACATCGAACAATACCTGTGCAAGACCTAAACGAAAGATTGGACTTAACTTTTATGCTAAATTTGTGCACAAATAATTCATTATACCAAAGACCACGGATCTATGCCTGGTTTCAGAGTAACTTGACGTACCTAAAAAAGATTCCATTATCAAGACTAAAACCAAAATTCTTCACCTCCTCAACGCTCTTTTAAACCAGTTCAGGACAATCAGGAAACACAAAAACCAAAAAATTTCGCCAACGGGTGACGATTCTTCAAAAGTGAAGGGAAACTGATCGTGAACGCGCCTAAAATTTTTGTTCTCCATAATTTTTATAATGCAATTAAATCCAGATTATAATTTATAAGCTCATAACAATAAAACAAAAAAAAATGAAACTTCTAGTGATAAATGTTCTCATTTTCAAAACGATAAATCGGGAAACAGGACCGAAATCAGGTTGTGTGTTAAAGCAGAATAAGCGAAACCCCCGCCATTTAAGTTTTTGCGACTTTTCTTTCCCTCTTGAATTCGTTTCTCGTAAAAATATTAAAAAACTAGTCAAAACCTACAGGAAATTATTTCAGTCTTGAGTTACAGTAAATTTAAAAATTAAAATTAAAAACCAAATTTTAAGTGACATAACCCTTGTTGAATATCAATCTTAGAAAATCTTGATCCGACACTGAAATCAACGTCGTTTCGTCAATGTTTCCACTGCTCAGGTAATTCTGATTCGTGTCGCAAAATGAGTTTTTAAATTCGGAACAACTGGAACTAATGTTTATGTCACTGAAAGCTCGACGTAGTCCCAACGTATGACCGAGGCCGTTCACGTATTCGAACGTCGTTGTCAGCGAATCGAGACCGTCTTCGAGATAGGGATGACTCAAATTGGTGGGCCTTTGATTTCGGTGACGGTGATGGTGATGATGATGATGATGATGGTGTCTTCTTCTTTTGGTTTCGCTGGATTCGTGGCTTCGTGTCGATTCCAAATGGTATTTCCCCATATCCAACTTTTTCGTTTTCGTGTTCTGTCTTTGGGATCTCATTTTCTGGATGGGAGTCTTTAATGATATCATCTCGACAGGCAATGATATGTTTTCCTTGTCGGAGATGGGACTTAGTCTGCTTCCGTGGTTCTGTCTGAAATTATAAAAAACAAACTCGGAGTTAGGAAGGCGGCTTGAATTTCGTTTTCTGACTGAAGGTTTATTCATTTTGATTTTTGACATTCCTTCGGTGTTAGGACGAAGCTCAACCAGGATCACTGACCATGATTGTTAGGATTTGACTAAAAAACGTCTCAGTATTTTTTGAAAATCCTTTAAAACCTTTCGACTACCTATTTTCAACTGATTTTTAAAAATCATCTTTAGGTATTACTTCCAGTCGAAACAGAAAAAAAATGACGCTCATTTCCGCATTTTGAAAGAAGATACTAATATTAAAATAAGCTTTCGGCACTAATATTTGAAACCTTTGACGTTTAATTAAACTCTTTCAAGGTATCATTAGACAAATCCCACAACAGTAAAGGAATAAAAATAAGTCAAGAATAAAGATTATAGATATACCATCAGAACAACAAAGGAAATCATAAACTTATACAAAATGGAAATATATATATATATATATATTTTTATTGAGAGAAACAAGACAGACTGAAAACATCCACGATAACAAATGATTCTGTATTTGATGGACAGTAAAAAAAAAAATCTGGAAAAACGAGGGAGCTGGGACTCAAAAACAGTGAAATAAATTCGAGAAAAGAATTGGAAAGAGAGAGAGAGCGGAAGGATGAGTCTCGAACACTGAAGATGAGAGGTCGAATTTCCTTAGAAGAGATCTCCTCTCCTGTTCCTCACATTCCTCAATTTAAAGTAGTTAAGTAGTAAAAGAAAGAAAATGAATTATGATTAAAGAAATACGTGAGTCGGAAACTTGGCAGAGAATCAAAATGGACCCCCCCATCCCCTCGAGCTCCCACTCGCACCCAATCGAACACAGGATAACGTGTGGGAAAAGGTGTCACTTTCAACCTGAATAACAATTTTTAAAATGGTTCCTTTTGCCAAATTGTTTTGTTTTTCTTTTTGTTTTACGTCAGCAAAAACTCATGGGATTTTTCTTTTTTATTAATCTGTTAATTAGGCGCGACGACTCGCAAAAATTAGATCGCAGGACAAAAAAAACATTCTGACAGAAATTTAATTAAAAACTGATTTAAAATTTCTTTACGCTCCCCTTATTTCCTTAAAAAAAAACTTTCTACATGCTTAATCCTATGCAGCTGGATTACACTTATAAATTAACACCGACCGCCGCATGAAGTGGAATTTTTTTTAAAGGCGCGATCAGATTACAAATGAAAATCTCTACGCTTTCAATCTGTCATGATAATAATACACACAAACAGACAATATTAGGTTAGGAAGATTGATTATAAGTGATTTAAACTTAAGACCCGAGGGTGAATTTACATTTTCACACATCAGTCAAATTCTAAAACGATTCTAAATAAAAATTTCTTGCTTTGCTTTTGCTGTCAATCACTTAAAAGCTTTTTCCAAAAAAGAAATTGTTTGCATGACATTCGATATGAAAATCCTTATCAAATTAGCCGTTCTTTTTTTATTTTTTTACAGAAAAAACCTCAAAAAATTATTTCAAAAAAACTTGTGAGAAAGTGAAAAAAGGAGTAGATAACTGGCCTCATAAAATTTGCAGACTTGTCCACTCATTTTTAGAGCCATACAAAAACAAAAGAAAAACTAGTAAATAAGAGCAAAGGAAAATATAAGGTTTCAACGAACTTTTCTAGTCCCACGTTTAATCCCGGATTGTTTTTTTTCTTTTCAAATTTTCCGGTGAGACGATTAACCGAAGGCGGTGCTTACGCCTTTGATCGACCTCCAAGTGAATTGTTATTGAGAAACAGCACGATTGGGTGATTAAATGGGAGGATTAGTCGTCGAAGGTTTCTCTCTTTACAACTGAAAATCTCAGTGTTTCAAGATCAAAAAGCAAGACTCTGGGAAAAATTCTAGATTAGAGTCCGCCATATTGGGTCTTTGATTCACTGCTTTAACTTTGTAATTTTATTTGTTTCTTCTCTGCTTATCCTGTCTGATTGTTTATCTGCTTGTTGTCAGCATTTGCATTGTTTTCTTTTTCCTTTCTAACGATTCCACATAACAATATTTATTTCTTGGTCGAGCAAAAACCGAAAATAGACTTTTTTTAGATTTTCTCCCGATTGAAAAATAGAAAATGAAAATTTTGACACTAGATGCCTTCATTGGGAATACAAAGCATTTTCTCTTTAACCTCCCTCATTCACTTATTTTACCTTTACTCCCCAAGTAATAGGGCTTCAAAGAAATATACAATTATGTGCTTGTATAAGCGCTAAGTTTTAGGAAAGGCTCCGATGTGTTTTTGGAAATTATAGAAGTTTTGAAACTCTGCTCCTCTTGGGATGAAAATATCAGGAAAAAGATTTATCATTTGGCTTTCGTGAGTTTCTACTTATTTAGGCTGATTGCTGAATAGTTTTTGAGGGTGGGTTATGGTGGGAAAGGAAGATGGGAAGGAAAACATAACCACTTTTGGAGGGATGCCGAAAATCATTCTGGTGAGTGGTCAAAACACGGTTAAACAGAACAACGACAGCGCAGGACGGAAATTTGGCGGTCAAATTAAAAGCAAAGGATTCTCAAAAAGAAATAAAAAACAAAAGATCCACGATTTCTGTAAATTATACACCTGAAACCGATCGGATGTCAAATGAACAAAAAAATGAAAGAAAAAAAAATTATTTTAAAATAATCCATCTTCTCACCTGTAATCCTGATCGATCAGTCTTTGACACAACCAGGCTGCCTGAAGAGCGTACATTAAAATGGCGGACACAACATTTCCCATTGCCTCTAACAAAGAATTATAGAATCCTTCATGACCCATTCAGCGACTCGTCCTCACTGCTGCTAAAAATAAAAGCCACCATACAAATTCTTGTTCCGATTTATAACTAGAGTTGTCTACAGATGTCACCTCGGATTCTTCGTCTGGGTTCCTTGTCTTCTTTTAAGATGATTTTTCAACTCTGTAAAACGAATCAGAAAAAATATTGAGAAGAAAACCGCTGATGAGGGGTTTGCTATTTTCTCTCTGTTTTGCGGACTCGAAGGTGTGTAACGTTTACCAGCTTGAAGTTTTCATTTCTTTCTTTGGGTACGAATGAGACTTAAATTTGGTAAGCAACAAAAACGATTATTTTCTTCTAACTTTACAAATATCCTCGACCACCGTTTATAATGTCCAAGTTGATACCCTTAAAGCTATGGCACAACCAAAATAGAACTTAAAACTCATCTATCATTACTCTTGTTTGCGCCGTTTTGACACCGAGACTCCAGTAGCGAGCTTAATTGAACGAACGTTCGAGAGGGCCGGGGGTTCGGGTCTGCCAACTTTCCTCCTGGCCACGCTTTTTAAGCGTAAGCTTAATCTCACGCTATTCTTTAAGTTTTAAGCTTTTGTCGCTTTGCATTGATTTCGTCGAGTATCTTTTGGTGTGTTCGTATTGTTCGTTTTGAGTTTCGCATATTTTGAGTTAACGCTTTCCTAGTGTAGCATACCACTTATCGCTTTCTAAAGAAAGTAAGTTGATTTTCAAAATTTATCTTATCGGTAATAACGTTTACGTGAGTGGTGAGTTTTGTGGGTATCCTCTCCTAAGACCCATCCTCACCAAAAGCTGCGAGGAACCAAGTGACCGGTAAGTGATTTTTATTCTTTAATTTTTTCACAGCTCTTAACCTTCCTAAGCGGACCCTAAGAGCAGGTTGAGGACGCCACAACAACTCGTCAGAATGGTCTAAATCCAAAAGAAACATTTGTCGAACAAAATCGACGATTTCTCATGTTTTTGAAGCGAACTTAACTCCTGCTACCATTAAAATTCTTATTTTTGGATTTTATTCTCAACAAGGGGTCAAATCTTAATTATTCGACGTGACTAAGACTCAAATTCAAACTCAAACATAATTCATAGTCCCTCCAAAGAGTATAATCGAAACCTGTCACTCTGCTTAATTTATTTATCGAGGATCAAGTTCCAAGGTTTGGTCTTTCTTTTATGCTCACAATATTGACAGCACACACTTTGAACCCCAATTTAATATCTAGTAAACGATCTAGCCACTAGTCCCTGCTTCGTGGACTTTTCGTAAATACAACCAAAAGTTTTGATTGCGGTATTTAACTTTTGAAACTTAGTGTTTAATCGGTTTAATCAAGGACCTCCTCCTGATTATACAAATCATTATTGAATCTCTCCTGTAACTTAGGGCATGTAGTCAGTTGGGTTGTATCCGCCTGGAGATGTGCTTCCTTCGGCGTTGTTTTCTCCAGCAAGGTATTCTGCTCCCGTAGAACTTGCAGCATATGGAGAACGGAGAGGAAAGGATTATCGAAGAGAATAGGACGAAAGGCGGTCTCCATCAAATTTATACCGATATACAAAAATAATAACTTACTCTAACCAGGTGAGCGTTCGAAAAAGAGGAAAAGAAAAGTCTGACAAATTATTAATCACTATCACCAACGCGTTATTTTGAAGGTCGTCAAGGAAATCTATTTTTGGAAAATTCGTTGGTTTTCCTAAAACAGGTTTTGCAGCACTTGGCAAAGTGGCTTTTGCGTTTTACGACCACATTTTGGTGGTAAATGACCGAGCAGCTAGTGGGTGTAACTCTTGAAACAATACTAAACTCGGAAACAGGATTTGTGTGCGATCGCAACTCAGTCTTTAAACCGACTGTAACGTTTATTTGATTATGAAGACCGGTTTGTGTTAATTGACTCCGTCGGGGTGGTGCTAATATGAAAAACTGATGAGGCATTCGGGGAGCAAATCGGTCAATTAGTATAACAAAGACTCAAAAGAATTTTTTTTGTTGAATTTTTTGACAGACTGAACTGAATTTTGAATGAGGAAAATAGAGGAAGGAAAGAGGAGAAATAAGGGACACTGGATGAACACCGAAGTGTGAGAACTCTGCGGTTCTCCTTTGTCCTTATGATGACTTATTATCGAAGTCAATCATAATTAAAAGGTCATAATCTCTACATTTTAGCATTGATTAATAATATCCTAGCGTGATGATGGTCTCGACAGGCATAACTCGGGAGGAAAGCAGGAGTGTCCGCTATCCTTATTATTTCCTCCTCGGTTTTCTCAAAATGATTTACGGCTGAATGCCCTTTTACGAGACAATGTCGTGGCCTTAATTTCCTTAAGGTTTCTGCTTTGTCCTCCTCCTCATTAATCGTTCTTCGAATTAAATTCCTAACACTCATCGACAAATAATAATTTTAGTTTGATTTAGAGCTTCCAAGTCTGAAGAATCCTTGCTGGTGCAAACAAAAGAAACGACCAAACATAACATATCGTAAAGAAAAACTTACGTATTTTATGGTTTTTTAAAGGCCGCGTATAAAAAGTCAGAACAATCACGAATTTTACAGAGACATCAAAGAAAAAAATTTAAGAAATAAGTGAAAATAGAAAGAAAATGTTTTCAGAGTATGTTTACATTCATTGGTAAGATGAGAGAGCCAAAAAAGCGTTAAATGAACAAACATGTCCAAACCTGATGTAACATTGTCGAATAGATTTCCTACCCCTCCGGTAAATGTGATAATTTAATATTTACTCAAGTTATGACTTTTTTCACTTCCTTCTCCTTTCTTTCTTTACATATTATAAAGAGAGGCTCAACATTCAAACGGTTGCGATTAGGAGAGACAATGAAGTGAGCAACCTGGATACTTTTAAAAAAAAACCAATAAAATCTCATCACCTCATCTCAGAAACTGAAACCATTTTCCGAGTGAGTACTCATTGTGTAGATTCCTTCAAATAACCCATAACCTCATCCAAGTGTCTACAAATATATTGATAAACTGGCAATACCTTAGGACTCATATCAAGAACCCCTGTTGACAACAGAATATGTGCGATACTTTCACGACAAATTGTAGAGAGGAGAAAAGGTCGGGAAGACCTGAGAAAAATTACGGGAAACTCCTAGAGATATTCGTTATTATTCAAGATAAACATCTACTTTTGGAAGTAAATCCCAGATTAAAGGATTAATTCAAATCCGGTGAATAAAAGCTGGAAGCAAGTGCTTTCCCAATTTCGACCGAGCGGTAAATAAAACAAGAGAAAATTCAAAACTAATATTTCCGCAATGAATTTGTCCCCCTCATTTTCCTTACGACCAACCTAATACCTCCCTTCCTCTGTCAGAGCTTAACGAAAATCTCAAATTTTTTTTCTTCCCACTCGGGCCTACCCGCCACCGCTTCCGCCTTTGCTCGACAGTCGTTTCCTCGAAAATCGTCTTTTTAAATATTCTGGGGATACAATGCCTGTGATACAATTAGTTTGTGGTGCAGACGTTTACGGGTTAAAGCTATTAAAGCTTGAGTCGTTACGAATTTTTATTTTTCTAATCCTGAGCTCCCATTTTAGAACAACTCGAGATTCCTCTAGTACATTTAGTTTTTTCCTCTCCAAAAATCACCTAAAGTTTCTGAGTACTTTTGGACACAGTAGCGAGCTTCAAAGCTGTCCATCTTCCTTCAAAGTACAATAAAATGTTTTATATTATTACTATTTGGCACTACAACTAGTTCAGAGCCTTGGCCTTCGCAATCACATTTGTCCACCGAGTTGGATTCACTGCAATGGTCCTCCAGCTATGGATTCCCATTGCTTTCAGGTACTCCTCCACCTCTTCGAGCCACCTCTTTTTTGGTCTGCCGGGTTGTCGTTTTCTTCAGGGTTTTTTCGTGTTCCATCTTTGATAGGTTTCCATCCCATCTTATCTCTGTAGACAGCGAGGGGTCTCTAAACAGCTCCTGAATTTCTACATCGCTTCGGAGACCCCAAACATCGTTCCTCTGTACAGGGCCGTAGATGTTCCTAAGGATTTTTCTTTCCCTGGGTTGTTAGGTTCACGCCCCCCTATCATAGATTTTTGGCTTTAGCACATTTGTTACGCTATCATACAACATATTTTATCATACATTGGTTTGATCGTCGTTAAGTTACCTTCATCTTAGTCTCACAAGAGACATACCGGGAGTTAAACACTTTCTGGCAGGTTAAACACTGAAGCTTTTTATACTATATTTAAATCAACACAGAGACATCTATTATTTCTGGGTATTTTTGGATCCAGAATCCACTTTTACCACCATAGCCAACCTTAGGTGGCTTTACTTACACAAATTCAACTATATAGTTACGAATTATAATACAATACAACAGATAGAGTTTTTAAAATGTGGTGTGCTCCAGAGGAATTTCAGACTCACTTTAGTCATTATACTTTTGTAGTGGGATGGTATTGATGAATGGAGAAGCTGATAAATGAACAAAACCAAAATGATATATAATGATATATTTTATTTGCCATACTACGATCGAATTTTCGTAGATGGTTTAGACATTTATCTAGGATACTAGGACATTTAGAATTTTGTGAGTACAGCCTAAGGAAGAAAGTTTTTAGATATGAAATAAACGGCAAAATGAAATTTCGAACAACAGAAAGCGTTATTTCCATGATTCTGTATATAGTCTCAGCTCGGTCAGCATTTTTTGTAAAATTTAATTTCTGTGTAGACCAACTAGATGTTTAATGTTATTTGATTATAGTCGTGTTGTATAGTTATATTTTGTTTTAAAAAACGACGGTCCAGTCAAATTTGCGAAAGGAGAGTTAAAAAAAATGGTAAATGAAAATTCAGACATGTTTCAAGTGTAAACTGTGTGTCGCAACATGGAAAAACATTTTGTTAAAGTTATTTTTCAGTTTAAACAAATTGTATTACTGAATACTTCCTTACAATAAGTTATGGTTTTGTGTTTATTTTGTTAGGAGGTAGAATTCATTGTTACTTAACTTGAAAAGATTAAAAAAAAATATATATTTAGTACGGTTTAAATAGAATCAAAGGAAAATAAGTTTGTATTTATACACTGAATTTTGTGCTAAATAAATACTGGATCGAAAACTACCCAGACGATATTTTTTTTAATAACGCAAAGCTTAAAACTAGTCAGTCGATGATGAAAGCAGAAAAAGACACAGAGAGAGGATATAATTTGATAATTTAAATCAAAACAAAAAGGAGGAAGTGAAAGCTTTAATCGAAGTCTATAGCCTCCAAGCTACTTTAGCAGCTTCTTTGAAGTAACAGAATAAATCAAGGCGTGGGAGAAGAAGCCAACCAGTATAGAAGCAATAAAAAGAATGCAGACACGTAACAAAAGATGAAAGAAAACAATATATAGACTCGAATTTTCTTCAATTGGTAAAGACAACGAACCGGATATTGTCTATCTCTTCATTCAAATTCCATGTCTGATTCAGAAAATATCGAGGGAGTTCTAATTAGTTGGAATTTGGAGTTCTACCTACGCCAAAACAAACAAAAGATGATCCGAAAATATTTTCTTTCTATTTTCTCTTATACGTTTAGGCGCCAACATTCGAACACACAAAAATTAGTAAAGAAAATCATTATTCTAAAAGAGTAAATGAAACTGTCAACAATAACCAAAAACAAAATTTTGTGCTGGCGACCGTTTCATTATCGTTTATAACATTGCTAAAACATTTTTAGCAAAAAAATGTTTTTTCTTAATTTCAGATAAGAAGGTCAAAGAACAACTCAACTATCTTCACGATGGCAGACATTTTTAAAACGTTCATAAAACTTTTAATTTTTTTAGGCGCCTTGTTTCCTTTCTCTTTCTTTAACTTCGTCACTCTTTTGCCCCCATGTCTTTTCTGTGTTACTAGATCTTATTTGTTTGCTAGAGTGATAATGTAAGGTAGACTGATTTTAAAGTATAAACTCAGGATTAACGTTGAAAACAAGAAACAGGATCTAAGAAAGGTCAGGCACAGGACAAAAGCGGACTTACGGTAGATAGTTGCAGCAATTGAAATCTCACTTTCCATTTCCGGATCATAATTGGCCAAAGAATAGAGAGGATGCAAATTCTTTACCCGATCTCTGTGAACTTATTTCACCAAGTTTACGACTTTTGGGCCATTTTTATGAGTTACGTAGAACTGAATCGTGTATCAATAAGCTTTCTCTATACTCGTAATTCTCAATCTTAGTAGACTGATGGTCTAGAAATTGAGACTACTCAGCCACTTCTCGATTTTACGCAACTCTCACGATGATTTGGCAATGTTAGAAAGAAATTTCTAGAATGTACAGATTTTCTACAAGCATTTTTTAATCAGACAGCAAAAAGAACAACGAGCATCAATTCTGACGACCGCAAAACTTTAATCGTATTATTTTACAAAGTATTTTACAAAGTAAATTAATTTTTAACCTTAGACATGTCCTTTCGCGGCTACTCTCCTAATCCCTAGCAGTTCTCATTTTGAGACTTTAAAGAAGACGTGAGAAATTGGTAAAGCTAGCGAAACGTCTGGTAAAGAGAATTCAAGTTCAGAAACAAGGATAACAGATCATTCAGACAGGACTGTCCGAAAACACAAAAGAGAAAGACGTAATAGCCTAGAAATGAGAACAACAACCCAGTAAAAGGTTAATTCCATATTTAATTAGCGGTTAGATTAGACAGTGTGGGGGTATAAATGATCGGGGGTCCTACATCGTCAGGCTTTCTTTCATCCTTCAGATGTCAGCACAAAGCTTCCCCTTCCTTGCTATGAATACATAAAACCCGTCTCGACATAATTTCAATTTTTTTTATTTCTTTAGCGTGAAAGCTCACTCCGAGTCTCTAGTCACCGAGTTTCACTAGAACTATTTTTGTTGCCTTATATTATCAAAATCTTGGTTATACTTTTAAAAAAAACATTGTATAAATTTTCCTACTTTGTTCCGAATGACTAATATAATTGCAGAAGTCACATTTTGAATCATTAATTTTTAATTTTTTAATATATTCATTTTGTACAGAAATGGTTGCCAAATTTTTTTGACCCATAAATTCCTAAGTATGGTCAAAACTTGCCCAGGACCCAAAGTGTTATGGTCAAAATATTTTGTGGGGTAAGTATTTATTGAGATTAAAACTTTTGTAATAATTATCTCCTTGCGTTATTTTGACCAACATTGAAAACTGAAAATTTATTGAAGTTTATTGAACAATAGCTAGGTTTTTAATAGGTTATAACTAAGGCTTAATAACATTAAGCCATGTTAAACACACCACCGTTACAGTACAAGTGACCAAGTCACTGGAAATAAGTTTTAGTCAATTCACGAAAGTAACATACTGTCTTTCAAACATCCACCTAGAATGAGCCACAGCTTTATAATAATTAAACCGCTGTATCTTGTAAACCGTTAAAATTATCGGCGAAATTAGAATGACAGGTTGTAGCTGTATGTTTAACCAACATAAATGACAAAATAGATTTTATAAAACATATTTATCATCCTCCAAAAATAAGAAAATTAGTGTACTGCAATGAACACAAATCTCACAGCTTATTTGGGGAGTTTTATTTTTGTGCACATAAAATCATGCACAGGCAACAACCTATCGTAATGTTTGCCACTATTTTTCTTCTTCTTCTTATTTCAATTTTCAATCAACTTATGCATTTATTGTGATAATTTTAAACATTTTAATCAAAACACGTAATTTAAAAAAATGTCTTCTCCCACTCTCAGTTGAACAGCGTGAACTATTTCCAAAACAGTATAAAAACGAGAGTGGATAAAAAAAATTTCTCATTATGTCAACCTCGAATAAATCAATTGTTCAAAACAATAATATTTCTCGCTTAAATTTTATAATTTATTAAACGTTAAAATCACTATTATTTTATGTATTTTAATTTCCATAATAATAAAAATGGATGATACCTCTAAAAACCGAAATGGGTTAATACCTCTAAATCGAATTACAGAAAGTGTTTTCAAAGCTTTTTCAAGCAACATCGCCGCGTATTTCTTCCGTAGAAGAGTGAAAGAGAAAGAAATGAGTTTCTCTTCCCTTTCAAGATTTCTACTTCATGATAAACAGTTTTCGTTCGGTTCTTCTTTTTTCAACCTTACTATCCTTGTTTATCGATCACCTTTTGTAAATGTATATTCTAACCGTGTCTAAATGGGTCTTTCTGGCAGGTTTTCAAAAATTTTCCATTCTGCTTAATGACCAGGCTTCTACGCCGGTTAGTCATTTCTTTCTCAACATTTTTTGGGGTTTCAAAACCTATTCCTTACTCTAATCAGACAAATCTATCGTCATTTGGCTGCTTTCCATTTTTTTCCTTTTTTGAATTTCGCCTATTTATAAATCAAGCCTCGAAATTTGGAAAACAATCAGTTTGTTCTAGTTTAAAAAAAAAAAATTTTTTTGCAAAAGCGTGAAAAAGGGAAACGAAGGGAAAGTATAATTCTAAAAACCTTGGTGGAAGCAGAAAAGCTCAAAAAGGAAAAAACAGCAACAACGTGAGCTACAGTCCTTGCAAGCCACGGTCAGACGGCAAGGTTATCCCACAAACGGTGTCTCTCACTCCAGACTAATTTTCCTTTCGCTTTCAAAAGCAAAAGTTCAAAAAATAGTTCAACTAATTTAGCCTCAACCGAAACACTTTCAAGTTCACTGACAAACGACAATTATATAAAATAATACCAACTGGATAAGATAATACATAAGCGAAGAAAAGGCGAAACATAATCTGGAAATATTTTGCTTCGTAATCAGAAGTCAAGACGTTTAAATCGTCATCGGGCTGCAAAATACTAAACGCAGGCCAGTTAAAATCTATGAAAGGACGAATCCAGCCTAAAAATTCCACGCACGAAGTTTCCACTTATGGGACGAAGGAAAAAATTCTGTTTATACCTGGCGTCCCAAATTGGGGAAGAGAAATCCCAAACAAAGATCGGTGTCGAAAGCATCCATGATCACCGCGGGTGAGAGAGATCATTGTCATTCTGAGCTGAAAACACATATTAATTAGAGGATTAATTAGCGATTGCACTTGACACGTGACAAGTTATTTCATGCACTTGGAATCTTTAAATTTAGTGGCGAACGAACGAAATTTGAGCGAGGTTATAGGGTAAGATAAAGAAGGAGCGTGGGAACAAAAAAGGGTTCGTTTATGGTTTCTCAGGTTTTAAAGCTGAGATGTCTCCCGCTGGGAGAACATAGCTTGTCATATCAACACGCTTTTGCTCAAACTAACTCCATAACCATAAATTGTGTAATCATTTGTTTGAATTTTTAAAATTCTACTCCAAGACAATTTTCAATAGCGACGAAAGTAAACAAAATAACAAGGAATTAGTATGTGAATGATAATACAACCGCATTCCACATAATCAACGCGAGTGGTGTGCATAAGAAATGTACTGGTGTGTGGTGTGGTGGTGGTGGGGGTTTACTAATGATTCAGAAACCAAACGAAACGTTACACGGTGTAATATCGATGACAGGACCGCAGCCACGTTAGATTTAAAAACGGGAGCCCTACTTCGATCGATTTTTCTCTTTACTTTCGTGGACGGGACGATTACATCACCCGGCATCACACTCGACCCTGACCAGAATCACAACGAAGGCTATTAATGTGAATCATAGCTTTTTTCTCTTAAAGTCGACAGACGTTAAGCGTAACTAAATTATAAATAACGAAAAATTCAACTCTCTCTTTCACTCTCCGGTTGTGTACTCAAGATTTCGTTTTGTGTTGACGAGTGAAAACAATTGACGGGGATAGATATTTAGCCCGAATGTCGCCCAAAAACTTAAAGGTTTCTTCTTGTTTTTATATAAAAAGTTATTTCCCCTTCCTTAAAGCCTTTGTCATGTAAACACAAGAAGCAGTCCCGAGCGATTGCTCACCGTAACCATGTAAAGTAGTTGGCATTGTCGAGAAATTTTTTTATGCATATAGGAAATAATCCACGACGATTAAAATCGTGTTTAAACAATTTTTTACTGCGATTCTATAATTCATGGGCTCATCTTCATTTCACGTCTTGACAAATAAAAAAAAATTATTTGGATGTGTATTAACAATCGATATTTCTTTTTTTTTGAAAAGACGTTTAAAAAGCAAATATTTGGAACGATCCTTTCCCATCTGTAATTCCCGTTTTATCTAACGCCTTCAGAATAATTCTGAATTTATTCCTTGTAAATAAGTCTGGAAGTGAAAATGCATATTCTTTTCCACTTGTATAGTATTATTAAAGAAAAAAATGTCTGCTCGTAGTAATGTCCTTCTCTGAATTACAAATTAAATTGTAAATAATTGGCAGTAGATTACGCTAAATTTTCCTATGGGCTTACGTCCTTAATGTGCACATAATTGCTGTATATTGTTATCTGATAACTTTACTACACTATACACTACTGGATGGAAGGTTTTTTAAAACAGTGAAAAAGGATTTAAAAAATCACAACAAACGACAGTGTGGGGTGTGGTTGTCGTTATTGTTTTATCATTTCGTACTAATACAATTGACAATCGAATCAAACCCCGTTAAAAATCGACGTTCTTTTTGTTTGTTACAGTATATTTGGGGGCATTCAAGAATGGGCAAGTGTTGAAAGGTTACAACTTATATTATTGATATTAAGCGGTGGGATCTAGGAGTATGTCGAATGTTTAACTGGGAGCAAAAGAACTGAAACCAAGATTGAAAAATTTTACTAAACATCACACTGAGAAGCACTGAACAAATGATGAGGGTATATGCTTATTATGGTGTCCCGTATTCTTCGAAGTTTATCACAAACCGCGTAAAAAAAGTCAGAACAATCATGGATTTCTCCAAGAACTAATATAATTTAACTAAATAAGCAGGAGATAAAATTCATAAAACCATATTTTCAGAATAACGTGTTCGAAGTAGTTACACTTCTGGATGTGTGAAGTTTTAAAGAAGGACTCTTGTCAATTGTTATTTCATTTGAAGAAAAGGAACAATATGTCGCATTGCCAACATTAGAAAACTCTTTCGTGAAGATCATTATTGAAATAGGTATTACGTCTACCGGGAAAATTCTGTCCGATAATGCAACAGTTAGTTTGAACACGTCTGAGCATATTTGGCTCTCTTTTTGTTACTGAATGAATATGTTTTAATTTTAAAATTTTTTTTTATGTTTTTTTGTTATATATAACTATACTTTAAGTGGTTTATTAGTCGCCATTGTTGTTAGGTTAGGTATATATATACCTAAAATTCATATTAGTATTCAACAATGGCGACTAATAAACCACTTAAAGTACTTTATTATAAGATAACCAAACACTGTTGAATGCAGTGGATTAAGAAACGTTATACTGGCTTAGCTAATGTTACTACTACTAACTGTGTACTGCTACTTTATTACGCTTTAATCAACACTCCCCACTAGTGCTCTCCAATTGACGATTATTTTGACGTTAGCAAAATTTTGTACGAATTCCAACAAGGATGAAATGGTAGAGGAGGTGGAAATCTATTGAACGTGGTTAGGGTAGTTTCTGCATGCAGAAGATGGTTGGAAAAATTTCCTGACTAAAGTTCTACATCCGGTTTTGACAAGAAGTGAAAAACGGACAGAACTTTCTGATAGACCTAGTATGTGTGAATTATGAATTAATAATGTGTTTTATTTTCTTTTCATAACTAAAGACATGACCTAAATTAGTATTTTTATTCATATTTAACGTCAGTAATGAATATTTACGAATCTACTTATAGCAGTTTAAGATTGTATGTATACAGATATTCTCGAAAACCTCGAGACCCTACAGACACCGGCTCTACATAAACGTAAGTCAAAATATTATATATTGAGTAAAGATCAATATAATACAAAAAAAATTTGAGGGTATACGTTTTGATAATTAAAAACAAAAAAGGAACGCCCTAATGTTTTGGTGACGGAATTTTTTATCTTTGAAAATAATTAGAAAGTTTTTAAATTAAAATAAAAAATAATCATGGCAAGACTTGTACCCACTAACTGATAAAGATATTTCATAATTTTAACTAGTTTAGAATCAACTTGTATTATATTTTTATTCTTTGCTTAACAGTCTGCCAAATTATATTTAGATGAATTTGTTGGTTACCTCCCAAGTCTGCCCACGATACTTGTAGGTTTGAAAGGAGTCCTCATCAGCGATATTCAATAACTTCCAAAAAAAGATAATTTGCGTTTTAAATGGAGGAGATAGAAGAACGTAAGGTTGAACATAAAGTTCATTGGACAGAAGGAAACGCGGAAACGACTTCGACCAGTAAAAAGAGTTTTTGAACGAAGACTGGGTATAGTAACCACTATAAAAGAATCGATTGAATTAAAAAATTCACAACGATTTCATGTTTAAAAAAAATCAAAGGCACAAAAAAAAATTTTTAATTTAGAAAAGCTGTCAATGAAACAAATATCGTGATGATTTTTATTTACTCTTTGTGAATTTTGGTTGTTTCTTTTAAAGACGGTCATAAAAGAAGTAGAGTTTTAACAACTATCAAGTTTTAGCAAAAAGTTTGCGTCAGGATTAATGATTCTTCCTGTTTCTGGTTATGCAAGAAAGGAAATCAAAAAGACTTCATGAGGCTCACCTTTGAATACCACCATATTTGGCGAATAATCGAATGATATGATCAACAGTCAGTCATCGAAAAATTTTATATTTTTATAGGAAAAAAATTTAAATCTTTATTATTATTGTTATTTATAATTTTTTGTCATTATTATTATTAGAAAAGTACGAACACATTAGCGGAAAAAATTACAAATATTTATACGGATGACGGTAGTAAGTCGTTCTTGTTCCAATTAAGTCAAATGTAAAATGGTTATCTATAGTAAATCGGTTGACCTTGACAATAACAGCACAAAATTACAGTGATTCATTAGCTTAAGAGAATTTTTAAATGTTTTGAGATTTTTTGTTTCTTCTATAATTCTTTTTAGTAAGTATTTCTGTACAAAGTTTACAACTATTTTTGATAATTTTGTGTTTGGAATAAATGATGCTTGAAAGAGAAAAGCACTTTGTTTTGAAATTTTGAAAATTCCATTTTTTTTCTTTTTGTTTGCTTTTTCTTAAAGGTCAAAACATTTGGTTATTTATTGCTCTCTTTGTGAGATTTGGAATGCGAAATCTTCATAAATTTCAACTGAAGTTAAAAACCGATTCAAGATGGTTTCCGTATTTTTTTACGGTGACAAATTATATTGTGAAAATAATTTCACAATATTATTACACTTAAACACATGACTGCTTTTCCTAATGTGATTCACCAGACAAAACAAATAAAAAAAGGAATTGAATAAAAAATTCGTAATTTAAATTTTTAGAGAGCTTAAAATATTCAGTAAGACTTAAAAAACCGTTTTCAATTTGAGAGCTGATTTAGAATTTTTTCATTTCTAAAAAAAATTTCTATAACCGGAAAATGCCCCACAACTCAAATATATACAATTATTTAGAAAGAAAAACTGTGATTCGAAAGAATTTGAACGTTATTATTGTCATTTTCCAAAAATAAGAATAATGATTTTAAGAAGTCTGCAGTTTCTCGATAAACGACTAATTAAATTAATAAAATAAAATAATCATTCAAATATCGACGGGAATAAAAAGAAAAGCGACTCACCTTTAATCCAGTTGCGTTTAATTTTTTCTCTGTTCGCAATAAAAGTAGAACTCGTCAATATCGTATTAATATTTAGTGCACTCGCACTAGAACTCAAGTCGTTGCATGTCATTCACGAACTGCTTATTCCTCGTATAATGAATAATAAACACGGCGACATTAACAAAACACAGACATTAATACAGCCTAGAGCGCACTTCAAATACAATTCGGGTTCTGTTTGTATTAATTCAAATAACAGGATTTAATTTTAATTAAGAATATTCAATATTTTCTTTGTCGATTTCACCGAGTCATTTTCATTAAATAAAATACTTCCTTCTAGAAAATATTCGTTTTCTCAAAAGCGCCAATGGAATGTGTGATTTAAGCGTTTTGATTGGTCGATTTCAACTTGTGAGAATTTTTGTTATTGGCTTGACGAATTGTCGTGTCATTAGATGAGTGAATCATTTGATGGCAAAGGTTGACTGCATTTCTTTTTAGTTTAGAATTAATATATATTAATTGTTCATGTCTTGTTTTATTCATATTTAATACGATTTCATTCTATTTTACGCTATTATGCCGGTGGGTATCGACGGTTTGATTGTTCAGTATAATTAAAAATTTGTTAGCTTATCTTGAGGGGCGTGTTACCCACTACTCAGTTTTAATATATATTGATATCAATTAGTCAGATTACTTAAATATTTAGCAAAGCCGAGGATTTGATCGTTATTTTAAATTTATTCTTTCTAAATTAGTTATCGTTGTTTAGAATTTAATTTTCGACGCTGGATTTAGATGAGGTGTTTTTGGTGAAGTTATGAGCCAACTGCATTTTTTGGGACTTTTTGTATTCCCCTTGCTAAGTACCACCTGTCTCCAAGCGTGAGATACTATGTAGTTGTTCAGATTAGGTGTGGGGGGTTCTGTCTGGGGAGCAGACCAGCATCTTACTCCAAGAATGGTTCAAAGGAATTTTTGGGACTTAGGTTTCATTTGGACTAATTAAAAATGAATTCAACTCAGTCCCTTTCTTTTAAATTCAAGATTGTGTTCTCTTTTCAGGCTTATCATTCAGCATTTTTAGACTTTGAACAAACTGTTGGTAATACAGCCATTCTACCAATCAGAACTCAACTGAAAGGACCAGCTCCTTCATGCACAACTGACACTGACATTATTGATGAAGCTATTTATTATTTTAGAGCTAATGTTTTTCTTCGAACTTATGAAATAAAGGTAATAATTTATATTTAATACTTGAATTGTCAATGATGTATTGCAGTAGTTCCCAAAGCAAGTCTCCAGGTTTCCTAGGTATCATTTTAGGGGTCTATTGGAAATAAATATTGATTTGAGGTTCATGAACAGCATCAAGTGGTCTATGCAAGGTTTAATATAAAATAATTTAAATCTTATCATCCATTATTATGATGCAATAGTATGGAGATAAAATAATAGCAATTTTTACATTCTGAATAAAATTTCAATATAGGTGGCTGTTTGAAATACAGCTTGTTACTTAAGAACTAAGCATTATGTTGAAACTTTTGTGAATGCACATTGGCTGAAACTTATTTACACTGACTTTGTCACTTGTAGGAACAGTGGTGTGTACAACTTGTTGTAATGTTATTATCAAAGTTATTGTTTTATTTACTTCATCTTTCAACTCCTGTCAATGTGCAAATAACAAAATAATATTGGAATGACATTTAAAAAAGATGTCTGTCCTTAACTGAGAAAGATTTTGGTTAATGAAAGGGGTCCATGGGGTGATAAAGTTTGGGAACCACCTATCAAATGGTAACATATAACATGATGGTTTAAATGGAAAAAATAGTGAAATTCGATATGTTTAGTATTGCTTAACTTCTATTTGGAATTTTTTTCAGAGTGAAGCAGATAGAGTGTTAATATACATTACTTTATATATAACAGAGTGTCTAAAAAGGTTGCAAAAATGCTCAAATAAAAATCAAGGAAAGAGTGAAATGTACACTCTAGCAATTTCTAAATTTGATATCCCTGGTGATCCAGGATTCCCTTTGAATTCAGTTTATGCTAAACCAACAAATCCTAAAGAAGCTGGTGAGAGTGTTACCATTAATGAACTTCACTTGTGAGAATTATGCTATAGCAATTAACAGTTTTTTAAATAAAAATATTAATCCAAAAAATTATTGTTTTAACTAGATTTGCTGAGACAGTATTTGCAACAGGTTCGTCAAGAAACTGGGAATAGAATATGTGAAAGAGTGTTTAACACTGAAGATGGACGACCTTCAAAGTGGTGGCTTTGTTTCTCCAAAAAGAAGTTCATGGACAAATCTCTATCTGGTCCTGGGCAGTAATTTGCCAAAATTAGGGTATTGAGCAATTCTTTAACCATTGGCAATTAATGGTTTTTTTATTATACTTTGCCATAACTGGTTTTTTTTCAATTTACATTTTATCAATCAAGCCTGGAGCCAGATAGTAATAATAATAATAATAATCCCTTTTAAAAAGTACTGAATAAATTGTTTCCTTCTTGAGTCAAATTTTAGCCAATTTTTGTCTGTGGTTCTTCAGAATAAACCCAATATACTTAGAATTTAATTTAAAAATCAGAACACTGTTTACTAATTTTACAAACTTCCATTTTATTATTTTATTTAGTGCTTTTGGCAATACTTTTGATGCAAAGTTTTATAAAAATAAATCATTTTTGTTAAGTAAAAAAATAATAATGAAATTGCAATATTGTGTTATATTTTTTTGATGTGATGACCTTTAAGACATTTTTTTTGCATTAAATTATGAATATTTTCAAATTTGTTTGTAATAAAATTAGTTCAAACTATCTTGTTAACAGTAAACCAGAAAATATTGATTGGGATTTTTGGGTAAATTGGAATTTTGAAATTCACAGGATGTGTTCTTTGAAACTCAGGAGTTCCCTGTTTCATGCTTTTATTTTCATTTAGTTGTTTCATGCCCATTTTTAAGGTTTTGTTTTAAAAAAAGTTTAACATTTAAAACTTAAAGTAATATATCATCATTTATTAAAATCTTATTATTGTTCCTTACTTTTCCAGATGATTCTGTTTTACTAAAATTTTCATTTTCAATTTTAGTTTATACTAAGATGTACGTTTTTCTATAAAGTACAGAGTCAGTTCGTATACATTTTGAATAAAAATGATTATCACCTTGAGTCTTGATCACAAAAGTATTTTTGACTATCAATTTTATACTTATTAAGTTAAAAGTAGATTGCACAAGGCCTGATCCTTAAGTTATTAAAAAATTTTCTGGCAGACAAAAGCTTATCTTTCAGTTTTACACAATTTAACAATAATTCAGTTCCCAAATTGAGTTCTGTGATTGTTGCCAACACCAGAAGCCTTTGAAATAAGAGCGGCAAAATCGAGGTGGATGGGGTACACTCTTTACCGAGGACAAAACCAGATCCCAAGGCAAGCCCTCGACTGGAATCCCTCAAAAAACCGCAAAAAGACGTGGAGGCGAACAGCTGAAGAGAAGCTGGCTGCAGCAATGATAATAGCCGAGCCTGATGATGGACCCTTGTAGACGCCCTATGTGCCCCAGAAGCGTAAAAGAACCTATTATATAAAACAACTGAATCCACTCTTTTCTTACAGAGAATCCTTAAAAATGTGTAAACACTCCACTACCTAACACAGAGATTAAGGTTTCCCTCTGACTTCAGAATGGTTATGTATTGTTGAAGGGTGTATACCTCCCACAAAACATTCCATCAGTGCTAATTAGCTGGCAAATTCCTTTCAATTTACTTTCCTTTTATCAGAAAAACATAAATTTATTCCTAGGCCTTCCCAATTCATATTTTGCTTACTTCTTTAAACCCTACTTCCTTAACCTGTATGAATGTCCTCACAACTCAGCCCATACTGATTTTCCTGTCACTAAGGCTGTAAAAGATGGTGAAACATCTGGGCAAAGCAAGAGAAAATTCTCCTATCTGACCAAAAATTTGACTTGGATAATGTAGTGGTCCAAATATTAATATTACTCCACTAAACAAAAATCATAAATCCTAATCCGTTGAGCAATGCCAAAGATCAACTTATGTAATGTTTCAAACTTGAACAACTTGCAAGAGCATCACAGTTTAAACTGCCAGTTACCAGGTTGAATGTGTATCAAAGTAATCTTTAACCCAACTTGGCATCCCATAGTAACAATACATTATAAAAGGTGGCTAAAATTAACCACTCATGATACAATTAAAAACACCCATGTTAAATTCACTAATCTTTTATTAATTTTACTAATACCATACAACAATAAAAATGTATTTTGTCAATTGCAAAAGTATAATCCAGAACAGCTTCTAAGTATTTATTATTTTTTTCATTTATAACCTTTTTATAAACTATACAAATTTTTTTTTTTTTTTGTTATCCCCTATGAAAATGACTACCTGTCTCCAAGGAAGGGCCTATAAGTTGTTGGTAGGAAATGGGGTTAGAGGTTAGCTGGGGAGCTGACCAACATCCAGACCCCAGGACATACAAATTTAATGCCTTGAAATCTGTTTCCTACACTTCATTGCCATTTTAAGTTAAAGTATAAATTTTATTATCTATCTGAGTCTTGAGTACTTCACATCCAGATAAAAAAAGCCATTTGAGATCTCAATAAAAACCTCTCATGAATACTTTTTGAAAATTATGAACAATACAAGATTTGATGTATGATTACTTTAAAATAATCTGTGTTTCTTACAAAATGATGATTTCATAGCTGAGTAACGACACAATTCATGTTGAATAAAATTTTGTTTTAAAAAATTTGTTATTATTAAAATTAATCTCTTCTTAATTTATTCATTCACATTGATTTGAGAACGCATCAATTAGTAGCATCAATTTCATTCCTTTTCTGAGACTGGTAACAAGTTGGTGATCACCCCATAATAAGTTCTGGTTTTTCTTCAACAGGTTTGGTAGTTCTCATAATTTCATCAGGTCTGTCTTTGTTGTACATATATTCATCTACTTTTTTAAATCCCTCAAAAGTTATAACTTTCACATCCCCTTTAACATTCAACTTGTTTACCACATCCACAGGAGTTGGCATATTCGTGCCATAATTAAAATTTATTTTGTCTTTACCAATTCTATAAGTGACATATACTAAAAACAAAATAAAACTGAATTAAAAAAGGATGAAAAAAAAATTTCATTGCTGCCTTAAACTAGTCTAATAGAGAACAGACCTAAAGTCAGAAATGCCGTAGTGCAGTAGAGTTTAGCGAACAATTCTCGCTTTTCTTGAGCTTCATCTATCGTCATCGGCGTCATATATGACCTAATTTTCGATCGAATGACATGAATATAGTACCAATATAGTCTACGAGGATCCATACTTTAAAATTGAATAAAACACCAGAACAAGTTACTAGCAGAAGACAATCATTCAGACGACATTTTTTACTCCTACAAAATGTCAGATCATTTTTCCCGCTCTTAGTACCTTTGAACAAAAGCTTTACAAAATCTAAGTATTATTTTAAATGGATAACAAGTTATTGGAATCCTATTTAGAAACTATTTTCGAATTAGTTATTGACGAGGGAAAAATTGTAAGTCTAGTTAAGTTCATTTAAATTATAATTACAAGTCGGATAATTGAAATGAACCCAAGCCACTTTTCAAGATGGTTATTAAACAAAAGAAAATTTTTTTAGGTCACATATAAATCATTAAGCAGAAATCTCGGAGTACATATAAACACAGCAAAACAGTAAGTTTCGGCATTTAAGTCCTTTTTGATAAAATGTTTATATTGTGTTATAATCAAGGCATCCATGATGGAATGTCATTGCAATAGGATATTGGGTTCTTAGGTTCCCAAATCCTCATTTCTTCAGTTGTATTTTTATGGTTAAGGTATACACTAGTAAAATCTCAATATATTTAACGTTATTTATAATTATAAACTGTTGATATTATTAATGTTTTTTATTTAAGGTTACTTTATGCATTTCTGCTAAAACAGAAAGATGAAGGCACATGTCCAGTATCTGCCACTTATTTATTGGCTGGGAAACTTGATGATGGAAGCCTTAATGTAACTATTATAAATGAAAGTGATTTAAAAAGCACCTGTGAAAAATTTGCAGAAGTCACATCTCGACATGTTTATAGTGTGCAGAAAGGAAATGAATTAAAGGATGTGAGTGTGCTTGCTGGAATTGGCAAGGGAGTTCAAAATTTTGAAAGGTTGTTACAATAACTATGTTAATTGTTATGTTTTTTCTTCAATTATAAATTATTTAATACTTGTTCCTAATTTTTTTACAGTTCAGATGTTGTCATAAAATGTTCTAAAAGTTTTAAAAAACAAAGAAATGAAAAAGGAAGAGCAACAACACCAGAAAACCATACACAAATTATTAAAAGTGTACAAAATAACCAGATTCAAAATGACAGTGCTAAAAAAATACCGAAAATTGAAAATATGGGACCTAAGCAAATAACAGAAAGTCCATTAGAAAGTAAGGAGCAAATTACAACCATAAGTCCTGTTAAAAAGAGTTCTCCAAATGGTAAATCAAAGACAAAATCCTTCACAAAAGTAGGTGTTTTGTCAATTTTTTAACTCCAAACAATTATTATTAGCTTTGTTTTGTTTCAACATTTATTTCCCTGAACATTTTTTTAAATTGCAGGCAAATTTAGAGAAGAAATCAGTGAGTTCTAAAACCCAAAAACCAACACAAAATATAGCTAACTTTTTTGCCAATGCAACACAGAAAAATTCTGAAAGGGAAGGTGGTATTGTTGAAAAAATACATGATATTTCAAGAAAGGAAGAAATGATCAGTTTGACAGTTGAGAGTCCTGAAAAAATTGAAATAAATGTTTTGCATGAGGATAAACCTCAAGTAATGACAAACTTTAAAAGAACTAAGTCAAAGGAAAGCTCAAGTAAAAAGAAAAA
Organism: Columbicola columbae; assembly: GCA_016920875.1. Classification (NCBI taxonomy): domain Eukaryota; kingdom Metazoa; phylum Arthropoda; class Insecta; order Psocodea; family Philopteridae; genus Columbicola; species Columbicola columbae. Next base: position 1,204,733 of record JADMLL010000002.1, read on the forward strand.
AGGGAGCAAAAGGAAGAGGATTCAAGTTTTTTCAGATTCTGAAGAAAGTGAAAGTAGTGATGGTGGGTTCAAATTTATGCATCAAATTCATGGACAAAAGCTTATGCTTAAATGGTGCAGAACACTCAAATCAAAAGCTTCATATAGGATAATACTTTCAAAAAAATTTGAGCAATCTGTTGTCATGTAGCAACTATCTTGTCTAATCCTTTTGGTTAATAATTTTTTTTTTTAAGATAACAGAAGGACATCGATTTCTTTTTTTTTGAATTTGCAAAATTACCTAGGAGAAGTAAAGAAGCAAAGAAGCTATTCACTAGAAGATACAGTTTCTGATTTAAACAATTTTTTTGCAATTCAAATTATAATAGTGACGTTTCAAAACAAATTCAATCTCTTGGAATGTACATGAAAATTTATATGCAATTCCTTTTTATCCTTTCCCAATGTTTTTTTATTCCAGATTATGTAGTATTCATCTTTATGTTCTACTACCCAGCATAACCCAGTTTGTTCTATCTTTATATTTATTATTCTAGCTTTGGGTTCATCCCAATCATTTAGATTGGGTTATTGACACAGGCGATAACTAAATTTGATGAAATTCCTTCTTGCGTCTGCGTCACTTATATTATTACCTTTGTTTTTCCTAAATATATTGTTTTCTAAATATTTTATACTTTCCTCCATAATTATGAAGTAATATTTGATAGTTAGCAATAGGGATGGCATAGTTTTAGTGTTTAATAATGGACTATTGGACCAATTATTATGTGCAATAAAATTTATAAAATTACAATTTTTATCATTAGAAACAAAGTAAGAGACTTACTACTTAATTATTTACAATTCTATATAGTGAACGCTTTTAATCTTTAGCTCTTGTTTTGACAGGAGAACACCCACCGTTCCAAAGGAAAGATGATAATGATGAAGAAAAAGAAGAAAACACCAAACCTTCAAGTGCATTCCTCGAGGAGGAAAAGCAAGACAATAAGGAAACGCCTCGAAACAAGCATAAAAAGAGGAAAATAATAGACAAAACGGTTATGAACGAAGATGGTTATCTAGGTGAAAGTCAATTTTTTTCATTAGTAGCGATATCCAATGGTTTTTGGTCATTGTACTTAGTACTAACTACTAATTATTTTTTTATGTATGTACAACAAACTTATTTGGGTTTAGTACTCAGAACACTAAAAGACTAAAAGGAACAGGATTTTAGTAAATAAAAGCTCCACCATGTTCGAAAGAAACAATTTAAAAAATCTCCGACGTTTGTTTGGGGAAATTAGATCTGTTGGCATCATGAGGGTCGAGGTAAGTCTGAATTTGAAAAACTTGAGGTTGAGGAGACGAACGAAAAGTAGAATTCAATGAACTAAAGGATTGGTATGGATAAAGTGAAATAGGAAAAAATTAACAATGTTTGGGCGAATGGTTAGGACAGGTAGGTAGAGGAAAGGGTTCAATTATGAATAGGGCTGTAAAGGCTCATCATGCGGTACTATTCATTGACCCTATTCTTTCTCCTCATCCACAAATTTTTCAAATACAGGCTTTCCTGGACTTTGATGATGCCAACAGTTTTAGGTTCGAAACGTCGATTTTGATTTTCAGATGTTTCGGACGAGTGGTGCTTTAAATACTAACGTTAGACTTCTTCCTTTTTTTTAGGGTTTTGAAAGCCAAGTGTTTGTTAAACAGTTTGACGTGACGCGGTGTATGCTTTATCAAAAAACGTTTTCTATGTATATATAAAAAGTTATTTAAACCAACTCCGAAAATGTAACCAATATTAACAATTTTTTTAAAATTTCCACAGAAACAAGGAAAGAGGTTGTTTTTGAAACGGACAGCGAAAATGAGTCACTTTTAGAAATTGCAGAAAAAGGTAATTCTTCAAGCCACCAACGCAAAAAAGTAAAATCAGGTGAAGGAGACGAAAAAAGCACAAGCATTCCTGCAACAAATGCATTAAAAAAACAATCGTCATTGTTATCGTTTTTTAAGAAGAATTAATTTTGTTTTAATTGTACTAGTAAGAAAAAAAATTACGTTTGTTACGCACATATTAGTCTTTTAGTAATTGAGTAACAAACAATGGGTTAATTAACTGCGAGGAGAACAATGAACCAAAATCAATAAAACATGAAACGATTAATTTTATTTATATATCTCTGATCGTATCTCTTCCTTATTTTCAGTTATACAATTTAATGATTTTTTATTCATGACTCACTCTCTCGATTATAATCTTAACAATATCTTCGAAAAAAAATTATTTTACGTGCACTTTTTTTCAAACAAATTGAAACTTGCTGGCTGGATGTTATTAGGATTACGATGTTGAGCTTTGGGGGGAATTTTTGGGTGAATGGGTATTACAGACATTAGGGAAAACATTGTAGGCTAGAAAGACCGGTGGAAAAACAGGCTGGACAATTTTCACCCAGGTGCGACCCTCGGTGTGATAGGCGAGTGCCCTGACCTTTCGCCTGTTAGGCCACCAATTTTTTTAGTTTTTTAAGGGGGATAGTCTTTTGGATTTAGCAACAGGTTCCGTTTTTGTTTAAATATTTTTCTTAGTCATTCGAGGTGAAGTCGATAAAAGCACTATATTTGTCAAAAGTGTATTTTCCAAAGGTCATTGAATGAAGGTAATATATTTTGGATTTCGGGTTCATGTTGAAGATAAATAATTAAATACCTAAATTCCATAAATTAAGTAAAATTTTATTTTACAAAAACGAGTAGGACTTGTAAGACCGAAGCACTAACTAAAACTAAAACTAAAGCAGAAAACTTTCCTGCATCGAATCGTTATTGGCAACGGGAAGGGAAATTTTTTTTGGAAATCTCCAACCAAAAAATTGTGCCTTTCTCATGGTCAAGCATTATCACTTTTTAATGAAGGTGATAATTTTAATCGTTAGGGTTGAATTATTGGTAAGCTACAGGTCTAAATTGATACTCGTAATATTTCCCCTCCAGGTAATTGTCTATTAATAATACTAGTATTAGTAGTAGTAAATTTTTAGTAATAGTGATGATATTAGTAGTGGTAAAGGAATTATTGGTGTCATTCTGGTTTGTAGTTTATTGCCAGAAAGATGTCAAGAATGTTCAACCAGTGTTTGAATAAGACAGAAATTTTTTATTCAGAGTTTTCCCAGTTATTTTTAACTGTTTTGTTTTAAAATTATTTTTTGTCTAAATAATGTTTGGATTAGTTTGATTTATTGACTTGTTGTATGCCTTTCCTATTTTGTTGTAATTTTTTCTTAGTACTTTTGATGACATCAAAAATTGTTACTCCCTACTTTGATAACAAAATGTAGTGTGGGTTGTAGATAAAAATTTCAACTAACTACAGTGACGTGAAAAAGTTTCTGGCCAGTAACATTTTGTTGTTTAATTTATTAAAAAAAAAAGAGCCCAATGATTTTTAATCATTGTGATATGATACTATGGGGTATAAGAAACAAAATTATACCAAAAAATATCAATAGTATATATTCATAAATAATTTTATTACGAATATTGCTAAATGACCCGTGCAAAAGTTTCCGGCCGATTTGTGAATTCTGAAAAATTCTTCGTCCATGCTCTCCATATGAGTTGCAACTTTAATTTTTAGATTAATATATCTTAGCCATACCTTTGGCAGGTATAACTGCAGCAAAACGATGAACTCGATCAATCCTTTAACATAGACGTCCGGAATGTTATGCCATTTCTCCTTTAATTTTTCCAAAAATATCCCTTTTTTGGAAAATTATGTTTCTGGGCATGTTGGATCATCAAGTCTAGCATCTCCCATAAATGTTCAATTGTACTTTACCCCGGTAAATGAGATGGCCAGTGCAAAACTGCAATATTTGAACCCCAAAAGCCACTGCTTCAGCAGTTAAGATGCAAGTTTGAGGTCATTGTCGTGCTGAAAGGTCTAATTCCGTGGCATTATATATTAGTCCTGTAAAATATTATTGTAAGTGGCAGCATTCAAGTTCCTGGTGATGTTCACCGATGGACCGACTCTTTTTGCGAATTGTAATCGGGCCTTCTTGTTCTTTTTGCTGATTAATGGCTTTCTGATTCCTACATCATCAAAAAGTCCCACATTGTGCTGCTTAGCTATGTTTTTGCAATTTACAAAAATGATTGCAATCTCACGAATTTGTTTTTGCGTATGACAAGCCATGTCTGTGCTTGAAATACAAACAGAGTGTGGTTTAGAACTAAAGGAAGGATTTAAAGTCCTCAAACCTTTAAAGATCTGTTTGAACGGCTTCATACATCACGTTGTGTTATGTGGCCGAGAACTTTTGCACACGTCATTTAGCAATGTTCGTAATAAAAATATTTTATGAATATATATAATTGATATTTTTTGGTGTAATTTGGTATCTTATACCCCATAGTATCATATCACAATGATGAAAAATCATTTGGGTCTTTTTTAATAAATTAAACAAGGAAATGTTACTTTGTTATGGAAACTTTTGCATGCCACTTTACGTACAAATTTGTTTTTAAGAATGGCGTCATGAATTTTATTTCTCAACGGGGAGCTAATAACGGTCAGAACGTAAATAAAATTCTTCAACACGGATATGAATGAATAAAATTCAAGTTTAGTCGCATGAATTGGCAGACGATTGAATATTTCTATTGTAAGTTTTGAGGGTTTATGTTAATGGTTTGTTCTTATTACCAATTAGTTAGGTCGATATAAACCCCAATTTAAAGTAAATTTGCCCTGAAGGAAGTCAGGTTTTTAGTATCAAGCACGTCATATAAAATTTAAAGCTGGTTTTTATAGTGCAATTGACCCTTTGTTTAAAATAATGTGTCACACTAAATTCTAAAGTAACGAGGGTTAATGTAATGACTGTTACATTGGAAAGCTTTCAACGCAGATGGAAAATAGAGATAAGTTCACAGATTTGGGGACAGTAAACGTGAGAGCTTTTATTGATTATATTACATCATCTTAATTCTGTCAGCATTGTTATGTTTCTTATGTAGAAAATTATGCATCGTTCATAAGTGAGGAACATTCTCATCCCATTGCTTTCACGTTCTAATTGACTTTGTACCATGGGTATCTTAGTCTGAAGTCACTATCATTATTTTCTTGACATCTGGGTAGTCTCAAAGTTTGAATATGAGGAGGGTAAAAAATTTAAAGGTTAAAATAATTGTGGTCACAATATAGGTTTTGGTTCGGACTTGAAAACTGGTGAGGGTGTGAAAACTGCATTTGGAACGTTTATCATTATTTATTTTATGTATTTCTTATGTTTAAGTGATAACTACTCATCATTGACGACGTTTTTAAATCTAAAGATTTCAATATTCTAAATGTTAATGACCTTTCCAAGCTCAAGAAGTTTTTGACAGATCTTTGAGCAAGTCATATCACAGCTGGGATACATTTTAGATCAAAATATGATTTTGAATTATTCACTTTAGAGAAAAAATTGTAAAAATTCAATTTAGCTAATAAGATTCGTAATAACTGCAACAACAACAGTTATCAAAATTTAATTAAGCCTTTAACTGATTACAATGGGCTCAAGTTCTATTACTTACCAGAGGTATAAAAACTTAAAATGAAGGAACGTGGCATACATGTGACATAAATAAAATACGTATCCTCCCTTAAAATCTCTTAAAACTAATCTAAGGTGTTTTCTAAATTAGATTTGTAAAAGTTGAACGAGATAATTAATTTTTTAAATCGCCTTTGTCAAGACAAAAACTATGTCGCTTTTTACAGGAAAAATATAAGAAATTCATTAGAATTTAGGAATTTGTAAATAATGTTGATTACATAATTTTTGGCCATATTCTGGCAGGAAATCAGAAAAAATATTCTGACGAAAACATCATAGGATTTTCGACTCATAAGATTTTATTTAAACGTCGCAATCAATAATCCCCTGATGTCAAGAATCCCCGGGTTACTTCCTAGAATTATTTTCAAGGAACTTTCTCGAACATTTGCCAAACTCCAATCGCCAGCTAAGTCTGCATTGACGTAGTTGATTTCTAAGCCAATAGCGTGGGTACACGATGACGCGGACCAATCAGATTTGAGAATGACTTGTGAATTTTGACAAAGAAAAGTAGACTGCGGCTGTGATGCAGTCACAGTTACTTTCCTGATTTTGTTGTGGATTGTTCATTTGCGTTAAGATTTAAATTTCTTTCTTAACTTTTTTTGAGTCTATTGTTACAAAGCAGTTTTAAACAAAAAGTGAGTATACCTTAATTTTTTTTTTTTAATTTGATTAAAAATGTTATCAAATTTATTTATTTAAACCAAATTTTGTTTTTCACCTAAGTTTGCGAAGCGTAGCATACCTTTTAGTACAACTCAACTATGGGTTATGTGTCTTATGTCAATAATATTTCAAATTGTGATTTCTAATTTCAGTTTTTATTTCTCCTTTGGTACTATTTGTTCTGTAGTTTAATTCAAAAATATCATTTTTTGGTCCTTTATCCTTTTCCTAATTCTATAATTTTATCGATCGCTTAATAAAGGTTTGAGTGTGCTCTTAAATGGTATAAATGGGGCATTCTCAATTATCAATCAGCATTATCAATTTCATTTAACACTGGTTCCTGACTTTAGTATATCAAAACAGACTCCCTCATTATATTTGTTAAATAAAGCTATTGCGTCATTCGACGCAATAAAGGAAATCTTTAAATGTTGGCCGCCATTTTGTTCCTTCCATATCTTCTACTCCTTCGAAAGGCAAAAAAATACCTCCAATTTTTAATTCCTAGACTATCTAAATTAAGACATTTTTCATAAAAAAAAGGAAATTTATCAATTTTTTTTTGTTGGCTGTAATACGAGTAAGTTTTTAATCCTTTAATTTTGATGACGCATTTACCTCATCCTTCTTGAAATATTGATTTCTCAACATAGGGCGTAGACTCATTGCTCATGCGCTGGGCTACTTTCTTCCTTACCCTTTATGTGAAAATTATCCTTTAATTTTATTTATTTTTTGTTTGCAGCATAAAATGCAGATTTTCGTCAAAACTTTGACTGGAAAGACCATCACTTTGGAAGTGGAAGCTTCTGACACCATCGAGAATGTAAAAGCAAAGATTCAAGACAAAGAGGGAATTCCACCAGACCAACAGCGATTGATCTTTGCAGGGAAACAGTTGGAAGATGGAAGAACCCTGTCTGACTACAATATTCAGAAAGAGTCAACTCTTCATTTGGTCCTTCGATTGAGGGGAGGAATGCAAATCTTCGTCAAGACATTGACTGGCAAAACCATCACTTTGGAAGTGGAAGCTTCTGACACCATCGAGAATGTAAAAGCAAAGATTCAAGACAAAGAGGAATTCCACCAGACCAACAGCGATTGATCTTTGCGGGGAAACAGTTGGAAGATGGAAGAACCCTGTCTGACTACAATATTCAGAAAGAGTCAACTCTTCATTTGGTACTTCGATTGAGGGGAGGAATGCAAATCTTCGTCAAGACATTGACTGGGAAAACCATCACTTTGGAGGTTGAAGCTTCTGACACCATCGAGAATGTAAAAGCAAAGATTCAAGATAAAGAGGGAATTCCACCAGACCAACAGCGATTGATCTTTGGGGAAACAGTTGGAAGATGGAAGAACCCTGTCTGACTACAATATTCAGAAGGAATCAACTCTTCATTTGGTCCTTCGATTGAGGGAGGAATGCAAATCAAGACATTGACTGGGAAAACCATCACTTTGGAAGTTGAAGCTTCTGACACCATCGAGAATGTAAAAGCAAAGATTCAAGACAAAGAAGGAATTCCACCAGACCAACAGCGATTGATCTTTGCAGGGAAACAGTTGGAAGATGGAAGAACCCTGTCTGACTACAACATTCAGAAGGAATCAACTCTTCATTTGGTACTTCGATTGAGAGGAGGAATGCAGATTTTTGTCAAGACATTGACTGGGAAAACCATCACTTTGGAGAAGCTTCTGACACCATCGAATGTAAAAGCAAAGATTCAAGACAAAGAGGAATTCCACCAGACCAACAGCGATTGATCTTTGCAGGGAAACAGTTGGAAGATGGAAGAACCCTGTCTGACTACAATATTCAGAAAGAGTCAACTCTTCATTTGGTACTTCGATTGAGGGGAGGAATGCAAATCTTCGTCAAGACATTGACTGGGAAAACCATCACTTTGGAAGTGGAAGCTTCTGACACCATCGAGAATGTAAAAGCAAAGATTCAAGATAAAGAGGGAATTCCACCAGACCAACAGCGATTGATCTTTGCGGGGAAACAGTTGGAAGATGGAAGAACCCTGTCTGACTACAACATTCAGAAGGAATCAACTCTTCATTTGGTCTTCGATTGAGAGGAGGAATGCAAATCTTCGTCAAGACATTGACTGGCAAAACCATCACTTTGGAAGTGGAAGCTTCTGACACCATCGAGAATGTAAAAGCAAAGATTCAAGATAAAGAGGAATTCCACCAGACCAACAGCGATTGATCTTTGCAGGAAACAGTTGGAAGATGGAAGAACCCTGTCTGACTACAACATTCAGAAGGAATCAACTCTTCATTTGGTCCTTCGATTGAGGGAGGAATGCAAATCTTCGTCAAGACATTGACTGGGAAAACCATCACTTTGGAAGTGGAAGCTTCTGACACCATCGAGAATGTAAAAGCAAAGATTCAAGACAAAGAGGAATTCCACCAGACCAACAGCGATTGATCTTTGCGGGGAAACAGTTGGAAGATGGAAGAACCCTGTCTGACTACAACATTCAGAAGGAATCAACTCTTCACTTGGTTCTTCGATTGAGAGGAGGAATGCAAATCTTCGTCAAGACATTGACTGGCAAAACCATCACTTTGGAAGTGGAAGCTTCTGACACCATCGAGAATGTAAAAGCAAAGATTCAAGATAAAGAGGGAATTCCACCAGACCAACAGCGATTGATCTTTGCAGGGAAACAGTTGGAAGATGGAAGAACCCTGTCTGACTACAACATTCAGAAGGAATCAACTCTTCATTTGGTCCTTCGATTGAGAGGAGGAATGCAAATCTTCGTCAAGACATTGACTGGGAAAACCATCACTTTGGAAGTGGAAGCTTCTGACACCATCGAGAATGTAAAAGCAAAGATTCAAGACAAAGAAGGAATTCCACCAGACCAACAGCGATTGATCTTTGCAGGGAAACAGTTGGAAGATGGAAGAACCCTGTCTGACTACAACATTCAGAAGGAATCAACTCTTCATTTGGTCCTTCGATTGAGAGGAGGAATGCAAATCTTCGTCAAGACATTGACTGGGAAAACCATCACTTTGGAGGTTGAAGCTTCTGACACCATCGAGAATGTAAAAGCAAAGATTCAAGACAAAGAAGGAATTCCACCAGACCAACAGCGATTGATCTTTGCGGGGAAACAGTTGGAAGATGGAAGAACCCTGTCTGACTACAACATTCAGAAGGAATCAACTCTTCATTTGGTCCTTCGATTGAGAGGAGGAATGCAAATCTTCGTCAAGACATTGACTGGGAAAACCATCACTTTGGAAGTGGAAGCTTCTGACACCATCGAGAATGTAAAAGCAAAGATTCAAGATAAAGAGGGAATTCCACCAGACCAACAGCGATTGATCTTTGCAGGGAAACAGTTGGAAGATGGAAGAACCCTGTCTGACTACAACATTCAGAAGGAATCAACTCTTCATTTGGTCCTTCGATTGAGGGAGAATGCAAATCTTCGTCAAGACATTGACTGGGAAAACCATCACTTTGGAGGTTGAAGCTTCTGACACCATCGAGAATGTAAAAGCAAAGATTCAAGATAAAGAGGGAATTCCACCAGACCAACAGCGATTGATCTTTGCGGGGAAACAGTTGGAAGATGGAAGAACCCTGTCTGACTACAACATTCAGAAGGAATCAACTCTTCATTTGGTCCTTCGATTGAGAGGAGGAATGCAAATCTTCGTCAAGACATTGACTGGCAAAACCATCACTTTGGAAGTGGAAGCTTCTGACACCATCGAGAATGTAAAAGCAAAGATTCAAGATAAAGAGGGAATCCCACCAGATCAACAGCGATTGATCTTTGCAGGGAAACAGTTGGAAGATGGAAGAACCCTTTCTGACTACAACATCCAGAAAGAGTCAACTCTTCATTTGGTACTTCGTTTACGTGGTGGTTCCTTCTGAATTTTTTTTTTTAAATAGATCTCCCTTGTCTTTTTGTATTTTTGTTCTTTAAAAAAATTTTTTTTTTAAATTTATGTATTTCACAAACCTCTAAATATGTAGTCAAGAAATAAAAATTTATTATTTAAATTGTTTTTACTGAAACCTTATTTTAGTAATGATGGGAGTATTTTTTGGTTCATTAAATTTAAACGTAGAGAGACTTATTGCAATTTTGACTATCAGCCATTGGTTGCAGGGTAAGGTGTTGGGGGAGGTTTTTAAATATGTCTGGATAATATTAGAAGACTATGATTAATATATCTATTTTAGAAGTCTATATTATTATTGGAAGACTACTGATTTTTAGAAGTTGTGATTTTGACTACAGTTTGAATAGTACGAAGAAATGTTATTAAATTTTCATGGCTTTTCAATTTCGAGATAAAAAGTCGTTTTCCCGGAACTTCCTTTACATTCGATTGTCGTCGGCCATCTTTGAATTTCTGGATGGAATGGCAGCGGGTTTCGAACAAAACGAGTTTGTGGTTATATTTTTTTTTAAAGTGATTTACAATCAGTCACTTCTTTCAAGTGTTAAATAGTAATAATTTATCATTTAATAAACTCATTAATTTAAACAGTATTTTATTGTGGCTTTGACAAAAAACCGTTACAAACAAAGCCGTAATTTGGCTCTAGAATTTAATAATGCCGGCTGTTTTTTTTTCTCATATAAACTAACATAGGTGTTGAACGTATCAATTAAATTTGAGTTTTGAAAGGAATAGGTGTTAATTTCCAAAGATGGATGCTGATTTATACGACGAGTTTGGGAATTATATAGGCCCAGATTTAGAATCTGATGAAGAAGAAGATGATGATGTTAACTCAAGGGAACATGAAGCTCAAGATTTTGATGTAAGTTAGGGCTGAGCAAATAAAGTATTATGCATTTTACTGAGTGTGAGTGTTTGTAACTGAGGATATCATACATTATTAGGAAGATCAGGATGAGGATAGAGAGATGGAAGATGCTGATGTTGCTCCCATGTCTGTTGTTTTACATGAAGACAAAAGATATTATCCAAATGCAGTTGAAGTGTATGGTCCAGATGTAGAAACTATAGTTCAAGAGGAAGATAATCAACCTTTAACTACTCCTCTTGTTGCACCCATCAAAACAAAGAAATTTCAGGTGAAACAGCAGCAACTACCTCAAACAACCTATGACATGGAGTGAGTTTGGTAAAAATTTCATGTTTTAATTTCTTTTTAATTGAGAATCTCTTTAATATACATAATTTTTAAAACAGATTCCTAGCTGATATGATGGATAATGCAACATTAATTAGAAATGTTGCATTAGTCGGTCATCTTCATCATGGGAAAACCACTTTTGTGGATTGTCTTATTCGTCAAACTCATCCTGGATTTCAGTCTACTGAGGAGAAGAATTTAAGATATACAGACACTCTGTTTATTGAACAAGCAAGGGGAGTATCAACCAAAGCCATGCCAGTAACATTGGTTTTGCCAGATGTGAGAAATAAAAGTTATTTGATGAATATATTTGATACACCAGGTAAGTTTATGGAAATGTTAGCAAGGAGATCATTTAGTTTTTAAAAAATATTTATTTTAACTTTTAAGTACCCCATTTAAAGAAGTTATAACTAATATAAAAAAATTTATTGCATAGAACCTTTAATTTACTGAAAATAAATTATATCAACTAAGCTAATATGATTTAAACAAGTTAGTGTTCAAAAAATGTGGGTGACAAGATAAAGTATTTATTGGTCTAAGCTAGTCATTCCCAATGTGGGGCATGGTGATATTTTTGTGGCTCATGGCAGAATGTGCACCCTTCAGTTGACTATGCCTAAGACTATGGGGTAATTCAAGAATGAGTTATAGACAGTGAATTGTTTTCTGGTGAGTCAGTGGATGACTTATTCTTTGGAAATTTGTTTAGTTACAAAGTTAATGGCCTTTTGAACTGCCTTCATGTGAATAAGAAAATTTTAATATCATGAAGGGTGCATCAGGATTTTAGAAATTCCTAGGTGGAGTTGGGAATGAAGTGTCAGAAGTGGGAAGAGAAATGCCAAAGTTGGTTGGGAACCATTAAGTTAAAGCAAAGGTTCCCAAACTTTTTTGTGTCTTACCCCTTCCCATGTTTTTCAGGTTTGGGTAGACCCCCTAGTTACGTGAGGTTGATTCTTGAAAATTTCTCACTAGTGAATAAATTTTTTACTTCATAGGTACTTTTATAAATAATATATATGTTTTTATATCAATATTATAAGATAGTATAATATAAGTAAATAGGTACTATCAGTGTATGTTGAGATCCACTGTCATGGACCCCCATTTTCATTTCATGGAGCCCTAAATTTTTTTTTCACTGACATAGACCCCTGGGGATCAATGTGTACCACTTTGGGAACCACTGGTCTAAAGTTAGTATTTATCTGTAAATGTGTTAGTATCTGAGAATTTTATAGCCTCCAAAGTGTTAATACATTCTGATCAAAGGCTTTAGGCTTTTTTTGCTTTTAGTAGTTTTTTGTTATTAAGCATGAAAAAATGTTATTAGAATGTAACGGCACATTTTCATTCAAGACACTATAACCCAGTTTTTAATTAAACAACATGGCTTTGTTAAATCAACCTGGAATATGTAGAGCTATAGGTTAATAAGGGTTGATTATTGGTGGAATGCTGACATGGTCTAGTCAGATGGTTATTTCATTTAATGGGTGCAGAAAGTTAGACATATTTTTGTACATCTTTTAAGTTTTTCTGGCTCATTCACATACATTACAAGGCTATTTACAATAAAGAGAATTGTTCAAAATTAGTTTTAAATTGTATTTATAAAATACAGTTAAAATCTTAATATGAAGAGAATGTTGACAACACAATGGTCAGTCATTTTCCACAATTTGAGAGGTGGATGGGTGTTGTAAGACCCACTTCCACCCATATGAATCTGATAGTAACATTTTGTTTTGAGCTTAAAAAACCTTTATGTTTTCACAAACTCTTATCGAAACTGTTATTTTATAGGTCACGTAAACTTTTGCGACGAGGCAACAGCAGCCATGCGTATCTGCGATGGAGTCGTCGTGTTCGTCGATGCTGCCGAGGGCGTCGTTCTAAACACTGAAAGATTATTAAAACATGCGGTTCAAGAGAGAGTAGCCATTACTATATGTATAAATAAAATAGATCGTCTCATTTTAGAATTGAAACTTCCACCAAACGATGCTTATTATAAATTGAGACACATAATCGAAGAAGTCAACGGGCTTTTGAGGTTGGTTGTCCTTTGTGAGAAGGGGGGGGTTCACAATTGGATTGACCTGGGAGCCTGTCATTGATTGATCCCACATCATGGTATATTCAATGGTGAAAACTAGATTATAAAAGACGAAATTGACGTCACATTGATTTTTAATTTTCAGTCTCTACTCAGATGAAGAGAATCCACATATCGTCTCCCCTCTTCTGGGTAACGTTTGCTTTGCTAGTTCACAATATGCAGTTTGTTTCACGTTAAAAAGCTTCGCGAATGTGTACAATCAAACTTATGGAAACATAAACATAAATGAGTTTGCCAAACGACTTTGGGGCGACATTTACTTCAATTCAAAGACGCGAAAATTTTCAAAGAAACCTCCGCACAATAGCGCTCAGAGAAGTTTCGTTGAATTTATTTTGGAGCCTTTGTACAAAATATTTACGCAGGTGAGGATCTTGATAACACTAAAGTCAGTTAAATTCTTTGGGTTTATGATTAGGTCAATCCTTCCAACCAAATTTGAAATAGTCCAGATTCAAAGATCGGGGAAAATAAAGAGCAAGAGATAACAAATCTCTTTTCAGGTTGTTGGTGATGTGGACACGACACTTCCCCAGGTTCTCGACGAACTAGGAATAAAATTAACCAAAGAAGAAATGAAAATCAACATCAGGCCTTTGCTGAGACTCGTCTGCAATCGATTTCTGGGTGATTTTAACGGTTTTGTCGATATGTGTGTCCACCACATTCCAAGCCCAATATCCAATGCTAAGAACAAAGTCGAGAACGTGTACACGGGTCCTGTGGATTCAGAAATCGCTCAAGACATGATCAACTGCGTCCCAGAGGGTCGTTTAATGGTTCACAGCACGAAGATGTATCCAACCGACGATTGCACGTTTTTCCTTGTCTTAGGGCGGGTCATGTCTGGAACTCTCCACGCAAATCAAGAGGTTCGAGTTTTGGGCGAGAATTATACATTGCAAGACGAGGAAGACAGTCGGATATTGACGGTTGGGAGGCTTTGGATATACGAAGCGAGGTATCCTTTGTGGTTTGTAAGGTGTTGGGGACACTAAATAATGAGAGAGTCGAATAAGGAATTTGGTTTCTTGTTTTTTTTTTAGGTACAAGATTGAGGTGAATCGAGTTCCTGCTGGGAATTGGGTTCTGATCGAAGGAATTGATCAACCGATTGTGAAGACTGCCACAATAACGGATGCTAACACCGACGAAGATACTTATATATTCAAACCTTTGAAGTTCAACACTCAATCGGTGATCAAGATCGCAGGTAGACGAGAAGGAAAAGGTTTGGGTGACTTTGACCGAAATTCATGATAAATGAGTTTGATCTTTTGGTTTACAGTTGAACCAGTCAATCCATCGGAACTCCCTAAAATGTTGGACGGATTGAGGAAGGTGAATAAATCGTATCCGTTGTTGTCGACGAGGGTTGAGGAGTCTGGGGAGCATGTCGTCCTTGGCACTGGAGAATTGTACCTAGATTGTGTGATGCACGATTTGAGAAACATGTATTCTGAGATAGGTAAGGTAAAACATCGGTTAGTTTTTCATCTACTGACTAAACGTTTGTTAATGGTTTTGATGGATGATTGCCAGACATAAAGGTTGCCGATCCTGTCGTGACTTTTTGCGAAACCGTCGTCGAAACGTCGTCTCTTAAGTGTTTCGCGGAAACCCCCAACAAAAAGAACAAAATTACGATGATTGCGGAGCCCTTGGAAAAGGGTTTGGCCGAAGATATCGAAAATGAAGTTGTTCACATCACATGGAACAAGTAAGATGTCGCCTTTTGAGAACAGAATTCTATTTTTCCCAATTTCTGAATGTCAGGAAAACTAATTTTCTGAATTTTACGTTTTAGGAAACGTCTCGGAGAATTTTTCCAAACAAAATACGACTGGGATTTACTTGCTGCCCGTTCCATTTGGGCTTTTGGACCGGATATCACAGGTCCCAATATTCTCGTAGACGATACTTTACCTTCGGAAGTGGATAAAGGTCTCTTAAATTCAGTGAAGGATTCCATCGTTCAGGTATTGCTAGAACATTTTCTTTAGCTAATCAACTCGAAAAGGAAGGACACCCCTCGGTTCAAATGATGGATTCTTTCCTTTCCAGGGTTTTCAGTGGGGAACGAGAGAAGGTCCTTTGTGCGAGGAACCCATTCGCAACGTCAAATTTAAAATACTCGATGCTGTGATTGCTTCAGAGCCTCTCCATCGGGGTGGCGGTCAAATTATACCGACGGCGCGGCGCGTCGCTTATTCTGCTTTTCTCATGGCCACGCCAAGACTGATGGAACCTTATCTCTTCGTTCAGGTTCAAGCCCCTGCTGATTGCGTGTCTGCAGTTTATACCGTTTTAGCCAAAAGAAGGTGCGGGGAATGAAAAAAAAGTTGTGAACTACATTGTTTTTTGTTTGCTTAGTTTCTATTCAAGTTTTATGGTTTTAGAGGTCACGTGACTCAAGACGCACCCGTTCCGGGTTCGCCTTTGTACACTATAAAGGCTTTCATTCCTGCCATTGACTCGCTTGGTTTTGAAACTGATCTCCGAACTCATACTCAAGGTCAAGCTTTTTGTTTGTCTGTGTTTCATCACTGGCAGGTAAGTCAGTCTAGATGGGTTTTATTACAAGTTCTTTTTGTCCTCCTTTTTCTGAATGTTATCACAACTTACATCTGTTTTATATTTTGTAGATCGTTCCAGGAGATCCTTTAGATAAAAGTATTGTAATTAGACCACTCGAACCTCAGCCGGCGACACATTTAGCCCGAGAATTCATGGTTAAAACGAGAAGGAGAAAGGGATTGTCCGAAGATGTATCTATCAATAAATTCTTCGACGATCCTATGTTGCTTGAATTGGCCAGACAAGATGTCATGCTTAATTATCCTTTGTAAAAGTGAAAAATCTTTTTTATAAAAACGACATTTTTTTCAGTTTATTTGTCTTTTGATTTGAGCCTCATTACACTTACAAAAAAATTAGTAATTCTTTTTTAGGACTGTCTTTTGCAAGAGGGCTTCGCTCTAGCACTGTTACGAGTACGAATACTCTTCTCTACGGCCTAGATGAAGTTTGTCGCTATCTTCTACGGCTACGGCTTAAAATGTTTTTTATGCCTCATTTAATTGCCACCTGTCTCTAAATTTAGACACCAAGTAGTTATGACGAAACAAGGAGTTTTATCTGGGGCCCAGACCGTCGTCGTAATACCAGGAGCATATTAGAACAGAAGGAAGAAGGTAAAAGAATGAAAAAAAAGAGGAAGAGAGAAGAGTAAAGGAAAAGAGGAATACAGAGAAGAATTTAGGGCAGGAGGTAAATAGAAAACAGGAGGAAGAGTAGAAGAGCTAGATATGTCTAGGAGAAGCGTGTTGCAGAGTCGAGTTGGTTTTTGTCGTGTAAATCGTCTTTGGACATGTCGTTTGTCGTGGAAGGGTCGAGATGAACGACCAGTTTGGAGGAGTACTTAAAAGAGAATCTGCCGATTACCTCCCTTAAAACCAATCGCCAGATCCTATTGGATGTCGGTAGAAACGAATCAGGGCGCGTTTCCCATAATTCTTGGGGTTTTCGATTGGAAGCGTTTCAGGATTTCAAGATTAGAGTTGGTAGAGGAGCCTTATAATTGGATCCCATATGTCCAGTTGAGTTTAAGGGCTTATTTTAAACTCAACTTTAACTATAACTATTATTAGTGTTTAGTTCTCACCATATTTTCATGAGCCAGATAAGTCGGTTTAGAACAATTGAGCTTGGATACGTTTTGCCTTAATAAGGGACTCCATGTTAATCTTCGTTCAAGATGGATACTAAGATATTTCACTTCTTGAAATGATTTATTAATGTATTCCATCAGTATTTTATAATTCCATTAAAATTAAATGTTTGACGAAGAGAAGTTTTGCTTTAAGTTGTAAATTAATTAAAGAAGTAGTTAAGATGCGTATCCTTGTGAAGTTTGTAAAAAATCTGATTGGAATGATAAGTAGTATGTCTCATGCATTCTTATACTATGAATATTAAATGTCTGGCTGAAAATGGGATAATGATTCTTTCAGTTGTAGCTTAAGACTATTCTAAACTGATCAAAAATTTTAAATCGATGTTTATGCTTATCAGCAATTTTGGTAAATGTTTTGCTGAGGCTGATTTCTCCCAGTTCTTGCCAAATTGGCATTTCATTTGATAAACCAACATCTCGTTAACCTAAAATTAGGGCTGATAACATTCATGATAACAATACTGATTTTTTTAAACATTGAAATATTATTAATTTTCAAGTAAGTGATTGTTCACAAATTGACAAGACTTGATGACGGGCCTCTTACATTCGACAATGTCCGAGGAACGAGTTTTCAAAAAATAGGACCAACATTTTTGAAGAACCTGACAAATCTTTCGACTCGCCATTTTTATAACACCTGAGCTTGATTTAAACGTTTGAACTGGAAGGATTTGTCTCATTCTTTCTCGGAGTTTTTGTTCTTCCTTCTTTAGCTGTCTTCGATGCAAGTTTAATCGTGCAACAGCCAGTTGCATTCTTTGTAAGTGCCAATAATCCAAACACTTCCAACTGTCGTAGACCCTTCCACTTTCATCCATACTCAGCCAAGTTTGTTGAGAACAATCAAGTAGCGGACTCGAATAAATTTGGAGTTCTTTTGAAGAATGACTGCTGTGCAAAATGCAAAAGTCGGTCTGGGCCTTCTGTGGATAGTGTAAAGAACCAAGCCCCAAAGATTGACACTCGAGTGTTTGATTTAAATTAAAAATTTGTTCGAGGGTTCCATTTAAGGTGGAGAATCCTTGTAACGACAGTGAGGTTTCTAGTGCTTCCCAGAGCTCCTGAACAAGATTTTCCGAAGTGTTTTCTGAGTAAGCACTCAGCGCTCTTCTCATAACAATTTGAATTTGGGAATCCTGCAGTATATTGAGTGTGCTAGGAATTTCTTTGATCAAGCTCGAAAAAAACGTCATTATGTGTTGCACGACCTGCGAACATAGACATTTCGTAATAATTATGATTTTCTACTCTTCTGTTGATCAGCTTCAGTCACCATTTTAAACCCACAAAAGCAATGTTACCAAAGAATTGTTATTTTTCATCAGAAGGCAAAGTATCATGATAGAACAGTAGTTAGAAGACTGACACAGAAATCCTTTATGAGACTTTAATTTCACCAAAACTCCTGTGATTTTTGATAATCTTTCCTCAGATTCTTGACATTTTCCATCTTCAAATATTTCTTGCAGGCTCCTGTAATTAATATTTGAACACTTAATTATAGAATGAAATTCGCTCCAATTTGACTCAGGAGATGAACAATGTATACTACCGAAATAAAACAATGAGACCGGAACACTTTAAAAATATCTCTTGATTAATTTCACTTTTGTCTAAAACATTTCGTAGAAATGACCAAAAACAAGTGATAATATCATTGTCTAACTGGGAAAATGTTTCTAGATAGTTTACGATCTAAAACGAAACAAAAATTGTGAAGACGTGTTCAGTCTGAGGAAAAATTGCATTTATTGAGAAGTTGTAAGTTCACTTTTCCCACAATCCTTCCAGTTTCAATTTGATTTTCAGGATTTCGTGGGTTTTTTATGGCTGAAGTGATCGCATAAAGGACCATTTCCGTATTTTTTTCAGGGATTCCATCGGTATCCGAATGATCCTAAAAATTAACACCTTCTTAGTGATAGAGCAACTTTCTCCCTTTCTTTTTTGAATTGTAGCCAGCTGTTTATTTACCAGAATGTGATTTAAAATTAAAACAAGACTTGACAAACATCCACTTTTCTTAATCAAACACTGAGCTTCCTCATTCCCTTGGACTATAATCACAATCAAAGCTGTGTATAAAATTATATTGTTCTTGGAGAAGTTGTTTTCGTTTCGCAATTGAATTGCCAATATACCAAAGATGTCACTCTCCAACAAGTCCTTTCGAATTTTATTCTGAAAATAAAAATGGTTTAAATGTAAAAAAAACCGTTGGGGAAATAATTATCGTTTTTACTCTATGGAAAGGTACTTGCATCTTTTTTACAAGCGGTCACTAAGATCTTTAAGCAAAGATTAATTATTCTCTTGTCATCTCTCATTTTTTTCATTATAATACGTAATCCCTTCAATTTATATAACAATTCTATTTCTTCTCGATTGCATGAGACGACCTCGTTTAAAGTTGTCAACGCCGACATTTCCTCTTCTGTAGTTTCTGATACTTGCAAATCGTACAAAACCGAAGGAACCCTAAAAAGGATTTCGGTTTTCAACAAAAGCGTTGTTTTACAACAAACAGAACTAAAAATAAAATTCTTTATACTTTAACGACGTACGTAACCAATTCTTATTTTTAGTGAACATTTTAAATGAAATGAAAAACAAAAAAGTTCAAACAAATTTCAAAATCTAGATAATTTATAACGTGTAAGGAACCAATATTAGGTTTTAACTAGAGGGAAAAGTCGTGTCAGCAGACTACTGAACTTTGACATTTCAAAAAATCGTTAGAGCTTTATCTGGTCGCAATGGTTTGGAAATAGAAAAAGGGAAAAGATTTTTTTAGCCTTTAACATGACCGTTGGATATATTGTGATGAATGGTGAAGATCAGGGTGGTGTATGATGTGAAAACTTAAAAAAAAATTTTAAATGCTTGATGAGCTTAAGGCTATTTCCGGTGAGATTTAAAAAATTTTTGTTTTAATTTTACATAGCTTTAAATTTTCAAATTTCATCGAGGCAGTTTTTAATAAATTTATGTCCGGAAGGAATATTACTTGAGGGAGAAGAAAGAATTTAATTAAAGGCAGTCATTTTATATTGTTGAACTGATTATAAGAAATAAATTTTGGAACAAAGACAGATCCAGGCTGTAAACTTATCTAATTTTGGATAAAAATTCAGTTGTTTAAAAATCATGTCAGATAATTAATTAAACTCAAATTTATCAATAATTGGATGTAAAGGGATATTTATATTTATTTAATTAATATTTTCCTTCAGGTGTACATCTACAATGTACTGTTTATTATGCTGAGGGACTGCAGCAAATGATTAAAACTCATAGGAAACCCAATCATTCAATTAATATACAATCTTTCTGGTACAAATTAATGCAGGTAAATAAATGTTCAAATCTACATGATGGTTTCTGTTTCTTTTTTAAATTTACTTTTGACAGTAACCTAATAATAGGTTTTCAATTGTTACCTTTTGGAATAAGGCTTTGTTTGTCTGCTCTCTAATTTCTTACTTATCCCTTGTTGTAAAAATATCACTTAATTTTAAATTAAAGTGAAATTGGCTAACAAAATTTCACACACTTTTTCTTAAGAACAATTCAATTTTTTTATTTATCTTTCACTGAAGGGTTCAAGGATGAGTGGAAATTGAATAATTTTGTTCAGTCACTACTTAGTCTGCTCAATTCAATGTAAGTAATAAAAAATTATTATGTTGTTAAATGTAATGTTTATGACTGTGATGAAATATGAAACTTTTCTTACTAATCCTCAGGCCAAGTGAAAATGTTTAAAATTTAGGTTTTGAAACATATTTTTTTCTTAGAACAAAATTGAAAGGCTTAAAGCTAGGTAATGTCATCATGATGTGATACTCTTTATAGTCAGACTAATTTCTTTTTCATCGAAAGGAATTAATATTCACTGAAATGGCAAAGAGAAGGGGATGATTGATTGTTGCTATTATTTGGAACAAAATATGATTAGCTTAATGAATTGACCATGATCTCAGTCCTGTAATATTGCCTAAGAAAAAAATTACAGCAACATGTTTAAAACTGATTTAAAATCTTATTCAGTTCATTGCAGACAAACAAATTATGTAAGCCTCAAACACAGTTGAAATTTTTGACAAAAAGATTTATTTTCCATTATTTTGCACAATTTTTGGTTCAGTGGACTTTTACTCTGTGTTAATGGTCTTTTAGTTTATTCAGGTGAAAAATTCTCCCAGCAGATTAAACACCATCAAGCAAAAAGTCAATAAATTAAAAAGGCTCTAGCCTTTTCCCAGTTAGTTGTATGATTTATTTTGTATAAAAAAAGGTTTCAAACATAAAAAATAATAGGATATTTTTAAAAATGGCAAAAATTGGCAGTGGCCCAGTTTTTGACAGCTTGAGAGCCACCCCCTTGCTCTTCTCGGGCCGAAAATCGATTTACAAATAAAAAGTTTGAAGGTTTACTTTTGTCAAGAAAACACAGATGAAAAAGAACACAACAAAATATTTTGTCTTTTAAAATTGCTCTACGGATTTTTTTTGCTCCAGAATCAATAAAATAGAGTAGAATAAAAGACCTCCCTTCCTGTTTCTGAATATTTTGAGTTTTTGAGAAAAAGGGTCTATTAAATTCGGATAAAGTTTTACTCTAAAGTCTTAGTTAAATTGTTTTCACTGGAATTGGATATTTTGTTTCGGCTAAGATTATAAGTGATAGGAGAGAGAGAGAAAGGAAGAGAGTGTCTCTGAGGAGCTTTTCTTTCTTCTCAATTTCTCTTTTCCTCATCCCGTGGAAGTTGCCCGTCCTTTTTTTTTGTTTTCTTTTCTTCTCTTTAGCGTCGTATAATTTTTCGTTACTTTTGAAAAATTTTTGTCGGAAGTCTATTAGTCTTGTTTACTGTTTGCTGGAGTTTGGAATGTTTCTTTTTCCTCTTCTCATTTACGTTGTAAATATTGTGTCGAGTAAGTACTCAGTCTCCTTTTTCTTTTGTATTCTACCATTAAATCCACTTTTTTATTTTCTTTTTGAAATGTTTTTTTTTTTTTGTTAAATTTAGCGAGTTTTTAGCTTTAAACGCATCAAGTCCCAGAACTTTTAGCTCGTGTTATTTTTCAAATTTTCAAGTCATTGTATCTGAAAATTATTTAAAAATTAATGGAGCAAATGTTAGGAGACTCAAGCACCACGAACGAGTTGGATATGTTACGGTAAAAAGGGATAAATCGGATGGGCATATTAGGTTGGCAAGAAAGTAATTTCGGTTTTTTGTGTGAAATAAAACTCATTGTTTTTATACAATAAATGAACGTTAATCAGTCAAATGTTTTTTCTCGTGAGCCGTAATATTCGATTACTTTTTTCCAACTTTCGGGTAACTTCATAATTCCGTGCTCATGGAACTTCTGGTTCTTATCGGCAAAAAACTCAACCAATGGCGATTGGTGGTCATCGTTATTACTGAAATTTTTACCTTTTAAAAAGTTTTGTAGGTTCGAAATAAATATAGTAACTACTCTGATAGTTCGAAATATATACGAATACTCTGATAGTAGTGTTGGAGCTATATGGGAGATGCGACATCACTTTCCAGTCAAGCTCCAATAATTTTGCATGTGTTGCTAATGATGTGTGGAGCTTTGCATTGTTATGGTGAAACACGATTCTTTTTGCTATTTGTCAATTTTGGCCTTTTCTCTTTGATTTTCTCCTCCATTTTCCAAGTTGTTGCCAATAAACATTCAAGTTGATTGTTCGGTTGCCCGAAAGCAGCTCAAAATACACATCTTTAAAATCCTACCAAACTGACGGCATGATCATCTGATCTTCTCGATATGGTTTGTGCTGGTTCTCCATGCTTGGACCATGATCTTTTCAATTAATGTTATTGTAGTCGATCAATTTTTAATCGCCAGTGATAATTTGTTTTAAAAAAAAGTATCGATTGCATTAGGTTTGGAATACTTATCGCAAATATTGATTCGTCGCGTTAATTATGCAATATACAATTCCCGACGATTGTTCATAACCACCAACTAAGCTTGATGAATGTGTAAATTATTGAATATTTATCACATTTACCGGCTAGTTTATAAAATTGTCCAACTCGTGGTGGGGAATTTAATAAAAGTTTGCACAGATGCTTGACTTCTGTCGCTTCTTCATCTCATAAATTTACCTCTTCGGATTCGGAGGTTCGTAGACTGTTACTTGCTAACACAGCTGCTTGCCTTTTGCCAGATCTTTTGTTTAAAATGTCAAACATATATTAAATTTCTTATTAAGAGTTGGACAGTTTTATAAACTAGGCGGTAAATATGATAAATATTGGATAATTCGTCACATTTACCGAGCTTAGTGTATGGTTAAGAATAATCGCCGGGAATTATAATATAATATAATAATAATATAAATCCTCTAATTCGCATTAGGGCTTACATTTTCACATTTTTCACATTCACATAGCGTATGATACAACTTACATTAAAACCGGGTACACTCAGACATAAAAATCAATCACCCTGGGCGAAGCTTTTGATCCTCAGGGATTGAGAGACAGAAGTAATTAAAGGCTCCCTTATAGGAGGCGTTCGCCCTCCTAAGAGATTCTCGTGAGGGTCTCAGCAATGAAGATGATACTGGCGAAGGGCGACGTATAGCGGGCATTTTTGAAGGAAGAGGTGGATAGATTCGGAAACACCCAGGTTACAGAACTCATCACCAGAAATTATATACTGTATATTCGCCGAATTTATCACTTTTACAGTAACACGTATAACGTTTAAAACACAGATGGCGAACATGTATGACTTTGGGCTCCCATCTTAATCTTTCATTTTTTATGCTCTGGTTTAAAACCTGTGTGCTTAAGATTCAACTAAAATATTTGGTCGGGTTTAAGGAAAATAAATATTAACCAAGAAGGGGGACACCAAGAGGAAGACATTTCCTTTCAGACATTTAAAATTCAGAATGGCCGTTACAGCGTTTAAGAATTCTGAGGAATAATTAAAACTTGCATAAAAATTTGAAATTCGCATTCAAAGAATTCAGTCAGTCAAGTCTGACAGATAGATAACTTTTCCTATTTGTTTTTTTTCCTGTTTGGTTCAACTATGGACCACTCTGTATTCAACTCCTTTCGTTCTGTAATTTATTTTATTTAATAGAGAATTAACGCTTAAAGTTATCTGGTTCCTTTAATTTTGGTCGTTGTCATTGTTGGATTTTAAAATTAGGCTTTCGAGAAACATATTAATAACAGTTTTTCTGACCAAATCAAGGGCAATAGAGCGCAACACCAGAATTTCAAGTTTCCCCGAATTTAACAATTGATTTCCTTTCTATCCCATTGTTCTCTTTTGAGGAAACCAGCTTTTCTCGATGTTTTTGCCCCATGAAAATCCACCAGAGCAATAGTGGAGGGGTGTAGAAAGAGCGAGGAAAGACGTCTAACTAATCTTGTCCCCTGGAAGTGAAACACAGGATGATGACAAGAACTATTCCACTATGCGAAATTTGTTTATACGTGTCTAACATGGGGGTGAAGCGTAACTGGGACATTTTTTTTTTAATTAAGTTTTGTGTTGTTCGTGTGTCTACTTTTCCTCCGAACTTTTAAGTTATGTATGTTTGTAACGCCCAAGGATGGCATACATATAAAAATTTGGGACTTAGCGAGTTAATACTAGCTAACAAAATCATCAACTGATTTAGAACTTTTCCAGAGTCTTTAACTTCTTGTGGCATAGTAGGACTAAAAACGTCCTATTGTGCCTTAAAGGACAACAGAAAGGTGGGACATTGACAAAGACATGAGGAGGCATCAAATTTTAAGACAACGCAAAAGTCTAACAAAACTAAAAATCTACAAAAGAAGAAAAACCATTCACCAAAATCAGGAAGGATGAAAAGGCTGAATTCGGGTGATCGATCGAAATCAGGACAACCCATGGGCGTTGGACGACTACCAAAACCACTTAGCCAAGCATCAAATGGCTCAAAATAAGAGGAAAAAATCCGAGTTATCGGTTTTTTTTTTTACCTCGGTTGACGGTTCCTTTCTCAAAGCTCACAACTCTAAAAGCTTTTACACCCACGTTTTCAGGGACTGTAAAATCTTTTTCGACAACAAAGAGTTCGAAATCAGGGCTGTTAAAAAAAGAGTCTTGTCAGTTTTTGATGATGAAACAAAAAAGTTTTTTTTATTATAGAAAAGTATTTTATAGTATTTTTTAAAATTTTCCTTTAATTTTTTTATTGTGTTAACAACAGTAGAGGAAGTTCCCGGAAGAACTCGGACAGTTGAAGGACAGAACTCGTTACGGTTGCATAAATGACGATTTTTACATCGCAATTAGTCGCAAGAAATTGATTTGGCGGATTAGCTGATGTTTAACTTAATTGTAATTTAAAGTAAACGGATGGCGGTTAGAAAGAAACATAAGGGGGAGGGGGATGGGAAGGGGGGTTGTCCAAAGTATAATTTAAACCACAGCTGAGTCTGTGAATTTATCTCCAAAGGTCGCGATCTTGCTAGGGATCTTGTTTCTTTTTTGTGTGCTGACCCCTTAAGACACATCCAGTTGCCCTTGATCATCGGACAGAGCAAAAGCTTTGTTGTTATATCGAATCTTTAGATAGACTCGTTTTTAAACTCTTAGTGTTATGTACATTCCCTTTATCTTTAAAATATAGTCGGAATTGTGTGGGGTTGCCTATGTGGCAGTATAATATTGAATAAGAACAAACCAATTTTGACCAAATTTTAACACATAAATTAACTTCGATTAGGGAATGAGGTTTATACAAGGAGTACTAAAATACTGCTCATTGAAGAAAAAGTAATATACCAAAAAAGAAGGGGCTCCTGTTTGAATCATTTAAAAATGGTGATCAAGCAGTTTTTAGGACTCAAAACTAGTTAAATGAATGCTCTTCTCTCTCTCTCTCTTCTTCCTCCCACACTACACGCTTTATGAAAGAGAGCAGGGAAGAACAAAAAATTAGGTGATTCAGATGACACCCCGCGACCATTGTTAACGGCAGGACGTGAACCGAATTCAAGTTGCAGCCATGTCCTTGACCCTGGTACTCTCATAGGCACTATAACGGTAATAACTCAGGTTCTTTGTACCATAAAAAAGTTTTTGGGCGAGTTTTTCATTCGACTTGGAACAAACACCCCCTTTTCGAGCAAATTACTCACCTCGTGAGTTTTACTTTGTCTTCATTCGTCGAATGGAATGGTTGATTTTTTTTGTTTTGAAATTCAAGGGTTTAACCTGAAAGCTTCGAATTTGGGTGAAAAAAAGTTTTCAGATGTTTTTAAGAAGAAAGGGTTGGGCGGATTTAATTTTCCTTGAACGATTGTGCGGTGGGGGATGGGGATGCGCTATCACCACAAATAGAAATCATAAATTCTTTTTTATGGTTTGTTTTCTTTAATTATGGTCTTTTTCCGTTATTGGGAGAGAACGGAAAGGTGTGAAGCTTTACTGTACTTCCTGGGCCATAAATGTTAAAGGGGGTCAACTATAAATTCTTTTCCAGTTGTAAACAACTTTATAAGTGTGCATGTTGAGGTGAGACGGTTTTTCCCAGACACATCGTGGGATATGATTAGGAGCAGCGGAGTGGGGTGGGCCGGAAGAAACAACGGAGAATCGAATCCACGGGGTGAATCCACGAGCGAACAAACAACAATTTTTCGAAACATATGGGAAGGTTAATTAATTAACTTGTTATTAGGCTCCAGTAACATTGACATAGAAATAACGTGGCTTTGTGCCAGAGCCAGAATGCAGTACAACCAGTCTGTGTGAGTCTCGCGAAACAGAATCTCGTGCAGGTACGTGAATTTTTGTTTCTTGTGCTCGGCTTCAACCGGAGTCGTAATTGTAGGTTTTGTTCACTCAACTTTTATTTTTATTTTTTTTATTTTGGAAAACTGTATAGCATTATCTTTTTTCGATTGTTTTTTGAGTTTTATTATTAGAGGCGTGGGTAAAACGAAAAATGGGTGAACGTAATTTCGACTCTAGTTATAGAATTTTTTTTCTGCCAGTAATTAACGATCGATAATTATGAGCAGAGAATCAATATGGCATAACCAATTTTTAATTTTAAATGCAATATTATTGATGGGATATAAATTTTTAAAAGTATTCTAAACAAATTGTTTCAGATAAAATTGATTAAAGTTTTATGAACCCAAGTGTACAGATTGAATGTATACTAGTCCGTTAGATAATTGATTATTATTAAAATAATTGTGCCTAAGAACTTGAGTTTATTTGTTTTAATTAATATAAAATAAATAATTAAATGATTAGCTAGACGAGTTCTTTTGAAAATTCTGAATATTATTCTCGTCAGTCGTGTAGTTAATGTTTCCGTATTAAAACATTTTAATAATTTTAATTCTGTGAAGATCCTTTTTGAGATTAGTTTAAAAAATTGTTTATTACGATATAGACAGAGAATTATTCATAATTATGTATAATTTATTTGCAAAGAAGGCAATGCGTTTATCATATTTATACAAAAATGTATACACAGTATTTTTTTTAAATTATCGCCTTGATAACTGACACCTGTCCCCAAGTTCGAGACACTTTGTAGTTGGTTTGGTAATTTGGAATAGGCTTAACCTCAGGAATTTCATAGAGGATATACCTGAAAATTATTGTTATCGTTGAGTTTTAATCCCGTTTTTCACCCTTTTTGGCTATAACAGGATACGGGAGGAGAATTTGAACTCGTGACTATAACTTCTTAGTTGGCACTTAATCACATACCCCTCGTTATATCTGAGAAATATATAGCGCAGAGTAGAATAGTAAGAGGATAGTAAAATTTGGGGATGAAAGAATTAGGAAAGGAAACGAGATAGTTGTACGGTGATATAAAATTATTAAATGCTTGTTTTGTGCTGTCACTAAGGATTTCTTTTACCTTGTATAATTATTTTAGAAAAACATTATTCCTTTGAGAAGAACAAAGTTCATACATATCATAGTGCGTACAGGTATGTCAATATGTTACGGTAAAGTGATCAGCCAGGCGAATATATATAATTTCCGGCGATTATAAATATAATTAACACTAAATTTGGTAAAAGTGACAAATTACTGCATATTAGAAGTAACAAGAAGGAAGGCTAAGGTGGTATGGGCATATTATGGGACGGGGAGAGTAGTATTCTGCTAAGATGGCCATTAACCTTCTGATGAGACCTTGTTGACAAGGAATGGCACTAAGAACGTGGTGGCCAAAGGTGCAGCGGGATTTGAAAATCCTTGTAGACACAGTGACGATCCAAGTCAGAGCGACTTGGAGAAAATTTACGAGAAGGCCCGACCCCAGATAAACTAGTAACCGGGAAAGAAAAAGAAAAAAAAAGTAGTAGGCAAACAGACCACTGCATATTTTTCTCATTAAAAAATATATTAATATATTACACTGTGTATTATTTTCGAAACTTGACATTGGGCTGACTTCACATAGCTATATGGACGCATATATATAGATGTTTAATCTTTAGGACTTAATTATAATATTTTTTTGTTAATTCTTAATTATTATTTCCTTTGATTGTTTTGATTGGGGATGTCAGTGGGGTTTATTGTTATTATTGTTTGGATTATTGGCAATTAAGTCAGCCGACGAGAACTCAAATTACAAACCAGTTTCCTTTCATCCCCCACTGGAGAAAATAATCACAGCAATTACCTATAAAAAAATTTTACCTTTGAAAATAAATAAAATAATAAATTAAAAAAAAATGAATAAAAAAATTTTTTGTTTTGGGTGGGAGATGTGAGGAGTTTAAGTTTAGTCATTTAACAATTGCAGGAAATTACCATCCTTCTTTTATAAGAGCTGTCATAAATTCTCAAGTTTTTCATGTTCAGGATTTAAAATCAATTTAAGAAGGTTAAAATCGGCTGTCTTTCATTTTGTAATAACAAAGCACCATAAACTACGTCGTAAAAATTAAGGGGTTGATAATACCGCCAGGGGTTGCGATTTCACTTTTGTGTTCTCACTTAACGGTGGCTCCAACCTTTCTTCAGGCGATACACTATTTCTTATTAATTTTGGGTTTTTCAAATTTTTTTCTAATAGATACGATAATTATAGAGTCTCTCTCTCTCATTTATTTATTTACGTGATGGGCCGTAGAGGTTTTTATTTGCAGTATTGATTCTTGGGTCATCCAAACAGTTTCGACAAGTTTTTAACCTACCTTCCGGCATCTTCAGTGGCTCAGTCAGTTTAATTGCTTTCATCTTTGGCGGAAAGTGAACATATAAGTGATGACTATTTAGTTAGCTTTTCTTGTATCGTGTCCCCGTATTACCTCAAATGTTTTGGAATCGCCATTCACGGTAGATGATTTCGCATTTTTTATTGTAATCAATTTCACTCGGGAATTTTGATAGTTTGTTTATATTTTCCCTTTTCTAGACCATTTGACAGACGTAAAAAAAAGTCGAACTTTTTCCAAGGGATTTTGGATGTTTCTGTTTCTCTCCAAATATAGGCTAATTTCTCTTTTAATTTGAGTCATTTCGAGGAAAAGTCGTGAGAATTTCCCAGAATGTGAAAATTAAGGTACAAAATACAGAATCACGGCTCTCTCTTTCTTTCGAAACTTTCTTTCGAATTAGTCAAGTTTTTCCGGAATTAGATAACCGAGTAAAAGCTAATGAAGGAGAGGAGTGTAGACGTAGGATAAGGGGGTTGGGGGAACGGGAGACCGTGCAGAAAACGTTCCTTATATTTTTTATAGCTTTTCGTTAAATTTTTTTTTTGACGTAAATTCAAATTTTTTTTATTATAAAAAAAAACCTCATCATCAAATACCGTCGAATTTGTTAGGTGTCTTTTTATCTTTAAATCGAGTGAAGTTGATTAAATTAAGCGAATGGCTGACTCGGAGAAAACGGAAATCATATTTTGGTGAGGGGAGGAGTTGGAAATTTGAAAATGAAGATTCTATTTGGTTGACTTGTTGTATCTCAACAAAGTCACAAAGATTTTATTTCCTTCACGAAGAACAACAATACTGTAAAATTTTATGGTTTCTCTTCAATATAAGTTATTTTTAGAAAGGTTTGGCGTCGCTTTCTGGAGCGCGTTTTGACTTAGCGAAATTAACTTACCAAAGAAGACAGGAGGAAGATTAAAAGTGGAAAGTTCCATTAATTAGACACCAGGATGGTGGATTAGTGAGGTGGAAAGTATCTCTGGTACTTAAGGACAAAATCAATACTCACACTCATATTGTGAGCTTTTATAGCGAAGCCAACCGATGTTAATGACAGAAATGACAAATTCGTGGAATTTGGCTTACTTTGACTTGAGTTTGTATCAGAAATTTTTTTTACGAATTTGATATGACACATTTTTAGGCAAAAATTTACCGGTAGTCGGTGGTAAGTTTTAATTAAAAAGAAAGATGAGAAATAAATGTATTTCGAAAAGAGTTCTAACGGTTTTTTTTAGCCGATAAGTCACATTTGAGTGGAAACGGAATGACAACTCGATTGGTGCGGTAACCGTAGGTACAAGGTACTAGTTGAAAAAACGGTTCGAAATACCTTGGCACTACACTTGATCATCGGAAATTGGGTGAGATAATGGTTTGAAGTGGATTCGTGGCAGTGGCGTGTCTTGAAACGAAGGCGGATCTTAGCCAAGGATTTTTTTTTTTTAAAGTTCAAGCGTCACTCGAACCAGGTTGGGCCTCTCTATTCGGAAATCGAAATGATTTCGTAGAATCATGGAAAAATCTCGAAATGAAATCGCTTTCAAAAAGAGATGCGATGTGAGTGGAAAAAAAAATGGAGTCTAGTCACGTATGGGAAAATACTGTATGTGTTTGAGTCAGGACAGCCTACTTTGAGTTTTTGGTTCTTCATGTAACGACAACAGGGCAAACTTTTGTACTCACTTTGAACCAAAGTGAAATTTATTTGCTATGGCTAGAATCTTTTCTGATTTTCAGACATCAACTGTTTTGCGGGCTTTGAATAATTATCTAGTCACGATCACGGGCGTTTCCGTTTCAAAGAGATCAACCGAGTGCGAAGTGTGAAGCATTTATTTCCGCTCAGAGACTAGGGTTGAGTAAACATCTTTGTCATTTTGCTGGTTGGTCTGGACTGAGTGGAAAAGGACACAAGAGGATTATGAGGATTATGGCCAAATTTTACCGAAACACTTCATTTAGAGTTTTTAATGACCTTCAAACGAGACGTGCCCGCACTAAATTTAACAAAAATAAATTTATTGGTAGTTTTTTGGGTGGAAGTCGGTAAGCTAATATAATAAAAAACGGTGGCTTGTTTGGTCCAAAGGAAGTTTGGGCGTTTAAGTCGGAAACTCGTTTCTCAATTTTTTTTTGGGAAATGTCCGTCCACTTCCAACTTCTTCAACCAGTTTTTACAAGTTTTTAACTAGATAAAAATGATCGAACCACCCTCTTGGATGATGGATATCTGGCCTTGGAGTTGTTTGTTGTTGACTTTACGGATTTTCAAGGTGACTTGGAGCACAGAATCTCTTTCCTTTCTTGTCGAATTCTGATTTTCCTAATTGTTCGTTTGATTATGGTGAATGTCGATAAGTATCCCAATCCCCTCTCTCTCTGGATATGTAACTGCGATTAATCGGACAGATTTTTGATGTTTGGGAACCTTAGTTGGTCGTCACATGGGCGCTTGTTTACAATAGTGGTCTGTTAACAATGGATCGGGTTGTTCGCTGACGCTTTCTCTGACTTCCTGCTTCCTCCTTCTGGAGCATCACCCACTCGCAGAAGGAGGGAAATCTTGTCATTTACCTTCGCTGTCTATTATCTGACCAGCTAATTTTGGCAGGGAGGAGTCTATGCTAATCAAGCTTTGCAACATTGCATGGGTCACCCGGACCATCCGCTGATCTGGGTTGTTGTGACCTGCCAATTATTATTTGATTTGGGGGTAAAGAACTAGTTCTTGCAGTGCTGAAATTAGAAAGCTCTTTGGAAAAGATCTTGCGACAGTGTAAACATAAACAGTAAACTGTTCCGTAATAATGTCTTATTAAAAACACATTTGTTCTTTTTCGAGCGGTGGCAAGCCTTCAATTTCTTTGTGAAAGGTTTCAATTGACTCTCGAGTTCCGAATCGTTTTTTGATTTCTTCAGAACCGAGTTTTTCGTGTCCTGACCCCAAGCAAAAAAAAATTAATCATGAGTACGCAGAATAAATGAAACATCCTTGTTTAGGTATTTCGTGGTCAGTTCCTGCATTTTATTTTTAAAAAATAGTGTCACACTAATTGGTCGGCTTTCCATAATCGAGCCTAAAATTGTTTTCACTCGATTTTTTTTCCAGAATGATTCTAACTTGGGCTACAGTTTTGTTTGTCGGAGTGTCATGGACGCTTGGACGGGAAGCTCTAGACATTGCCAGGGATGAAATAATTCTTTCGGAGGTGGTGGATCAAGCAGAAGATCGTTCCGTCGGAGGAAGCTACAAACCGCCATTCGATTCTTCTTATGGCTCTCACGGTGAGACGAAACGTCACGAAGAAAGTGCAAACTTTCTTTTTAACACTTGGATTCAACGGGGTTTTTGAAAATGACGTTGAACAAACAAACTGATTGAAGAATAGGACCGGTGGAAGAGAGGAAGGGAGGAGGGAGGAGCGAAAGCGAGTTGGATTTTGAAACTTTCAGTTTCAAAGTAATTAAATTTGCAAAATTGTATTTGAAAAGTTTTGAGACTTTGAAGAAGCCCAGATGAGGAGGAGAAGGGGGTAGCAGGACCTCAGCGGAGGATCCAGAACGAAAATCTTTTGTTCTTTTGAAACAGATTCTTTGCACGATCAGTTAAGGTTCTTTGGTATTTGGTTTTTAGCCTTCAATGGAGTCCCTGTGACCTACGATCCGTTCGAACACAAACTCGAATTCAAGTATCACAATTACGAGAAAATGACCAAATTTCTGAGGATGACATCTTCGAGGTATCCAAGTCTGACGGCCCTCTATTCCATTGGGAAATCCGTTCAGGGGAGAGATCTCTGGGTGATGGTAGTTTCTTCCTCTCCCTACGAACACATAATCGGTAAACCGGACGTGAAGTACGTCGCCAACATTCACGGAAACGAAGCCGTAGGCAGAGAATTGATGCTGCACTTGATAGAGGTGAGAGACCGCGGGGTCTTTGGGCCTTTTTGTTGTACGAGACCCGTCCCAAAAGTTTCCGAAGTGATGTAAGCTTCGAAACGAGACCGGTGCTGGTGAAAAACACAACAATCATCCCGGAAAATTTTGAGACAGGTTTTGTGTTTAGTTGAAAAGCCGAGAGTTCAGCACTAGGTTGTTGTTTTTCTTTTTTCTTCTAGTACCTGGTTCAGAACTACAATTCGGACCCATACATAAAATGGCTTTTGGACAATACTAGAATTCACATAATGCCTTCTATGAACCCTGACGGATTCGAAGTAGCTAGAGAAGGTCAATGCGAAGGCGGTCAAGGACGATACAACGCGAGAGGTTTCGATCTTAATCGTAATTTCCCGGACTACTTCAAGCAGAACAACAAAACTCCTCAGCCGGAAACGGAAGCAGTAAAAGAATGGATTTCTAAAATTCAGTTCGTTTTGTCCGGCGGAATCCACGGAGGAGCTCTCGTCGCCAGCTATCCTTTTGACAATACTCCTAATTCCAGTGAGTATCACAGATCCGATTGGTTGTTTAAGGGATGAAGGTGGAGGAGTGCGGGTGGGGGTTGGGAATGAGTCAGCATTCCAATTTTTTGTAAAATCGATTGAACTGATAGTTGATTAACTTGGCTTTTTTTTGTAATTTCTGTTTCTGCTTCAAGGAATTTGTCGCTCTTCTCCATTGTGTGCAGGTAAAGGCTGTGATTTCTGCCTTTTTGAAGGACACTTCCGTTTCCTGTTCTTGTTTTTTTTTTGCTTGAAATAACCTTTAATGTTTCTGATGGAAATGTTATTTACAAGAATCGTTTAATCAGTGTTTCAGAGTTATGCTGCAACCCCATCGGTGACGCCAGACGATGATGTTTTCCAGCACCTCTCGCTCACTTACTCGAAAAATCATCATAGAATGCATCAAGGATTATCATGCAAAACAGGTTCACCAAGTTTTTCAAGAGGTATCACCAACGGAGCTGCTTGGTACCCATTGACAGGTGGGTTGTGAATCGTGAGAGTGCAGCATACGGAGAACAAAGAACGGCTTGTTAGAGATGACTTTTCGTTTCAGGTGGAATGCAGGACTTCAACTACGTGTGGTACGGTTGCATGGAAGTCACCCTAGAACTCTCTTGTTGCAAGTATCCTCCCGCATCAAGGCTGCCTCAATTCTGGGAAGAAAACAAAGCATCATTGGTTAAATTCTTGGCGGAAGCTCACCGAGGCGTTCATGGTTTCGTGATGGATGAACACGGGAATCCAATAGAGAAGGCATCGCTGAAGGTAAAAGGCCGCGACGTCGGATTCCAAACAACTAAATACGGAGAATTTTGGAGGATTTTACTTCCTGGATTCTATAAACTTGAGGTAAATGATTCTCAAGAGTCGTATCTCGGTGAATTCTGTTGACATAAGATTGGAACTTGATCGTGATTATGGATTTTCAGGTTTACGCAGATGGATACACCCCTCGAGAGCTGGACGTCGCAGTTGTCGAACAGCATCCGACACTCGTAAACGTCACGTTGCACCCTTCCAAGGTAAAAATCCTTTTGAGTACTCTTTATAATGGTTTAAACGGAACTCATGGGAAGTCGGTTTGGGAAGAACTGATGACGGAAAGCGAACCTCCTTACAACTATTATACTCCTTCTCATCTCTCACTGTCGGACGATCCTTGGCTGATGACCGTTTCTGACAAAGTTTCCTACATCACCCGAGACGACCACAATCTCGTAACAAGTTTCTGGGGCTTGCGATCGATGGCTAACTCTCATTTCTGCTCTAACTGTCTTCTCTTCGGGAAAATGTGGCTGGCGAAACATGTCATTTGGTTCTTACTTCTGGAACCGTTTCCATTACATTCTGACCACTAGATTTCATCACTACCTTTGTAAAATGTGATTGTTTTACTGTTTTTAAAGGTTGTGGGAAGTTGTTGGTGTTGGTGGTGGTGGTGATAATGTGATATAGGGTTTACAGGGCCGGACTGGATGCTGGTGGGTTCGTTTTAGTCAAAATTCGAGGTGGAATAGTTGTATATATATTAGTACACTCAAATTTAGAGTTTTTATATGCATCAAATGTACATACTTTAAAGTCTTTTTTTAGATAGATAAAATAAATGTTTTTAATGAGTTCATGTCACTATTAACTTTTCCTTACGTTTAGTGGTTTTTAATGTGTCTAGTCCGCCTCTGACTGCTCTTATTGTATTTTGTGAAATAGGTCATGTGATAAAGGATTAAACTTCTCAGACAATATCATTTATGTCTAATATTTATATGTACATAGCTCCACGGCTAATAGTCGTGGTGAGTAAGTCCAACGGAGGTTTCCACCTGGATAGTTATTACTATCTATACATAATCCTGCGTCATAAAGGTTTTTGAAAGACTCACTGATATTCTCACTAATTTTTATTAAACCAAATTAAGGCTTAATTAACTCTCATCTGAATCGAAAACACATTGAAACCTAAACACAACAGTAAGGAAAGTTGGAGTTGGGCCTCGAGCGAGCAACTCTACTTCCCGCTGTGTTACAAAATCACATTATCACGATCCGCCTCTAAGTAATATAATAAATTATAAATAACATTTTTTATTAAGTATGTATTCATATTATCAATTTGTGTTATTATTAGTACAAATGTAATTTACATTGATCGGAAGACTTATTCGGTGCCAAAAAAATGTTAAAATTGCTTCCTTCCTTCATCTGTTTGAATAGCCGTAACCGACGTAAAACCTTTCCTTAACAAGGTTGTTTTTCACCAAAATCTTCATACTTTCCATTCGTACCTGTACCTGTACTTGCTTTTTATTGGGCTATTTGCATATTACCTTTTTACAAAACTGTCTCTGCCAATCTGGTTGAATTAGCATTTTTGTTATGTAATCGTGTAATCTTTTGTTAAGGACCAAACTTTTGAATATTTATCGTATTATCATTTATGTAGTTGGACAGATATTTTCGTGAGAAGGAATTTACCAAATTCTTAGGATTATATTAAAATGTATGTATGTTAATTATATATTAATGTATATCAGAATATATTCGAGATTTATTATAAACTACTTGGTGATGTGTTTGAGGTTCAAAGTGTCGTTAAATTAAGAGATAGCCAAAGGAAGTAGAGGGGTAGGGGTGGGAGTAACTTTCTTTTTTTTTGTTACTGGTCCTGTCGTGACCAATAAAGAGCGTCATTGTACTTCACTTATAAAAAAAATGTTTTCTTTGAGTAGTATAATTTGATATGTGCTAAAGCACAAATGAAAGTGGAACTATACACAGTGCAGTTAGTATAGAAATACCCTATATATCAGGTCAGTCAGAAAACTCGTCGGCGTTTTTGGAATGTATTTAAACAATGTAAATAAAACCTAATTTAACATTTTGGCCAATTATAAATTTTCTCAGTTACCTGCAATTTCGTACCATCCTTTGCAGGCGCCTTTTAAATTCATTGCTAGCAAAAATCACTGGTTTTAATACAAGAAATCTTGAAAGTTCATTTCATATATCCTGGTTTGAAATTCCAAGTTTACGCGATAAAGTTGATCACTATAAAAGTCTGCTATAATGGTCTGAATCGCTTCTTACACCTTTTAAACGATAAAAATGTTTCATGAATGAAATTCATACTTTCAGTTAATCCATCCCACTGTTAATTGTGACTGACTCAACAAGACTTTTAAGAATTTCGTTATCAAAACTGACAGAAGTTCAGTGAACGGGATTCACCATAACTGCTGCTTTGTAGAAATTTAAATTTTTAAAACCTTTTCTAAACAGTCATTCCCAACGTGGGACATGGCAATATTTTGGTGTGTCATGGGTAAAATGTGCACTTTTCGGCTGACTATACCAAAAACTATGGGCTAATTCGAGAATGAGTTATTAACAATGAATGGTTTTCTAGTGAGTCTGTGGATGTGAATATATGTGTTAATGCATACGTATATAAAAGTTTGTATGTAGGCGTACATGTGTAATTGGTACACAAGTACATTGGTTAAATATCACGAGGGGGCATCAGGATTTTAGAAATTCCTAGGTAGGGAATGGCCCAAAATCGGTTGGGAACCACTGCCTTACACTGATAGTACGCCCACTATGCACATTATTAATTTTGATCACTGTAAATCTGGCAAATATAACGGCACACTTGTCTTTGTTATCAATATTCATTTCCATTGGGTACATTAGACAAGTGACTGTAAGCTTCGACAGGTTCGAAAACTTGTTGATACAGTGTAAATCACAGCAAGTTTGCTTACATCCTATAAATGCGCACCAACTTATGCTCTGACCTGATGATATTTTACCCAAACCCTCAGGCTGCTCACCCGTTATTTCGTCACTAATTACTGTAAAATATATGTTTCTTACTATATAGTATTCCTTTTATTTATTTATTATATTGCATGAAGGTTATAAAAATTTTATAGATTTAATTGAAGGAAAAAGAAGAGAATTTTTTTTCGGGCTATCTGAAATCTTTGTAATAAATTCGATGTAGCGAACGTTTCAATTTATTCGCTGTTGTACACGGAATTCAATAATCATGTATTAATTCTTGAATGTTTGTGTCAGTTATGCCTTTGGGTAGAGTGATTAAAGATAAGGGGTTGGGGGAGGGAGGACGAAAAGATTATGATAATTTTTTGATGTGGTGTCAGTATTTCAACATCTCAGATATGATATATTGAGCTGTCATTTTTAGGCGTACACACTTTTGAATGTGTTTATTAAACCTCGTGAGCATTCAAGACATCAACCCTTTTGCGGTTGTAAAAATTATAAAATATAAGATACATAATAAATATTTTATTATTATGAGGATTGAAATAAACAGCAAAAAAATAAAACAGTAGGGATTGTAACATCGTGATTAAAATATAAATTTAGGCGAGAGATGTTAATATTAGGTCCACCAGAAAGTTTTGTTCGTTTTTGGAATAATACGAAAGTATAAATATATTATCCCTTAAGTAATGTTCATTGGATAATTTAATTTTCACAATTATTTAAGTCTTATTAGTATCGATAGAACGAGAGAACCAAAAACTCGTCAAATGAATATACTCAACGGGTTCAAACTTGATGTAACATCATCGAACAGAACTTTCCGGTAGACTTAGTAATTTTAATGAATAGTTCTTCATCTTTTCTAAATGTGTGCAGTGGTACAGCTTTTTCACTTAGCGGTCTGGGGAAAGTTTTGGCTATAAAAAAAGCCCTTGGATCTGGAGGTAATACTAAGCTTTTTCTTATATACTAAAGAGAAGTGTTCATTTCGGCTTGGAAACCTGTGACGATGTTTGTTAAAAACCCTAAAAGTTTCGTATAGGTTGTTTAAAATAGGAAGCAGCCGCGGATATTTAAATATTATTATAATATAAAGATATCTAGAAAAGTCTCTGTTAAACATCATCAATTGAGTTTTTATAGAGGAATATACTGAATTAATATCACTTGGTTTTGCTTTCTTTTTCGATTTGAATATACTGCATGGTTCTAACTAGAAAATCTGAGGAGTGTTAAACGTCGAATTTGGATGCTACCATCTCTTTTTGAGTATATTTTTATTAAAGAAACTATGTAAATAGGTCTTATTTAATTAACTGCATGTTGGGGGACTAGAATTTGGTGTTTCAGGTTCAGGAGCTCGCCATGGGAAGACCGAAAGATTATAACGAGCGCATCGTCTTTCCTCCAAGTACCTGATGGAACCCTTTATTTATTTTTTTATTTATATTTTGTATATATCATTCTCGATCTGACATAGGAACCTCTAATGGTAGCTCGAACGTGAGTAAATTCTTTTCTTTTTATTTTCTTAACGAGAATATTCATTTCGTTGGAGTCGTTTCTCAGTCTTACCCGGCGAAAATATTTTGATTTGGTTTACGTGACTCGAAATTTATGATATGACACTTATGATGTGATGTCATCACTGATATGATTTATGTTGTAACACTTTTTTCTGTTTCATAATGAGTTGCCAAAATCTTTACGTTAAACATCGCGTCGATCCATGATTGCACTTCTTGTGACATCCTCCACCACCACCATCATCATCCAGTAGCAGCCCTTGGGCCTTAGTCTTCTACAGGAGTGGCCTTCATTCCATCCTATTCATTGCGCTTCTCCTCCAATTTCGGATTCGAAGCGCTCAAACGTCTTCCCATCTTAAGTTGGGGTGGCCCAGCCGTCTGGTTCCATTGGGCTTCCCATTAAAGATCTTGAGGATCCGCCTGTCCTTGGCTCTTATGAGGTGGCCGAAGGCTAATCAATTACCAAAATATAGATTCTAATTCCAACATTTACAACAACAGCATTTTGTTTTCTATACTGTAATTAGCTTTTCCGCAATTCTAGTAAATCTGAAACAAATTTTCACAGACAAGAGTTTGAGGTCTGAGCTCTATCGGTAGAGACCGTCGCAGTTCAGCAGCACCTAATCAGTCTACTAGGTGTTCGGCCGTCCCTGCCCTGTCATAGAGAACACAGGCTTTTGCTTTCGGACCTTGCCAGGAAAAGAGCCAGCTCGTTAGATCCCAGCTAGTACTGCTCTCCTCTTTATATTAATTTTCCAAACATAGGCTAGTGATCTCGTGTGCAGCTCTGGATATAATTATCATATAAGAGATGAAAGATAAATATTGATGTCAAATACCACCTTTTGTCGTGCTAGTGATATCAGTCTATTGACTGTTACACCGCTTAAGTCAAGTTTTTAAAAATGATAAGAATATAAAACTGAACACGTTAACAACTGGGTTTTTACACCTCGAGAGCTTAACTTCTCTAGATACTCTCACCGACACGTTCTCTACCAGTGCCTGACAAGGAAATCTCGTACCATTAACGCTTAGTTTATTTTCAGAATACCTGAAAATTCTCCTAGTGTCGATTGTTTGTCTACGAAACCCTTGTAACGCCGGTGGCTCACAGGCGCACTACGATTTAACTTTCGCTAGCTATGCCGTTAGTACTTTTAATATATTCATATATATCAGCTATTCTATATTGTTGGGTTTTTTATCTCATTCCTGATTAACTGTTAGCCGGACACGTCGTTTTTGTTTCTATGACAAATGCCTATCGGCGTGGTATATATGTCGCTGTCGGTTTTAGACCAAATGTATTTTGATATGCTTGGCACGTCTTTATAGCGCAAGTGGTTTAGAAAGTTATTACCTCTCTCTTGGGACCAAATTTCCTTCTACTGATCCGGCCGGCTTTATCTGACAAAAGTAAAACGTCTAAAAGGTAACATCCTACCAAAAATTTGAGTTGAGCGGCGGAACAACAAAGGTTTTACAACATAGTCTCAGTGAGTTGG
Source organism: Columbicola columbae (assembly GCA_016920875.1). Classification (NCBI taxonomy): domain Eukaryota; kingdom Metazoa; phylum Arthropoda; class Insecta; order Psocodea; family Philopteridae; genus Columbicola; species Columbicola columbae. Next base: position 1,245,603 of record JADMLL010000002.1, read on the forward strand.
CTGTAACTATCAATTTATTTTGGTAGTAGTAAGACTGATCGACTTATATTGACTTTTCATTTTATAATTTGATTAAAAGCCTATTGATCAACACAAATTTGATGTATTTGAACATATTCCAGAGAAACGACGGCGTTTTCCGCCCACCTCAAGGAAATTACCACGGATATCATCACCACCATCACCCACATCCAGTTCCAAGTCCAGCGCCGCCTGCCCCCGGTGATCCAAGCATATTCACGAGTCTCACATCCGGTTTCAATAGTCTCGTCAGCAACATATTCGGCCGATGAACACTGATCAGGGGTAAGAATACAAAAATTAATTATAACTAGTCAGACATGTAAGACCGCCCAAGAAACTAATTCTGGTTTGGTTCTTCTTTCAGTGAACTTTCATTCTGTCTTTGAAAAAACCAACTGAAACAAAAGGTTTAGCCTTAAAAGCAAGTACCCACCTACTCACTCCCCACTACCACCACCACAATCACCTCAAACGATCCTTTTGTGGTTTCGTTGATGGACTTCCAGAATGCGACTCGAAAACGAGGATCGAATTCAACTTACTGTCAGCCTAGTCTTTCAATTGTTTTACAATAGAATTATTATTATTTATTATTAGTATTTCTAATAAATATACTATTTTATAAAACAATTTTGAAGGGATTCATACATTTGTTTTATCCTTTTCATTAAAGTTCCAGAGGAGTGTTATTCATTTGGATTTATAGCCACCAATAAATTTGATGCAAAACTTTGGCTTTTCATTCTCTTTCTCGGGTCTCTTGGCTATGTTATCCGTGACCTAAGGAGCTCCAGTCGCTTTCTGCTATATTAAATTCGAAGTTGCTCGTGCACGTTAACGCGAATCGCTGAAATTTTTAAGCTCTTTGTTTTTAATATAATTTGATAGGATTTAATGAGTGTGTCCAGCTGTGGACATCGTCAGGGCGAACACTGAACCAACAGATATCCTCGCCACGAGTCAGGAACAAATTTATGAAGAAGATCAAGTGCTCCAGGACCCCACCGAGAGGCAGTTAGGAAGAGAACCAGGGGACAGGCTCTGTCGACGTTTAAGTCCCGACTCGAGACATATTTACGCAAAACTTGAGTTTCAAGCAAAAGAATCTTGGAGGCATTTCCAGTCTTCGACGATTGAATAACTAGGAAGGACGGGGCCTAGACCTATAGGATGACACAAATCTGGTCACGGTAGCTTTGGACATCTCCTATTCAAGATGGAAAAATCCCAAACCCCACAATGTCATCACTGCCCGGCACCAGATGATACAACTCAACACACACTTGAAGACTGTCCGGTGTAGGAACAACCGCGGCGACAACTTAAAGGTATAGTAGATACGGATCTCAGCTTGCCGAATCTCATTCGAAGAATGTTGGAAAATCGGATGACTGGAGGGCGGTGAAGGACTTTTCTGAGACTGCCATGCTCCAGAAGAAGCAGAGTGGTTAAGGGGGAGAGAGAGAGGCAGGCTTAAGGACACCGAGCCTGACTCTAAGGCCATTTTTCCATAAAGAAGCAAAGTGTGGTCTTTAGTGCCAGTTTTAAAAATAAACAGTGAAATATGCTCATTTTAGTGCTAAGTGCTGTGTGTGTAGTGGTGATTTATTTCTTTATTAAGAAGTGAAGTGCCAAGTGTGTGCTATGTGCCCTTTTTTATCAGTGTCGTCTCGGAATTCACGAAAATTCCTGATAACTTAGGATGCCTGAATTCTGTACGCTCTAATTTAGTCGGTTAGAGTCCGATAGTACACAGTGGTTCGAGCTTTTGGCTTGGTACGAGCATTTTCTCCTACCCACGCAAAAAAAAAAGGTCGTTGAAATAATCGCTAGTCATATCCGCTCTAAGAAGGCTCCAGGATCTTATTACCGAACGTTTTGCATGGAACTAGCCCCAAGTGCATTCGTTTCCTTGCAATTATCTTTAATAGGTGTATCCTCCTGGGTGACTTCCCCTCCTCATAGAAGATGGCAGAGATTATCATGATCAGCAAACCTGGCAAACAAAACCAGATAACTTCCTATCGTCCTATCAGCCTCCTGGAACGTATTCTTCTTTCAAGAATCAACTCCTTTCTCTGACAGAAATCTGATTTTCTCTCATCAATTTGGTTTCAGGAACAGCCCCTCCACCATCACGAAGGTTCGCTGAATCTTAAGGAGGATCAACAACGCACTGGAGGCCAAGGAAAGCTGTTACGCGGTCTTCGTTGATGTTCCTCAGGTCTTCGATAAGATCTAGCAAGAGGTCCTCAAATACAAACTGAAAAGCTGAATTCCTTCTTCCCTTCCTCCCATCCTAACTTTCAATCTCAAGAACAGGTATTTCTATGTTAAATATCTAGGGGAACACACTTCCCCATCAGCTCCGGAGTTCCTCAGGGAAGCGCGTTAGGCCCGACACTGTACCTAATACACTCGTCCGACATTCCGACCACAGAGTCTACCACGATCGCGACATTTGTTGTCGATACTGGGATATTGACACTGGGCACCAATTCTCATAGCGCCTTCCGACGACTACAACACCACCTGAAGAAGTTGAGCCACCTGAAGAATAAACGTAAATTCAATCAGGTGACATTCACCCTCCACAAAGGGGGACGCCCGTCAGTCTTCCTCAATGGTTAAACCCCCCTCCCCATTCCTTATCATCCAAAATTAAATATCTCGGTATCCATCTTGACCGTAAATTGGCTAGGAAGTGTCACATTAAAACAACATGAGTCCGGGCCCAGTTGGTTCTCAATAAACTTCTCTGCCTGTCAGGAAGACACTCTGAGCAGGTAACAAACTCCCCATGTACCAATCCATCCTGAAACCGATCTGGACCTACGGAATCCAGTTATGGGGCCCCTTACCCAATTCCAACACGCTCCTTTGTACCCTCTCCTACCTTTCTCTCCTTCCTCGCACTTTCCTTTCTTCTTACTATAACTTCCTACCCACGAATATGTCTGCTAGCTTCCTCTTCGTCTCTCTATGTTATTCTATCTCTTCCTATCATTTATCTTTATGCCTCTTCTATTCCCTCTTCTCTTTTCTTTCTCCTACATCTTATTCCACCTTATAGACTCTACCTCCAGTTACATCCTATCCCTGGGGTTGAGACACTGGTCCTCACTTGGTTCCCAAGATATAAAGTCCCTTTAAAGCCAAACCAACTACTTGATGTCTCGCTTAGAGACAGGTGGCAGTTGGCACGGGATAAACAAAAAAATATTTGACTGACAGAAAATGAACTTATTTCTTCCATCTAGTCAAGAAACCTGCCAACATTAGCGTTCTTCCAGGGACCAACAAAAAGAAGTTTATATAAGGATTCTGGTGCGAACCTATTAAGGCCACTTCTTCTTCAGTTGAACCATCCTACTCAATATTTGGGGAGAAATTAAAGAAAACCACAATATACAAGATCATTTAAAATACTAATATATTAAGTATGCGTTAAAAATTAAAATATCACAATAATAATGTCAGATAAGGACTGAGATTTCTAGCCATTGTTTAAAATGAACTCATCATTATTTTTAAAATATCTGCAATTGAAAAATTTGACTAAAAACTGAACTAGAGAATTAATTAAGCCTGAAGTAACATAAATTCCACCGACTGTCGCACAAAGTTTAACAACAAACTGAATAGGGGAATCCCTTTCCTGAGTGACGATCACTCTAAGGGCACTCATGTCATACTTGAAATAAATCCCCGGTATCCCGTGAGATCCCGAATGATGATTGATAGGCCTCTGAAGATCTTTAACTGAATACTGATAAGTCAGCTGATTCGAGAGAAAGGTTTTAACCTGCGTCGGAATGACTTCGATGAAATACTGATATGACATCACCGCTGGAAAGTTAAAAGTATTTTAATAAGTAAAGTTTAATTGAATAACTGAGTTTAGTTAGTATTAGTAACTAACCATCAGATGTAATTTTCTCGTCTCCCTCTAAGGGATGAACGATGCCCGGACTATAATCTCCAAATGAAAAATGATTTATCCTATGACTAAAATTAAACTCTTGGTCAAACTGGTCAAACATGAAAGCAGCGATGTGAATGTGACCTCTAGGAAGTTGAAGTGATTTTCCACCTGTTATGTGAAAATTTCCGGCAACTTTGTTCAAAATCAATCCACCATATATCCTACAAGCGTCATGTTTCCTGTTTGGCATGCTTTTCCTAAAAAAAAAAAAAAACCAATTTGAACACTTTCAGTTAACCATATTTGTTTTCTTCAGAATTTAGTTTTTTTTTTTCACTGTTCAACTTTATACATATTTAAATACATATAACATTTCACAAATACGCAACACATACCACAAGATTGCAAATTATGTCTAAAAATAGGGTCGTGAAATAAAGAAAAAAAATACTGAAGCAGTTGTCAATCTATAAATGGAACACATACAGTTTTGCAAAAGTAAATATCTTACCTGTGAACATACTCATTCACAAAGGTTGGAGAGGCAGACATCCAAAGGTATTCATGAACTTGATGATAGTCTTTTCTTAAATGAGCATTCACATTTTTAACATGCTCAAAATGCAATCGTTGAGCTGGTTCTAAATTGAACCAGGTATTGTCTTGGTTTAGATGTCCAAACTTCAAAACACTTTGTTGAGTTGAATCTAATATATCAGCACTAATAGCTTTTATGGATAAAAATAAAATAAAATTTAATGAAGGGTAAAATTATCACAATCATACAAGTGGAATTTTTCTCCCTTTAGCCAAGGATGAAAAACCATCCATCCATTGGAATTATGGCTCTGTGAAAGCTTTGGCCTCCACAGTCCCTTGTCTCCATCTGTTTCATAAGAATAAAAAAAGGAGTAGAATATTGATTTTACAGTTAAGAGTTAATATTACATAAAATATTTTAAGATCCAAGACAGGAAACCTAATCTGTTTTGACCCATTCACCAAAGAACAGGAGAAAAGTAATTTGATGGAACTGGAGAAGACAGTAGAAGACAATGCTCTGATAAGTTGAACTATTCAGTTTTCTTCTCCCTTCAACTTTGCTCAAAATTTAATTTCTCTCAATAACATTCATGTCTTTATGCCTCATAAACATTCCAGGAAACTGATTGGGACTCATATGGACCAATGCCTCTACCTGGATATGGGAGGGTGCTTGGACTCTCAATGGTTACATCACTAATCAGCCACTTTAAGGAGGTTACATCAGTAATCAACCTTTTAAATACACAAAATAACATTTTTTGTAAAATAAAAAAATTGCTTTTCAACTTTTGCTCTTTATTTCAAGAACTTTAGTTAGGATATAGGCTTTCATAGTGAGACACTTATTGGTCAAAGCACCTAACTGGTGAAAGGACTTTTCTCATTTTTTTTTATCAAAAAACTAGCCTATTTTTTACTTTGAGCTGGTTTTTCTATCAAAAAAAAAAACTATACAAGTCCTTGTTATAGTTAGTTTGGGGAAAACTAGGCTAGTTTTCCCACTAAAAAGCCTTGATACTTATTTCAGAATGTAAATTTGATAATATAGTGGAACCTCTCATAATGAGCAATTTTTGATATAATGAGTGACATGTACATGGGGAATCCACCAACAGATATAGAAAAAGACTTCTGAACTCCAAACCAGAGCTATCTTACATTGCTGAATATGGGAAAAATTGTTTCACATTACAAGTAAAACTCTGGAACGAATTAAGCTTGTTATGAGAGGTTCCACTGTAATTTGAAAGTCCTTTTTTACTAAGAATATAGTTTTAAAGTTTGAACTATATCACACATAAAGCACTGCATTAAACATAAAATTCAAAATTAGCTCTTTGATTGAGACAAAAACTGCAGAGATTCATTTTCAGGTTCCACCTGACAGTGAAAACACTGTCAACAAATTAACGGAAACAATTTTGACACTGAAAACAAATCATTATTATCAAGTACAAAAATTTTAAGATAAACACTTAAATTATTACATACAACACTATAAAAGTCAAAGGATAATAGTGCTATGAAAAATAAATAAACTAACCCTAGAGATGTCACAAGTTATGGTCACATAAAACAATACTCAAGATAATCCCTTCAAGTAGCAAACAATTAAGATTTTAAAATATATATATGTATAAATTAAGAAAAACAATGATACAAACCTTGACAGGGAGTGGCTATTGTCAGATCAACATAAATTTTAACTTTTTCATCTAATTCAGTGTCAGGTAAAAACTTGTAAACAATTTTACTTTGGAAGTAGTAAGATGTTTCTGATATCATTAACCAAGCCATTAAAATATAAGAAACTATACTGACTGCAAATAAAAATTTAAAAAAATATATATTTATGAATAGTTAATTTAAAAAAAAACCTCTCAAAGACCGTAATAAATGAATAAAGTACGCCAAAAACAAAAACTGGATATCAAAGACAAGAATCCAAACCATCAAACATAACCTCAAAAAATCGACAAACAACTTTTAATAATAATAATAATAATAAAACCTACGTGTTCCTCCAATTGGCGAATTTTCCCGGCAAGCCTCGTCCACCTTCGGAAAAGCATCTAATACTTTTACAGTTTTCAACGTTGCTACCTTTTTTAATCGCTGACGGAGAACCATGTTTCTATATCATATCGGCATGCAGACTAACAGCATAAAAGCTGACGTGATCAACGACTCATTCTTGGATACAGTTCCTCAATATTAGAAAAAAAAGGAATCACCATTTCTAATTTAAACGAAAAAATTGAGTATGATTTTAATAAGACGTTACGTTTAATTTATTTGCTTTTTAATTCAAATGTGTAAAGTATTCGAAATATTTTGTTGATATCCTGTCCAGCCGAAGTGTCAATAAGCGGAAATACCATCGATAGTAATATGTTCATGGTTTCTAACATTGCTACATTGTGTTCGGCTTGCGTCGATCCGGTTTTTCATTCTCGTTTTTGAACATTTGAGTTGAAATAGAGTTTCATGTTTCTCAACGAAGATTTCGGTGTTATTGACTAAATTTATTTAGTAATTCAACTCATAAGTTGGTTTTTCTACTAGTTAAACTTTTAACGGGTTGGAAGGTTCTAACGCCAAGTTATTTCTGTCGTTAAATCTTTGGGGTAGAAACATGGCTGATATGGAGGATATGTTAACTTGTCCTTTTAATCGATCTCATGTAGTCACGAAATTACGAATGGCAAAGCACCTTGTAAAATGCCAAGCAAGTCATCCTGACATTGTTCTCGCTACTTGCTACTACGATTTTCTTCATAGGGTGCCACCTGAGAAGTTAAATGAGCATCTCGAAACTTGTCCAAGTAAAGAAAAGTTTCGAACACAGTTTTGCATAGGTGAAAAGCCTACTGGTGAGTCGGATGACACTGTCAAAAACATTTTCCTAAGATGTTCGAGTACTGAAAAAAAGAAAGATTCGGCCCTTTCCCTTCATTCCATTGTCTCTACAGAAGATCAAAGTAAGGGAGCCATTTCAGAATCTTGGAGAGTGACAGATCATAGACGTTGTAGGAGTATGAGGGCTCCTTCAACTGAGCCACAAATGGGATTCAGAGAGAAAGGCAAAAAGTATTCAAAACCAAAGGAGGAGTCATGGGATACAGATAGCTCAGATGAGGCAGAGTAAAGATCATCTTTACAGACCACTTGTAATGAATATTCGAAACAAGTTGACAAGGGGAGCTTTCCCAGAGATGACAGTAACCTTTGACAGGTGATGATGCTGTTGATGAAGAAAGTTTTATCACAGCATATTAAAACAAATAAATCAAACCCACAAAATAAGAAGTAAAAGTTTCAGAACTGCATCAATATATTCAGAAGTTTCAAAAATCCCTAATATTAACAAATATATTTGCCCAGTTTGTTTTGTTGAGTTTCTTCTAGTCTTTGAATTAGTCTAATTTCCCTTTTCAGTTGTATCAGTTGTATCTTTAATATTCAACTAAGATAATTAGTTAGTACTTATCAGTAGTATTAAATACTGTTTCATTTGTACCTATACCAAAAACCACTCCAAATGATTTTTTTAAATTGGTATTTAAAAATCATTTACAGTTATTAAAAAAGTTGTATATTTATGTAGCATATATTATCATCAGTATCTATTTAGATTTTATGATTATGAAATATTCCACTAATTCAAATGACTTTGAGAGAAAAAGATTTTGTTCTACAAATGATGTTAGAAATAAGTACCATACTTAAAATAGTGAATCCAGTTAATGGATTAATGAATACTTAGACATAACTTTCTTTTCTCCCTTCTGGGATACATTTCATATAATGTGAACAAAAAAAAATCAGTACGTAAAATTCTATGAATTCAAAACCAAATCTTAAATTTTGAGCTGTATTATTATTACTTAGCATTTTTAACCTCTTGAAGAAAAAAAGGCGACTTTGAATGTGTATCAGTTAAAACAATGTTTCCCTAATGTGAATTCGGCATTAATTTAATTGACCACGGATTATTTAATTAATTTAGGAATAATATGTGAAACTGTAGCTGCGATGACTGCATAAAAAATTCTTATGTTTATAATTCGACTAGTCCGTTTGGTTTCTTTTTAAGATCGTGACAGTCAAACATAATTACAAATGAAGTTGTATAGATTTTATATTTATAAATCTGTGACTTTGATCAATAAATATTTCTTTTCTGCTTCAAGTTTTTCAAACAGTTTATTTTCATGCACCTCATTACTACCAGAACAATACGTCCTTCCATCTATTAGTTAATTGAAATTAAAATCTGGGGGTCTACTTTTGACTTGGAAGTGAAGAGAAATTGAAAAAGTAAGTCATTATGGCAGTTGTAGCTTTGAAGTAAGTGATAATGAAAACATAAAATGTTTGACTTAAATAAAAGAAAAAAGATGGAGTAGAAAGGACAGTGTTAGTGCTAGCTTGGTTAAGGCTGGGGTAAGAAAGATTCCATTATTGTAAAAAAGAGATGGATGTTGGTGTTATAAAAGAATACAATAGGGTCTTAAGGTGGAAACAATTGTGGGTGAAAGCTGACAGGAAGCTGTTATTGTACTAGAGAGAGGAAAGAAGAGATACCACCCAATATTTCCTTTCAGGCTATTCAATGAATACGACTTAGTGCATCGAAATGAAAATACTGGAAATTCATTAACCAACTACAAAAATAATTAAGGTTATTTAGACACTGCGGTTGTTATTAATTATAACAAACAATCATAGTTTTTTTAATATATTATGAACGGCGAGAAAAATCAAGAAAGCTCACCAAATCCCCCCTTCCCCCCAACCACCGAAAACAAACTAAATTACCCCGAAAATCGAAGTAAACGTTTCGGCAGTTTCAGTGCACCACTAAAGATGGCAACAGTTTTTCATTGCCGAAAGGTTCGGTTCGCTTTTTCTGGTTGTTTTCTGTGTTTTAAGTGAAAAAATTCGTGTCGTTTGATAATTCTACATCGGTTTGTAATACATATGCAAAAGTTCGGAAGTGTTTGTTAAAACTGTGGACGAAATGTTTAAATCTTGACCGCTACTTGCCATTCAGTTCCTCACTACTACAATAATATGTCTGTTACACTGATAGTTGTTTCGCATAAGCTAAAAATTTTCTTTGTTACTAAATGGCAAAATTTTTCATCTCCAAACCGTCTTCTTTTATATCCGTCAAAATACTTTTTTCTTCAGTTTTTTAATAAGTCTGTGAAGATTGGTCTTATTCTCTTGAATCTTAAAAATTTTATTTTATACTATATTCATTCTTTTCTCCAAAGTTAATATTCAACTCTACTTCCGTTTTCATTTTAGGGTGTAACAGAAGAAGGCCATGAATCCCAATTTTCACTTATTTAGCAGGCACAGGCACTTTGACGACCCTCAAATTAATATAAATGCCTACTAAAGCAGCTTTGTTGACAACAAAATATTTTAATATAAAGTCAAAAGTGTTTTAAAAATGATAATGTGATGTATAAAATATCACATTTACATATTTACAAATTAAATAACATATGAAACCTCAACCACTTTTTAAATTTGAAAAATTACTTATGTAAGGCACCGTTGGCTGGATTAGATCTGTCCTGGCTCTAAATTCTTGAGAACAGCATTTCCAAATGCTTGAGCTCCTGCATCATTTTCATCACAACCAGGCAGAGTTTTACATCTTTCAATCCAAGATTTTACATTAGAGTAGTTACTTATATCCCAACCAATTGCCTAAAAGGTTTAAGAGACAAAAAGGGATAGTGTTATCAAAGCAAGTAAAGTTTTGACACAAAGTGGAGGAGAAGAAAACTGCATTCTTCAACTTACCAGAGCACTGGATAATGATGCATAAACTGATATATCTGCAATTGTGCATGAATCACCAGTAAGCCATTTCCTTCCATGGAGAAATTTTTCAACAAGAGCAATTGCTTCATTTAATGACTTTTTCTTCTCCTCTGTTACTTTTGTTTCACCGAGGAAGAGTACTGGAAACTGAAATAACAAGTTAAACAAGTTGTACATTGAGCCAATTGTAAAATTAAAATCTGAGTTTTGATTCCGTTTCCCACCTTTGAGTATAAGTTGTTCAAGCTCAAAATTATAATTTACCAGTCAGGTGCTTTAAACTCTAAACTACAGATTTTGTAGTCATAACATCCTAAATTCTCTAAGAAGGTAAAATAAAGAGCAAAAGTTGAAAAGTGTTTTTTTAAAACCCTTGTTATGTATATTTGAAACCCTGTATTATGAATTTGAAGTTTACCCCTTACGTAAACTTATGGTTGAGTTGTGAATGAGTTGATTAGTGATGAAATGATTGAGTCAAGCCTCAACTCATATTTGAAATGTAATATTTGCAGTTGAATGAAGATTAAATTTTGTGTGGTTTGATAGGCTATTTTTATAATGGGTGCTTTTATAAATGAATAATACCCCACTTGCCTAATCAAATAACTCAATAAACAAAAATTAAAAAAATTATTTCGTATTGTTGTATTGAGTGGCTTAATATACTTCATAATTTACTTAAGTTAATACATATTGTTACAGAACTTTGTTTTGAATGGGTACAAGATGATGATCAAAAACTCTGAAATTAACCTTTAGTAGAATTTAGAAACAAGCATTAAACGATATGGCAAGAGAAATATTCCAAATAGGCTTGAAAAATTTTTGAAATTCACTTATGATCACTTCTGTCAACTATTAAAGACAATTAGTTGAAATGTCTTATGCCTTTGTCTTGTTTCTTAATAGAACATTTAATAGGTTGTTTGTAAAAATTCATTTGTATGATTGTGCTAATCTTTACCTTTCATTTGTTTAATTTTATTTTTGCCATTAGGAGTGATTAATACTGCTGTGTTAGACACAAACCAAAAAAGTGGTTTTAGGTTTGGACATTTAATTTTATACTATATTAATTGTTTTATCCAAAATCAATATTCAACTACTTCTGTTTTTCATTCTTGGGTATAACTCGTATTAAGAAGAAGGGCTCATTTAACTAAGTGTACACATAAGTAAACCATAAATTGCTCAAAATAATTGTCCTGGTTTGGAAAATTAAAAATATCAATGCTCATTTGACAAAGGACTATTGTTGAAATAAAAAATAAAAGATGAAGCATTTGAATAAGTTTAAAAACTTCACTCATATTAAAGTTGCTTTGGCCACTCAACCATAGGCCAGCATGAAATTGTAATCTTACTTACACATATGGCTCTAATCCTAGGGTAAAGGGTGGAGCAGTCGAAATACAATCTCTGATCAACAACAGCCTGCAATTGTGGATTGTTTGGGTACAGAGAATCATCCTTTGCATACTGCCTCACCAAATATCCAGCAATGGCCCTGCTTTCCCAAATAATAAATCCATTGTCATCCAATGTAGGCACAGTATGTTGTGGATTAATCTGAAATTTCCATAAGTTCATGAAATTTAAGTATAGAGGTGAATCACTATAGACTACATCAATCAAAAATAAAGATGAGATTCTTGGAATGCATTAGAAAATGTTGATGTTCTCTCAGGCTCAACCAGTTATCAAATAAATTGAGAAATTTTGTCATAAATGAAACATTTACAAACAAACTTTAATAAAATCTGGTTGAAGCTGTTCCTTTGCAAACAGATTAACTTCCTTAACGCTGACATCAAGTGACAAAACTCTTGCAGTTAACAGGGCTGTTCTCGAAGGTGCACTGGGTGCGAAATGGTAAATCGTGATGCCCATTTTCAAATTCTAAAAAAAGAATAATGAAAAATATAAAAGTTACATTTTAATATGGTGAATGTGTGCACGACGTGAGGAAGAACAGGTTGAAAAATTTTTGCATTTCTAAACTTAAGTCTAGGTAATAAGTAAAAACAATCCCACTATAAATAAACCCTAAAAAAAATAAAAACAAAATTAAGGAACTGTAGAAAGGTTCTGGGAGAAATTCAAACTTTAAACTTATTTTTTAAAAATAATAATAATTACCTCGAAATATCTACTGTATCCAATAGCTACAATGTGAAATCCCTTATCGAAAGTCCTCAGACATGGAGTAAATAAACGAGAAAGTGGAACAAGTGGAATAACAGCGCCAAATTTATATTTTATAAAAAATAAATGAATTTCAGCGCCAAATAAAATATGCCACAAGAACTGTTCTACTAATTTCTTTTATCAACTGTAACGAAATGAATTTTCTAAAAGTTTACCGATCGTGAGTGTTTTAATGTATTTGGATGTTTGCGTATTGTTAGAGCTGGACGGCATGTCGTAAACATCAGACCAATATAAAATGAATTGGCGGAAAAAAGCGATCTGTCCTTTGCAATCACATATTTTCTGTATGGTGAGATGAGTCAGAAACTTGACTTGGCAATACCACCTTTCAAACAATTATCTCTTTTTTACACAGAACTGAAACAATCATTTTTTGTTGACCCCCACCGAAACTATACTGACGCTGATACAAAGGGTAAAACGGCGGCCTTCCACTGATTTTTACCCTCTATAACAGAGGTCGGCTACGTGCGGTCCATTGCAATGAATGGCCCGCCGTCCGATATGGTTACCGACTCCTGCTCTATACCGTTCATATTCTATTTGCGAGGATATTCTTACAAACGGAGAGAAAGGAAATTATAACGTTCTAAAACTGGGTACTTTGAAATTTAAGATTTAGGTTTGAAATTACAGATTTGACGACTTAGTTCTAATTTATTATATGCCAAACTTATAGCACACTAGCGCAACTTCTGCCGCAGTGGCGTTAATAGGTAAATACCCAAATTATAATGTCTTTTTATTAAGAAGAAAAACAAATAAAAATTCAAAACGTATTCTTGCTAAAGTTAATATTTTGGATTTTATACCTCACAAGTCAAATTATCTCTTACCTTCCCCCAGCTTTTGGCCCTCTTGTACAGTCTTCTCGCACGGCTTCAATGAAAGGAAGAATAACCTGGACTGAGTGGCAAGACAATTCTTAAGATTATCAGTAATACTCTCAACAAAATTTAAACTCCACCAAACTAAAACCATTTTTCTTCTTTTTCAGAAGATCAAAAGAAAAACAAATTATTTTATAAGAGCCTAAGAAATGATTCCAGCCTTTGCTCCAATATATATTTATTTTACAATTTTGTGGTTATAAACCAGTAAACCCATAAGCCCATTTACCTGTCTTGAGCGTTCTTTGTGTTCAAAAACTTCTCACCCTTCTGGGCCTTTTATGGCATAAATCCAAATTTAACTATTACTCACTAGATAAACCAATAAATTTAAACAAAAGGAAAACAGTTCTTTGTCCTTCACTGCCTTTAAAATCAAATCATCATTTAAAAGGTAGGTATTCACTAAAACTGCACAATATTTAAATGTTCTTTTAAAGAAAAATATTTTTACAGAAATCATTAGAGGTAAATTGTCAGTGCAAACATAAAATAAAAATTCCTTCAAGAACTATAATTTTATAAACCAGAGTTTTGTTAGTATGATCAGAGGAAGAAAAGGAATAAAAATATGTTAATTTTTACTAACTTTCTTAAGGTTTTTTCCTCAGGAAAATGCAGTGATAAGGTTCTGACTGTGGGAATATTGTTATTTTTCAAATTTTAGAGAAATCAATCTGATTTTCTAGAAATTTATTAAAAAGCTAACTTTGTACATAGTATTATTACGTATCTTATATGTTTATAACAAAATTGTACTTTTCTTAAAAATAAGTATTTAAGGGAGAAAAAATTAAAAATCATTCTAAAACCCAGTCGCAAGGCAATTTTGGCATTTTTGAAGCAGGCCACGGAAGATAGCCCGTGGTTTTAAACACCCAGTAATCATAAGACACTTTTGCGACGAGGAGAATCAAAAGTCCGACTTCTCCTGCAATAATGTAGTAAATATAATCAGTCCAGTCTCTCTGATATATGCAAACTTTATTTTGGTCTAAGGCCATGACCTGAAATAAAAAAAACATTGTGAATAGGCAGCACATTGTAAGCTCAACAATCATTAAGTTCAAATCATCTGAATAAATTAACCTTCTCTCCAGTATTATCACAGAGCACTTGATCATAGTCAGGTATATGCTTCTTGTTACTAAGCAGCCACACTTTTACTACCTGAGCTACGCTGCAATTGCAAACTAGTCTATTACCTCCTAAATTGACTCGTCTGATGTGGTAGTTTCTGTCGAACGTGTTTGATAAAATATATGTTGGAAGCTTAAAAATGAAATAAACTTTTAATTTAGAGCAGGAAACCGCCTGACTAGAGTGACAAATATGTAGCCATTGGAAATTAATGACAGATTGTAAAGTATTTAGCAAAGAACGAGGACGACCTTTTCGACAAAAGGCCTAGACTAACAAAGTTTTGTACTATATATATATACTTTGACAAAAATCCTAACTAACTTAACTAACCGATTTAATGTTATTTTCTCTTAAACTAAGGACTAGAAAATTGTCGATGAATTTGGAGCCTTCTAACGCCAGGATCGACGAAATCTGGTTATAATCCGCATAAAATTCTCTTATGTCCTTGTAACTTTCGTCAAAGGTGAGCGGATCCAAACTAGTAATCTACAATACAGTAAACAAATAAATAAGTTTTTAATATTTATATTGACTTAAGTGTCTGCCCACGACTAAAGTTTACTCATGAACTCACATTGTTATAAGACACATTAAGTGATATCGTATTCGTTGGCAAGTATTCCGGTAATTTTTTCAATCCCAAAGAAGAGCAGTCGACGAGCACGGATATAGTTGGATGCTTTCCGGATACCATATCCAACCTGTGAGACCTGCAGCTACAACCTTTCGTGCAATTTTGCTCTATGTTTCTCAAAATCAAAACCTGTTTCAAATTATATTTTGCTTTCGTTAAAATGTCCTGACAACAATTATATTAAACTTAATGCTAAGTGGTAAAGTGAATTCTCACCTGAGAGAGCGGAACCTGAGCTATTGAGTTGAACCAATGAAAGTTTTTTGACGAAAAGCAGTAAGTAGAGTCAACGTTGATGAATATTGTTTGAGGATTTTCGGTGAGGAACTGCATCAGAGTCTGGCATTCGACGCCGCCATTATCTACCAACGAGAAGAAGCAGTAAAAATATGTATATGTTTCGAAGAGTTTCAACTGATAAGAAAACAAAATAAAAGATAAAATTTTGGTGTCATAAACAATATTTAACTCACCTGAAATGTCCAAAGAAATATTTTCGTTCTTCAAATTAGGCAATTTTGTCAAATTATTCTTGGACAAATCCAAAGTGCTCAGGTTAGGTAATTTGTCAAAAATGTTTACGTCGATGTCGGTAATGGAATTCGACGAAACATTAAAGCAACTCAAGCTGGAATGAATGTAAGAAGAAATCTTCTCAATTTTTCCATCGGTAATGGAAAAGGATTCGAGACGGGGCCAGGCTTCGAACGTGAAGTATCTGAGTTCCTGTAGGGTCGCGTTTCTGATGTGGATAAATCGCAAATTTCCTGGTTGAATACCTGTGTTGGGAAATGAAAAGTAAAAGGTGACATTGTCTCTAATAATTGTCAATCGTAAAAATAGCTTGAGGAACGATCTGGCTATAAACTAGTTTTCACCAAGACTACGCCTCACAATATTAGATAATAGCGTACTTACGTCATTACGTAGTAGACTAAAAAAAGAAAAAAACAACCCGGAAGAAATGCATATCTTTATCATATTTGAGCGTAACGTGAAAATGGTAAAGGTAACTCAAATTCGAGTGATGGGTTTGACTAAAAAAACCGTGAAAAAATCCGAGGAAGGATAATGGACTTGATAAAAGTCAATGTAGACATAAATTTCCTCCCACTATTGACAGCAACAGTCGATCAGAAAGAATTTGAAGGTGAAAGAAGCTGATTATCTATCTATGGATCATTGACACCAGAAAAACAATTAAAGGTGGAAACGTAAAACCCCCAAAAAAATAATGATTCAAATTGTTTGGCGTTGGGTGTCGTCATCTTGGCTTTCAGTAACATTACTCAATAACACCAAAAATTTTTTCCACACCTGCGCATCTCAAATTGTTATTCAACTGATAAGGATTCGTTATGTGACAGCAAAATACAGTTTCGTTGTCCAGAGTCTTGCAGTTGCACGACTCTCTATCTTCCACTAAGCTGCAAGCCTCCGCTTTGACGTTAAAGCATGAAGTGTCGTTGCTGACAAGATTGTAGAGTGGAGATTCAGTGACTTCCGGTTCTATGGGTTCCGTTCCCTTCTGCTGCAGAATCCCTAGACTTGGCGCCACTATTAAGAGCAACTGAATCCATATGTGCATAACTGAAAATAAAAAAACCCCTCCTGTAAAAATTTTTGGATTTTATGCTTATCATTTTTAATTGGCTAATAGTCATGGTGACTAAGTTCAACTGAGGTTTCCATCAGGTTAGTTATTACTATCATTTTTAATTGTACACACGGAAGTGTTTATACACTAAAAAATTAAAAAGTGTTTTGTTTCAGAAATGGGCATTAATTAGGATTACACATTTCGATGACAGTGATTCGCGTTTTAAGTTCGTTTAAAATAATAACTTCATAGAAGTCCTTCCTATATAAGGTATGGCTATTAAATAATTATACCAATGTTATAGCACCAGACAAAGTGACAAAAAACTGAAGAAAGAACAACAAAGAATTAGAAAAAGAAAAGAGCAGGAAGATGGAAAGATCTAGAAACGAGAATAAAAGGTAGTAGGACTTAGACTAGTAGACTACTTACAAAGGATGAAAACGAATACAGATGAAGAGAGAAAACGGTTACTGAGCGCCAGAACAGTTAAAAAACTGGAAGAACAGAAAAAAACTGAAAATAGGGAAGTGGGAGGGCGTATAATATAATAATGGCATAGGCCTAATAATACAAAGCGAATAGCAACATTTCTAAAGAAAATTGGCCTAAAAAAGGGCCTCGAGGTCGTATTGTGAAAACAGAGGTTTTTATATCGGATACCTCGTAGGAACAATATTTATAATTTTGACCATTTTTTTTTACAGAAAAAGTCGATATGAGTCTATATGATAGTCATATGACTATAAGTAGGTCTGTAGTTGAAGGGTCAAAGCGCCTGACTGACAAAGTTTTTTTCTTTTTCTTTTTTTTTACTCCAAGTTAACCGCCACTTGTTCCTAAATAGGCACATCAAGTAGGTTTTAGGTCGTACCTGAGGGATTTATAACTGGGATATACCAATGACGTTACTCCACGTTTCACTTACCATGATCAGTAGGGTTTTAGATTAAAAGCCTTGAAAAATTTTCAGGAAGAGTTACCAGAGAAGTCCTATAATTGAATCCTGAAGGCCCAAATAGATTTCAGGATGGCTTTATATTGAAGAGCTTATTATCAATATGTAGCTCTGATCATCTTTCCGATAACCAGAAAAGTTTGTTAAGAGCTAGCTGACTTGGACGTGTTTTGCTTTCGAACTATCAAAGCTACGGTTGAAAGTTCCAGCCCCTCTTCTCACCAACATCAAAGGGTGAAAAACTATATTATAAAATATGAAATTATATATATGAAGTTTCGAAAAATTTTTTTAAATTAAATGGTTAATGGCTGGTTAATGACATTCGATTTAAAGTTCTGCCTGAACAATGTAAACCGGGATGACTTTCCAGAATGATTACTGGATGCATCATTACATAGAACCTTTGCCTTTAGGTAAGTCCGAAAATAATTTCTAGTTAGTTGTCAACTTTTCAACAAATCAAATATCAGCTTCTCGCTTTCAAAATGGTTATTACGTCGTCTACAACGTTTGAAAAATATTTCTTCAAAATAAATTATGGGTTTAATGTAACTCACGTACCTATGGTCAGTCCTGTAACACTAGGTTGAATTCACCTTCGTCCGATGAATGCTCTAAGTTTGGTACCTGAGCTGGAAATGAAAAATGACGATAATTAATAAATATAAAAAGGCAAATTAATTTGAAATATTTATAAATTAGAAGTAAATTTAAAAAATGGGGTTGTCAGTCAACATCATTTGTAAAATAAATTATAACAGCCACTTAAGACAAGAATTTAGGGAAACATCTGAGGGATAAGAAAATTTTAATCTCTTAATAACACTGTTTGATTAAAAATTAAAATACTATGGCAATGTTAATATCCACTCCACTGACATTATATGCACCAACACCAGTCTCTATGGTTGGATTGCAACGATTTAGATATGGTCACGGTGGCAAGCTTTAGAGCTTTTAATGAAATGAAAATAAATTGTCCTGAAAATGCGTCTCGCAAACAAGATTATGTAACAAAAATAGAAATATTGGTAAAAATACAAACTATGCTGCAAAACGGCTCTTATGCCGGAAGCTAGGTAGCCAGACAAAATGGGTAATCTTGTCATAATCTGGGTACCAACACCTTCCAAGTCTCCCTTTTCCAAGAATCCGCATTTCCCAGATCGAGGATATCAAGGACAATTTATGCCTTCGACGGAAAATAAAATATACCAGAAACTTTCTAAAATATAAGAGGTCATGGGGAAGGAAAATATAGACTTCCACCAACATCTGGGCAGAACAAACCTGAGAAGACTAACTAACAGGAAATTCTAGTACATCTTGAAGAAGGCAAGGACAATGATTCTTGAAGAAGAAGGAAGATCTAAATGAACTACGAATCATGCAAAGAGACCTACAACAGCATTACACTCTGAAAAAGAAAATGAGAGAATCAGGTTGCCAGGAAAACCTATGTTGAAAATGGCAGAGCTTGAAAGGAAAACGACGTATTGTTAAATTTACCATGCATTGTTTCCAGGAGGGAAGGGGGAACTAAAAAAGCGTCCAATCAAAATAAAACGACTAAACATAAAAAAAAGATAAACAACAACAGCATTTATTAATTTATTAAATAGCTTCGATACAGAAATACATCTACCAATCTCAGAATTGAGTCAGTTCATATTATTTATCGAGTCTACAATTTACTATTAAATTGAGGACTTGGTATTTACTATGATTATAAAAATCGTGTTTCGATTTTATTTACTTCGTCCTTCAATTTTTAGGAAAAAATATCTTTAGGCCTATATTCGTACTTCTTGCTTTAAGTCTTAAAAACTGTTTAGTTGTAACATATGAACAGCTCGGAACAAACTTTCGGTTTTTTTAGAACAAACTATGCTCTATGTACATGTCGTGGCTCTGATTCGAAATGTTTGCCCTGAAATAATTACATTAAAAACTTTGTCTCACGACAAAAGAGCCAAAACAAGAATGGAAAGGAGCAACACGCAAAGAAAACAAACAGTTACAAGACCTTACACACTCCAATATCCTTCGAACTTAATATTTGTTCGTGCTAACACTGACCATAAACTTTCAGGGTGTGAGCTTTTGTAAATAAAGCTTTTATTGCTGTTTAAACACCTTTGGAAAGTTGAGGGAGGTGGCCCAATATTGTAACATAATTTCAAGGACTGTATACACAATGGATTGGGTATATATTCGCTGTTTCATGTGCAAAATATGACGTTTAATAGCTTGGAAGAGGTTTGTTCGAGTCAAAGTTCTCTAAAGGAAGCATGTAATACTCATGGCACCTCAAACTCATTGCGAACGATTTGTCTACGTCGAAGGAAGAAAAAGTCAAATTACCAAAGTGAAGTTGACTGTGAGTTGATCAGGCATTTCGGAGCTTGGACACAAGTCTGAAGAGATGACTATTCAAAAAGTTGACAAGTTAGGGAATGTATCAGTTTAAATATGTATAGGACTATGACAGTAATCATCACTCACAGTTAATGGAATGAAGTAATGTGAGTAGTATACCATACCAGAAAGTACGTCGTTATTAAAAACAATAATGGTAGGAATAATGAAAGAAAATTATTAAAATTTAATCACACGTAAGAAAACATAAACACAATACTAGAATAAATATTTAAAAAACACTTTGTTCGGACCACAAAGGGCCCCATCCATCTCTCTTTTTCAACTCAAAAAAACGAACCAACAAACCGATAAAAACGAAAAAACAAAACAAAAAATAAATAAAATTAAAAGGGAGATATATTCTGACCTTCCTATGTAAGCACCGATAATCTATTTTTAGTGTCAAAAACCGCATGCCTTTCACTTCGAAGGCAACTCGTTTAACTGACTGAATAGAATACGACTCGTTCTTCAAACATTTTTTATTAATGTTATTTTTCGCTTCGAAATAAAGAAGGACTCTCGTTCGGTTTAATCAGCGTTGAGCCACATTCCTTTTTAGTTGAAATCCACTAATATAAAAAGTTGTTGATTACACTAGCGGTCTTTCAAAAAGTTTCCTTCGTTAAAACAACGTTTTGTGATCTGGAGCCGGATTCGATGGTTTTATGCAACCGAATTTTTCGTTCAGAATTGTAGTCATGAGGGCGGTGGTCATTTTTCCTCTCTACTTTTACTTGTTATTGGAATCAAAGGGTTTATTTATTTTATGTCTGACAATCTCCGTTAAAAATAATGGCAAAATAAATTTCTTGTTCTTTAGGTATTTTAACACACTTTATATACTACATATATAAATGTTTAATATTTTATAAACGTCTTGGGTGAATGATATATATTTTACCCAAAAATGTTTTTATTCTGTATGTTTTAATGCAAAAAATTACTGGGGTTTTTCATAACAGTAATGCATAACGCCCGCCAACATTTAAACAGTATTATAGTTATTTACTTCTTTAATACAAAAGTGCAAATTGCTTATCAAGTAGGGCCCGAATTACTCTGTCTGCATTATCGAAATAAATTTATTTTACCCTGTCTTTACGACCATTTTTAACGGACAACACAGAAAAGATTCCCCTTTCAACGACTATGTTTTATTTGTATTTTTAAACTATTATTAGTTAATATATTCTTACCCTTCTCGGGTGTAACAATATTCAACTACAGACTACAAGTGCAGACACCAAAATACAAAGAAAATGCACAAAGTAACAAACCAAACATTACTTTTTAATTTTTTGTAGTTCTAGGGTTGGGAAGACCAACTCGACCTTTCATCCCTTTTTGGCCTAACTCTATTTAAACACCGCCTTCCAATCTCTCCTGAGTCCTTTTTTTTTCTTAAATTCATGGCGTGCAGCTATCTTCATTCTGTGAACTCTATTCCCAGTTCTTCCCTTTCATTCCCTACCAAGTATCCTCTTCTCTGCATAGTAGATATCTCCTTGTATACCGTTCCCTTACCGGCTTCACTCTCCATCCCTCCAACCCAATGCATCACAATCCTGATCTGGCGAACCTGTTTGTTGTATATATTCACATATAATATGTCCTCGTGCCTGTTCCCATCTATCTCAATAAACGCAAGTATTTCCTTTCTTTCACAATTCTTTCCATTTCATCATTTCCAGAACTTCTCAAACTCGACCTAATCTTCCTTTTAATTGTTGTTCTCGTGTTTCTAATCATCTACTCGGTCACTAAACCCATAATTTTAAACCTTTTTTTCCATGATTGGCATTATCACAGCAAAAACCTTTTCCATCCATTTTACTGGAAACACTTTTCCACCTTTTCTCTCCTTTATAATACTAATTTCTTTCTTCGTTCCCCTCCTCGTTCTCAAACTTTTATTACTGGTTCTGTAATTTGGTAGATGATTAAGCCGCCCAAGTCAAATTTTGGTCTGATAAGAGAATTTTGTGTGGTTTTGTCTTTCAATTACTTTTTCCTTTCCTCATACCTGAAAAACCATTATATATCCTTCCCTTTATCTTCTCAACCCCTACCCCCTTTCCTCGCTTTATTGTTCACTGTCCTTACCTACCAGTCTTGAAAAATTCTTCTACCTCCCAAAGACAAAACCAAACTAATTAATACACAGATATCGTATATTGAAGATTGAGGCACGCTTTTCCTGAGCATTGGAATGGACCGTTTAAAACAATTAAACAACTTTTTTAATTTTCACCTAACCTTGAACAAATTTCAAAGTACACTGAAATGCAAACATAAAAATTAATAATCAAATCTCTTTTTTCCCATATAGTGCTGTACACACTATAATAGAAACCAATTTAGGGGGATAATCACCAAGGACATCATCTTTTAATCTATAAACAATATTTACATGTAAATAGTTCCAAAAGATTGTATTATCAATCTAACAACAGTAAATAAATCTATACATAATTAATTCACAGCACGAACCTAATTTACATTTTACAAAATCGTCCAACTTTATTTGAACAAAAGTCATTTTAGCCTTGAATAAATGATGACGAAGTTTGTGTGTTGTCTCTTAACACACTAACGACGGCGCCGGTCTCTGGCGATAGGCACTGCAATTTTTGTTTGGCTGGCTCGGTTTGTGGGACCTACAGCATTAAACTTAAAAAATAACTATTGTCTAAATGAAACTATAGTGTTAATAAAATTTATGAAAACATTTTGAACAAAAATCCAGCCTAGCTTTAATACCTTCGGACTTCAACCACATTTCATTCCTTTTTGTATAATTTATGAATATTTTTTTAATTTGTATGTCGGTAGTCGAGAAAGCTCACCAACACATAAGCTCCAATCGGTGCATGAAGTCGCAACATAGCATCGCTTGATCGCTCACTGTCGACAGAAAGGAAAGGACACACGATTGAGAGCTGTCGTTAACGCGTTAACCATTTAAGAGGTCAAAATAGTGATAATGTTTTTTTAAATTCCTTATTTTTCAAAAATAGTGTCACACAGAAGTTAATTTAAGATTCGAATTATATATATATATATTATAAAATATATATATAAAATAAGTAAATTAAATTATATATATATAAAATAAGTAACTTATCATTTTAATTATTATAATCATACAAGGCATGAGATCCTTTGGGAATGGTATCATCACAAAATATAAATAATCTCATTACATTAACCCTGGAAATTTATTGTAGCGACCAATACGGCAAATTACACGTAAATCCATTAAAAAATCAGGGCTACTATTATTATAAATGTACCTACATAATTAACTATTATTAATGTACTACCTATGTAAATGTAAAACACAAACATATTCAGACAATATATAGGTTACATTTTGTATTCCTTATCAAACCCTAAAGAAAAGCGCTGAACAGCAAAGGTATGAAAGCGTCTACCTGACGCAACTCATTCTTGGTAATTGAGTTAAAAAATCAAACACTTATCGACTAAAAAAACTTTATCTTTATCTTTGTAGGGTACGATGGGCGCATCATAAGGTAGAGGAAACAATTCCTTGTCCTCACCTACATTTCCTCCCTTTCTGATATTGAATATGCCTCTGTTATTCTGAAAGAAATGGATTAATTAAATATAAATAATTTCATTATTTGAAGAATGGGAATATACCTATATGTATAAATAATGACAATTACAAAAAATACTGGAAGAAAAAGAACGCCCACTTCATGGGAATATATTAAATATTTCCCGTTTGGTCTTTCTGTTCCCCAGGCGGCTTTTGAGAGATTCGCACTTGTGAGCAAGAACCAACCAAGTTTTGTTCCATCTTTTGACAATCTTGCGTAGCTTTTTATGTGTGGTATTGCTCGTGTTCGAGAACGATGTTCGCTCTGCCACTGACTGTTGAAAATTAAAGATAAAACAGTTCTTATTAAATTCTGAAACATTGATTCAAATTTTAGCCTGGTCCTATGGTCACATAAAACATGAAAAAAATCGAACTAGTCTGAATTTTCATGTAACAGTCCTCTTACACCTTTTTCCCATCAACCGTCCGATACGCTTCGAACCAAGACCATGAATATAATCATGGAGGCAACCCTAGCCATTGTTTGAAATCCCATCCAGGTTTTATTTTACATCTAAACTCTTTCTATCTACCGTATTCGCAAAATCCTATTATTATATCCTTAAACTGTTCTACATGAATACTGATTTTTTACATTGTATCTCACCTAATTAACCATCCCGCGGCCTGCACAATTAGGAGGCATAGCTGTATGCCACGGGGGCGCGTCCACGGGTTGCAGATATTGGGAAGGTCTCTGGATGTGGAGGGTAGTTGTGAAATAAGGGGTATAATGCTGCGAATAAGCAGTCGCGGACAATCAGAGGCGGAATGGAGGGAGAGAGGCCCTGAGTATTGCAGTTCAGGGAACTACTACCGCTCATTTCCAAGGAAGCACTGCGTGTAGGGCAGCGGTCGGGGAACTTTTTTAATCATTACCCCAAAATATTTTTGTGTAAGTTGATATTACCCCATGGCGAAGAGCAAAAACCTAAATCGCCTCTTTTTGGCATATTTCATATTATAGCCCCCCACGGTAATTTTGAAAAAAAAAACTAACTAAAAATTTAATTTAAACATCATTTACTCAATTTATCAATGTAATACCTGATAATATACAACTGTAATAATAGTAATAAAAGTGTACATATATAACAAATTGAAACCCATTGGGGTACAATTGAGGGTTGACAATTTGGGGTACTGAAACATATAACTGTAAATATAAAAATGGGTTGACGAAAGTGTCGCCAACCATTTGACAATTTTTCTTTTTATTCCTATTTTTATTTTGATAAATATTTGATCCATTTCCTATTAGCTAAACATCTGGAGCTGGCGGCCAGTGAGTTTCTTCAATAGAAACTCTGTGTTTGGCCCGTGGCCACCCGTCTGTTGGCAGTACCAAAGCAAGGAGCTTTGATTCTTGTAAGCGGAGCTAACAGGGAGTGAGATGTATATGTCGCTAAATTGCTTAAGTTGAAGAAAATACTAACTTATACTAGGTTTATAAAATAGCACATTAAAAATATATACTTTTTACTCACAAAAGTTTCATTTTTACCCCATTTGAGGTAATTTACCCCCGTTCTTCGACCGCTGGTCTAGGGCAAAAACGCTGCCTTAAAAGGGTGGTCCCCTTCGGCCGAGGGAAAAGGCCCTCCCCCTTCGGCGAGGAGGCCCGAATGCAGATGAGACAACGGTCTCAATGATGGTAGGGGGACAGTTTCAACCCCAAGACAGCGGAAGAACTTGTCCACCACATAAGTGCTGCCGTGCAGTAAGTAGGAGAAACTACAAAGGCTAAGGAAGCCATCGCGACAAAAATGGGCATCTACCCAGAGAGCTGTAGAAGGGCAGTCCACAGAAGGTTATGCGTAGGGCTAATAACCCTACCACATAAAACAAAAATATTACAAGATCGCAAGGTTCGAATGAGCTGTAGTGCCAAATAATAATAATAATATAAAATTAACCATCAACGACCACCAGCACTGTCATAAGTATTCATACATGACACCGTATACAGTATAAAAAAGAAAATATATTAAGCATCATTTTGAGGTCGTCCCTTTATTGGCTTACACCGAAAAGAACTCCGGCTTACTAGAAAAGAACTCGCTAAAATGAGCCTGAAATTTTCCGAAAACAAGGCCTAATCCTTTTATCGAAATATTTATATAAATATAATATATAGGTAAACACTTGAATTTGTATAAATAAAACCACCCAAGATTGGTATAATGGTCCCAAAGTATCGAGAGCCACTAATTGTGTTTATATTGATTTTCTTAACAAAAAAAATTTAATTTGGTCTTTGAAGAGAACATTTTGTGCAAATGAACGCCCTTGAGGATACCACAAAGTCAAAATTAGAAATATTAATAAAGGAGATAGACGACGTGGAAACTGGTTACTGGTTAAAAAACTAACCTTAAACAAAGGAAATGTTAATTTAATTTTTTTACAAAAATACCAAATACTCACTGGAAATAGTTCCGTAGCCATTTCTGCGTGTAATGAACCTTACTCGAATAGGGAAGACAGCTAGCTCCTCTTAACCCATCGAGACTTTGTATGACATTATTAACACTAGGAAAAATGACTTTGGCCGGAACATAGTTTCCTTGGCCGATTCCTTGCAAACTTTTAGAAAATGTTTCAAACCATCCATGAGGCGATGGTCCCAGGAATCCTAAATGAGAATAATACAGGTATGCATTGTATTTTGTTATCGTAGACTTGTAACATCAAATCTTCTTTTCAATGGTTTTTCAAACATTTGCTATTTAATTTTTCCTAAAACTCTAAATCAGGGATCGGCAACCGTTTTCGGACCGTGGGTTATTTCTCAATAAAATTTTATGCGGGCCACACATTCAAATGTAACTTAAATAGTGCTTTTATATCATATACGAGAGTAAATATTATTAAAAATAAGTATAGAAAAAAATTTATTATTTATTGATATGCTATAATTCCTATTCAAATCCCAGCCCCGGAAGTCCAACTATATTATATGTCAGAAACTGAAAGTACGGTCAGATTAAGTTCAGACACCGGAATATTGGCATACTATAATGACAATAATGTGAGAGAACACAAATTTTTTAAATTATTAAAAGGGATTCTATTCTTAAATTGGTTTATCATTTGATTAACGAGAAAGAAAAATTTTTAATCATTTATGTACACACTTTGCGAATGGGCCAGAAAATTTGAGAACCAATTTGAATGAAACTTCGCACCCACATTTAAAATTTGGAAATATGTCGTCAAGTCTAATGTGTCTGCCATCAATAATTATGGCCTGATTGGAATAAAAACAATATTACAATAACTTAGCTTATGTAGTAAAATAGATTTCCAGTTTTGCTTCTATTAGGGTAAATTTTTACACTTACAATAGAACTTACTTACATAGAGGGTAACACTTAGAATAGAGGAAGGCATAAAAAGAAATTAACGTATCTTCCTACTAATAAGAAACAAAAACAAAAACAGAATAATTGAAGTTATTCAAACGAGAGAAGACACTAAAACGTTACGGTTAAAGGCCGTACCTATGGAAGAACACTGAGCCACAAAATCCCATTCTCCATCATCGGGTAAGTTAACATTATCCTTAATAAGATTCTTTAATTTCTTGAAACCATAACTCTCGTCATTATGCTCCCCCGGTATTGAAGCCACAAGGCAAACTCTAAAAAAAGTACGATTTAAATTTGCAGTAATGCTCCAAAAGATATACAAGAGTTATATTTAGAGTTGAATGTGATCGCTTACAGCAAATGATATTCAATACCTTATACTGGAAAGATCACATTTCTGAATTCTAAATATCCTTTCTTTAAGTTGAGGCAGATCGTAACTGGCCAAATATTTAATAATATCAAGTTTAAATAAAGTTTCGGATTCTCCATAATTGATAGGAATATTATCCCCCATAAAAGGACATTTCGGACTAATCCAAACCCTGAAATAAATATTATAATAAAGCAGAAGTAATAATAAAGCAACAAGTAAAACAACGTTGAAAATAGAATAAAGTAATACAAAAATTGCTCACCCCTGAGTTCGGTTTGCCCAATCAGATTCAGTCAAGTTGGCCGTATAGATGACAAATCTAACACTCTTGTCAGCGTAGAAAAAAATACTCATTTTCCTTTAAAAATCATGTCAATAATAGAATAAAATGAATTTCTTATAGAGCTGAGGTGTCAAACTCGCGGCCCGAGATGAACATTTCTCCGTTCCGTCAATATATCCGACGCAAAGTAAAAATAAAAATAAATGTGAATTAGAGAAAAAATTAACATATCTTTCTTTCTTTCTTTTCATGGACCCGCTTATCCGTTAGGGTCGCGGGGTGAGGGAAGCAATCAAGGACTTCCAACTGTCACGATCTTCCGCTATTGAAGTCAGAGAACCCGGAGTATTAATAAAATTAAATATTCTATAGGAATACTACTTTACTTATATACTATACGGATTATTTTAAACAATAATTTAACTTTGTATATGTTTATTAAAATTCACGATTCGAAATGAAAATATCTGTTACTATGAACAATGACTTTTTTTTGAGGTCCACCTAAAGTTAAGCATTGTTTATTTGGCACAAATTAACTTTTGAGTTGTACCCCCCACTGCTATATTATTTACAGTGCCTCTCCTATATACAGTATGTAATTACATTCAATCCTAGACAGGTTACAAGCCTTTACACTATTTTCATAACAACATCCGAGGGTCAACCGATTTGACTTAAATTTATCTTACGTAATACCTATGTGCACCCTTAATGGCTTTAGGGCGAAAAAAGGGAAAATTACAATATTATGTAATAATAATATAGTTTAATAAACCTTTCTAACTATGTTTTAGTGAATACTGCTTTAGTTTAATAGTTCAAAACAAAAGTTGTTCATGAGAGTAAATTTTTATCTTCTGTTTTTTTAATGTAAATTCGGCACGATTAAATGACTTAAATTCTACTTTCATTTAAAGTATGCTTCTTATCAAAGCATTTTTTAATATGTATATGGTTTTTTCTGCCGTAACTGAGACACTGAACGCAGTAAGTAAAATTACGGTGCCCCTTCTATAGCAGTATTAGGCCGTTAAGACATTACTGTAAAAACTGCAGACCGTTAATGGCGCCCATTTTTTTTTCTGACGGGACTTATTTGAGGAACCGCCCGTAGTAAAATATTTTACGCTTACTCATCAGACTGTTTAACCGCTATCTACTATTTCCGGGATAAAATGCAACTCTGATTTTTCTGAAATTTCGAGGGCTATGAATACGCCATAGTGCATTAACTTTTCGACACTACTCTATACTTTACTTTTACTTTTCATGGACCCGCTTATCCGTTAGGGTCGCGGGGTGAGGGAAGCAATCAAGGACTTCCAACTGGAACGATCTTCCGCTACTCTATACACTACTTCATAATTATTTAGATTATTGTTCACTCATCGAAGGTGGAAAGTAATGTTACACTTCACTATTATAAATACTTACGTGTGCATTTTTCCAAATTTATACTTAGAAGGAACTATAAAGGCTTTGATATTATAATTTAAACGTTTAGGACTAAGTTCCTCATCATCTGATCCGCATACAATTGTCATTGGCGAAAAAAACAAATTTTTGGTCCCATATTGAGTAAGTAGCCAAGTAATATCCACCATGAAATTTATATGAACAGAATGCTCCAAAATTCCGAGACTCTCATCCAGTAATTCTATAAATAACAAAACATTAAGTTATTATTGAAATGGTTGATGACCGCCTTGATAACACTTCTACATATTAACTATTTATATAATCTGGAATGTAACGAGCCAAGTGATATATGAGCTCCTACCCGTTTCATGCCCATACGAGTCTTATCTGACTAATACTAATACTGTTAAGTATGACTTTAAAAAGTTATAAGTGTACAATGATCGCACATATACAAGACTATTATAACGATAAAAACTCACCGGGAAACGAAATAGTCAAATCTTCACAATATGTTTCAAAGCAGTCTTCGACCTTTGTGAGGAAGAAATAATAGGGAGCAGCTTTTTCTAATTTTCTATTGACAATCCCCTTCCACGCGCAATCTTGATTTATATTGTTAAGTATTGGGTCTCTACCTACCCTGAATCCGGAATAATCTAGCGGATACTTAGCCATACTAAGGTCCATCTGGAAAAAAGACAATTTATCCATAAATTATGATAAAAATATATAAATAAATGAAAACGTATGTTTAAATTTGCACTACATACTGTAATTAACTGTAAAAATGAAAAAAATCTTTACGTCTTGGAGTTAACTGAAAAATCGATTTTTTATACAAGCTGAGTGGAAAAGCAAAAAGTAATTCCGGAAGTTAAGAAAGCTCCATAGAGTAATAACACGTGTATTCAAATTTTGGCGCGATAAATAACGACTACAGAAATCTGCCGTACGCTCATACTTGTCATTCATTTACAAATAAAACTGTTTTACCTTCAATTTTTTCTGAATCCAAAGCATGCTAGTACTACCAAATAAACCTGTTTTTGCTTACCAACAAACCTAAAAAATTCCTTTATGAAGAAGCTTAAAATTCTAATAATGAAATTGGAAACGTGAAAATGAAAAAGATAATTTATTATATGAACTTAAAAAAAAAATTGTGTACAAATGATTACTGACAAGACGCTTCTCTTCGGTGTTTGTAAAATTTTAATTCTCGGTAAGAAAAACTAACAATCAGAATTTCTTAAAAATATTGTTCATTGTTAAATGAAATAAATTTTTAAGTTAAATAATGATACAGTTTTATATTTTAAATTTAAAAAGGTATAATTTACACACAACGGCAATGTGAAAGAAAGTATAATTTATCATATATAATATATGTAAAAAAATGTACAAATCATAGTGGACATCAAGTTATTACACAAAATACATAACTCCAACCAACTTAGAATTATGCTCATAATGTATTAACATCATTTAGAATTATAATAGAAGTCCCAATCTTATTTTGATTTCACTAACTTTATAACTATGGGTAAGTTCCACGAGTATTAACACATAAAATAAATACATTAGGACTTGCTTCTCATGCTTTCCTGCGAGTTTTTATAACACTATCCATGGCTAATATCTAAAGAGAGACGTTATTGTTTAACGGTTCAGGCGCAGCACTTTTATCCAGAATCCACAGCAGGGTTCCACTTGTGAGTTTTACTTTAGCCGCTGGTAAGTCGCATCCATCGAACACTTTCTTTAAAACTTCACATTTCTCGCTTCCGGACGCTGTGAGTATGCAATATTCCGCGTTATTAATCACCGGGAAAGTAAAAGTCACACGGCAAGGCGGTGGCTTTGGTGCGTTCATAACGGGAGCCACCCAAACCGACGTTTCACTTAAAACTTTATCATCTGGAAATAGGGAGCAAACATGTCCATCTGGCCCTATACCTAGGAGAAGGCAATGAAATCTGGGGAACTGCAATGGGGGGAAATGTAACGCTAATTTTGATATATAATCTTTAGAAGACTCAGATGGTGACACATCCGTTTCCACTTTCACTATGTTCTCGCTCGGAATTGGTATTTTTAACTGTTCGAACATACTTTCGTAAACCTTGTGCAGCGGTTCCATATCATTATGAGTGAGTATTCTTTCGTCACAGAAAAAGATGTACCACTTCGACCAATCAGTCTTAATTTTGTCGAGAGCCTGAGTCAACAGAGCTATCAGAGAACCTCCAGATAATGCCACCTTGAAACTTCCGTCTCTTTCGATAGCAGCATTTGCTATTTGCTCAAGTCGATTCGTCAGTTCGTTTGCCATTTCTTCAGTATTGTTTTTAACGATGACGCTTGAGAGATCATCTAACGCAGCCATTTTTTTAATCACCAATTCACCACCACTCTGGAATTATTCAAACAGGTCAATCAAAACCATATATTTAAAAAATGAGTCAGAGTAAACGAAGATTCATGTTTATCTACGTTATATATTCCAAACACAGCCTGTGAATGACAAAGTTTTTCATTAGTCAAAATTTTAGTGGCAACAAATAATTTTAACGATAAATTAATGAATTAATATTGAAAATGTCTCCTAAGGAGCTCATATAAAACATGACATCTGGTACATTCATACAGAAAAAATGATATCAAAACGACAGACGTCACCATTAGTAAAACATATTGTTGGGAAGTAGAAAATTTTTACACTCATGTAAATCCTTACAACATTGCTACTAAAACTTTTTTTAGCTCTGTTTTCTAACTCAGTTTACTATTCTGAAAATTATATCATCATGTGAATGTGTTAAAAAATATGCATTTCATTTAAACTCAGTGAAATCATTTCCTAGATACAGTAACAATATTAACTAGCACCAATTAGAATTAAGTTGTTTAAAGCTAACAACCATTTGAAGGAGAATCATTTAACCTTTGAAAAACACATAAACATTAGAATGGTTCCAAATTTTTGAAAAAGGAACTGACCTGCTTTAATATTACCAAACAAGACACTGTCTTGTGTTAGCTTCTTAAAAGCTCCTGCAGGCAAACAATGATAAGGCTTCTGCCTGCGTAAATAATTAGGGAGTAATTGTTTAAAATATGGACTGTAATATGAGAACCATTTTTTTCTGCAAAGGTATAAATGATCTATTTCACCTTAATTCTTCTGGACCTTCAAACAAGCAAAATTAATATGATTTATTCCATTCAACAAATTTGCATGGTTTTCACTCATGAGTTTTTTTAATAACCCACTTTGACTGCAGTGACAAAAACTTGATGATTAAATTTATTTATAATAATATAACTGGCTTTGATAATACTACACAAATTTCTCACTTCGAATATTTCACATTTACAAAATATTGCCTTTCAATTAAAAATATTACTTTGTATTAAATGGGCATAAAAATTTTCATTTTTTAAACAATTTAATACAGTAAATTTGCCTATAGCAAGCAATTTTTATGTGTTTAATAATAAAACAATCTGTTCAGTTAGTTCAATGATATGGTGAAGAGAATGTGACTTTTGTATGAACTACTGTACAATAATTATAGCTTTTATCAATCTTATCTCAACCAACAATAAACAATTTTGAAAAACTACTGTAACTAGTAATACACCTTGCATATTTCTCTAAAATTTTTACACTAAACACAGAATTATTCTTTCAAAGAATGTACATAACCACAATTATCTCCAACATGGCTCATTTATGCTAAATTTAAATTTTTTCCTTACCTTTAAAATACATTATAAATTTCAATTGTGAAAAGTCTACCTCTTAAAAATTTATGTACTATTTATTAAACTACAAATAAACAACAGTTTATAAAATTAGCCTATAAAAACACCAATTTCTGAAACCTAAAAACATATTAAATACAAAAACCAAGTGGGAGTAAAATTTTCTTTGAGATAACAATTATATATTCAAGCACACTTAAGGAATTCAAAATATATTCAGTAAGTAAAGCACACAATGAGATAAAGCCAAACCAGAATAAAATTTTCTTTCCCCATTCCAAAAAAAATTCCAAACCTTCATGTTTGTTAAGCCTGATGTTGATTGCACAATCACAATCAATCATGGAAAGGAAAAAATTAAAAAACCGGCATTCAGCCATGTAGGTTGCACTAATTTCTATAAAAATTAAAACTAACACCTAAAGAACGAAGAAGAGAAAATTTGAACTGATTAAAACGTATTTAAATCGCACTTACCAAAATACGAGGTAGAAAACAAATGTTAATTTTTCATAGATTGATGACTAGAAAACGAGTGATCCATAAATCTGACAGCTGCCAAAATTAAAAAATTGGTTATCCACGCTTCTCTAATTTCTATCAATGTTAATTATGTCCACGCCCATACATAACGTGCTTACTGAATGTTTGTACCTTGTTTTCGAAATGAATTTGTGATGTATTTTCCTGTTTAAAAAATTATCCCGCCTTTGCCACATACGCTACTAAACAAATGTCTTCCAATAAGTGATAACGAGACGGTAAGATCAATAGCCTCAACTTTCCAGCTACAGATTTTTTACCGTTTTTCATATAACGTGAATTCTGTTTTATCTGTTAGTTGGTAATTTTTAAACTCGAGTATTTGTTGTTGATGAAAAATTTGTTGATGTAAAATTAATTTCAACGTCGTAGACATGTAAATAGAAAAACAGAAAAGCAACGACGACAACGCCTCTGGTGACCAATATAAATATTACGTGTGTTACTTTAAACAATTAACGGTTTTAAATAAAATTTCTAAATTATTTCCAGTTTAAATAAAGATAAACAAGCTGAGAATATCTTAACTAAAAACTGTTTGTGTCAGAGGGAGCTAAGGGCATTTTATAATTATAATAAAAACAGTGATTTTTAAACATTCCAACACATTAAACAATTTATTGTGTTGGTACTGAGGTATTAATCCATTAGGGCACACATTCAATTTGTGATCGTGGATTGTTTTGAAGAACAGTTAGGGCTTAAACTCCGGTCAGCTGTGTTGATTCACCTAACAAACCTAAGTAGACCTATAGTTGCAGCTGTATGTTAATGGTTTTATTTATAGTCTTATAAAAGGCATATAATCACTACAAAAAGCGACTCAACATCATACAACATCAACGATGTGAAGTTTCTTTCAAATTTATTTGTGTCAGAAAAACTTAATTACTATTTATAGGTACGTTGTTTTGTAATAATTGTGGGCCCGTGAGTTAAGTCAAATTTCAATTTTGATTTCAAGCCTACTCTAAGCACTTTTTTATGCTTAGAGTAGCTCCAAAAATCAGCTCCACTTGATCAAACTCACGTGAGCACGGATCAGGCACGTGTTTTTATTATGTGTCAATATATATATTGAACTTTGACCTTTTTAAGTTTCTTTTAAAAACTCACGTCACACAGGTCACATTTGTTTTTTTATCTCCTAATAAACTGGGACCTGTCCTACGTAAATTTCTTGGAGTTACTATAAAATAAGTCTGCTTGCAAAATATCACTGTAAGTAAGAACATTAAGAACGATTCACGGTAAACAAACGAAAACAGTTCCTATAATAAATGCTTATGAAAACGGTTCAAACAGTACATATGGATCAGTACAGTTCGTGCCCAGCACATCTATGGACGGTTTTAGAACGAACGCCAAACGGTCATACATTTACATTGTTATTTACATTAATGTCCATTGAAGATAATAATTATAATAACGAAAATAACTACTGTCATTTACAGATTTTTTAATAATTTGTCCTAGAATTGTCTACAATTCTTGTTAAGTAAATATTGCTATAAGACAGAGGTCTGCAAAGTGCGGGTCTTTTACACTTTGACTGTAACTCTTCCTCTAAAATCGAAATTTTTGGTGAAAGATCGAAGTTCTATTTATTAACTATATCCTATCTTTTAATAAGAAAGATACCAAGTTTTATTTATACGAAGACATACAGTATTTGGCAAAGGCAAGCTCCAGAGTGTGCTTTTAAAAATGGTTCTTAAATAAACGTCAATTTTCTTTGGTTTATATTAGGCTTTGTTAGATAACGAGTTTGTCGACCACTGGTATAACGCAATGAAAAAAGTTAGTCTTTGCAGTGTCGACACGTACCCAACACGTCAAATTTGCTTTAATCAATATCGCCAACGTTGACTTTCAAAATGTCGACAAGTCACAGCCTGCTGTTTTAAAAAAAAACTAACGAATGTTCCGTTACCTAAAATATGGTGGAATAGACATGGGTAAATACTATGAAAATTATATCGAAATCGAAGAAAAACAAAATTATAGATCGATTTTTAAATTTTCGAATTGATTTGTTTTTCACAAACATTGTGTAATTTCATTTGTGGGTAATTTATTAACAATTCCTAATAGGTTGACAGCTTTCGAAATTTGCCTGTAATTCCTCTAAGCCATTGTTTATTACTCGTTATCAGTAATTTGGTTGTCGTTCCATATTTTTTTTATTTTTGGTTTGCATTCTCATTTGTAAATTTGACATTAGTCGTTTTGTTGTCATTTCTTTTGGCTAACAGCTGTTTTTTTTTCTTTTCAGCAAGAAAATGCTAAATGTAATTGTAAATTTTCTGACAGTAAAAATTTTTATTCTTTGCTGATTCAGCACAATGGCAGTGAAATATTAGCAAATGGATGTTAATACATAAGGTATTACAAACTTTTCTTTATTAAATCTGTTTATATACATAAATTTCAACATAGTTTGGAAGGAATTTCTTTGAAGATATCAAAGCTGTTTTGATGTTCCAAGATATCAACATCAGTAATTCTTTTACTGATGATAATTTATTTCAAATTTTTTAAATGTTTTTTTTAAGTTCAGTTTTATGTTACTTACCTATAGATCAAAATAATACTTCTCAAAGACAGTAATGTCAATGTTTTGTAAATATCCCTTTAAGAAAACCTTGGAAAAATATTTTTTTCCAATTGTTTACGTAGATTGTACTTGAACAGTGATTTTTAAGAATTATTTAGATGCTTAGGCATGTACCGATCGTTGAAATGTTCATATTGGATTTTGTTTGTTTATATTTTTGGATTTTGGTTTTTAACTGTAGAATTTTATGACTGTGTTATATTGACACTAAATAAAATTTAACTTTGAAGTGCATATTTAAAAACCGGGACTGTGTTGTTTAAGTAATTGCAAACTACCCTGGTTTATAGTCATAAAAATTAGAACATTGAAGCATAGGAATTGAATACATTTTAAATATCACTCATAAAAAGGCTGTAAGTGCTTCATTTAACTTTAAAAATTACACCTGGCTTAAAATTCACTGTACAATTATATAAAATCTGTCTTTTTGTTAAGTATATTAAAATAAAATTTTCTAATTTATTTATTTAAATGTAACAAATTTTCATTCTAGGTTTTCTTTTGCACCTTCCAAGCTAATTATGTTAAAAGGGTATATAGTTGGGCCCATTTGTTTTTTATAGCCCATGTGATAGGGAATCTCCTCATCTATAATATTGTTTTAAATTAAGAATCAAGGAATCCTTTACTATGTCAGTATTACAAATTAAATGAAAATAAAATCAATTTAACTTTTAATGTCAGAAACTTAAATCAGTATTAGCTAGTTGTTTCAATGGATTTTTATAGTTTTATTATTTTTTATTACTTTTACATTAGTATTATAGGATAGAGGCCAGTAGTTGGGTAGGGATGGTTCTGATAAGAAAGTGATGGTAAAGTTCAAGTTTGCTCCCCAGCTTGGGTTGAAAAACTGAGTTCAAACTATATAAAATAAATAAATGAATAAATCTGTAATAACTTTATTAGTAATTGGAAGTATACTTGAATATTATATATATATATATCTCATCTACTAATTGAATTTGATGATAAAATTGTTCAGAATGAATATATCTTCCAAGTTCAAAGGTTTTGCATCATTAGAGTATTAGAAAGAGGTGATAAAATAGGCTCTACATTAGTGTTATTGAAAGCATATTGCTGGTTGACTCCCATGCTACCTAAATTTTATCCGGCACAGCGGTGTTTACATACTATTTCTGTAAAAAATATTATTTTTGGGTGAAAATTAAGTTTTAACCTCTTCATTTTATTTTCAGAGGTTAAATTTAAAGTAAATTTTTTATTTGCGGTACAGTCAATTAAATATTGAGGTACGCGTAAAATAAAACTTAAAAAAGAAGGGAAAAAGTAAAATATCATTAAAAATCTTGGCCATGTCAAAAGAAGGAAACAGCAGTACAACAGACGAAAACCCAACATTACCTCCCCCAGCTAGGTCGGTGATGGATTATTCTTCAGTGCTTGGAAAGGTAAGATACAATTTTAAAATTGCTATATTTTGTTTTGAGATAAATATCGGGGTATATTTACATTTATTTTAAATTTTATAATTATTTATAGGAGACAATGATCAGTCCTACATCAGAACAGTATGATCTTTTACAGAAACGGCTTAAAGAAAGACTGGAAGAAACCCACGGGGAGACAATTTACGATATTGGAATAGCCCAAGGTAGATAGGTTTCAATTACTTATGGTACTTACTTCTTAATACCACCGCAGGAGAAGTAATACGCTATAAATATTTTAGATTTTAATGTATTATAAATTACAACTAAGTCATCAAGTCTGTATTTTCAAATTCAAATCTTCAATTTGGAGCTGTATTATTTAGCATTTTTAACTTTTGAATTAAAAAAAAGGGACTTTAATTCACCCCATTGTCTTCCTAAAACGAGGGGGAAGTTTTAACATCGAATAACGAAAATTTCTTTCTTTGGATTTATGATAATGCTTCCGTAATTAGAATTGAGCTTTAATTTAATTAATCAAGGTTTACTGAAATCATTTAGAATTAAAAAAAAAATGCCAAATTTATAGCTAGGGTGGCGTTATCGAAATTGAAGGAGGATTTGAAGTCGTGTTTAACCCTAGGATGCCCACGCGGTTCGGCGAACACATGCACACAACGGGGGCCTCCGAGGCCCCGTCCGGTTAATGTCGAATTTTTCATATTTTAAGCTTTCTTAATTGATTTTTTTTTGTATATTTTTAACGTATGATTAATGAATAATTAACATGCCTTAATTTATACCCCTCGATGAATGGGCTACTTATCAAAGACATTTAAGTGGTGAGAGGTGGAGACATGCACCTACCTGGGAGTAATAATTGTAAATTTCTTAAATTTTTACGCAGTTTTTACTAACTTTTTTCTTTTAGTTATTTTATACAGTTTATAAAGAATCACCACACCATAATTTTTAACCCTCGGTAGCGTGGACATTAAGATAAACTCAAAAAAGGATGTGCGCACGGGCCAAAAGACCTGTTTACGGCTTCCGTCATCCGAAACTTCACAGAATCTGTTTACCGCAAATACGTAAACTGTATAAAAAGCATTAAAAAATTAGTTATAAGTTTTATTACAAGATAAAACATTGTAAAAAACAAGTTAAAAAACGTCAAAGGCCACCTTTTTGTCTTGGAAATTTATATTTCGGCTTTTCTCATGGACTTCCAAAAGCGTACCTATAGTACCATGGAAGCTCTCGGGAAACTGTTAATTAAGCGTTGAAAACACATGTTTCCTTCGCAGTTCGAATTGAAAAATATTTTAGCTGCCATAATTTAAGATTTGCAAACACTCGGACGTAAATTCACAAAAAAGTTGTCAACTACTTTCGGCTGACTTCTGGGAACTGTTGAATCATTCGCAATTTTTTTGGTCTTGGATTATAAAAAAAAAAATAAAGAATAAAAGTTAGAGTTGCAAGTAAAAGAAAACCGATTCATTCCATTGGTTAATTATGAGTTTCATATAAAACGGTCGGAAGAAAACCCCAAAGGGTCTGCCGCCATGTTTTTTTTCCTTCGAGAAATACTGTTCTGTTTTGACTGTCGGCTTACTTCCAAAGACAAAGGAAATTATTCTTAAGCAAAGTTCACAAAAAAAAAGTCAAACAGTTTTGAATTAAAATAGGCAAATAAAACAAAAAGAGCAAGGGGCCTCCCAGGCCCCGTCGTGTAAATGTGGGGTATTGATACAAATCGTCACATATCTCCCTTCCCCCTACGAATTTTGAAATTTCGTTTTCACAGGTATTTTCCTGAAGAATCGAGAAGAGCATTCCTGAAAGAAGGATTTGTTGGAACGAATAGGTAAAGAAGTTACTGAGGTTTGAAGTAGGCGCGGAGCCTCCCATACCCCTTTCGAGCATCCTAGAGTTAAAAGCAGGAGGAGTGAATCAGAGCTTATATTTGTTTTTGCCCGGGGCTCCGAAAGCTGGGGTGGATGGTTTTGAACTAATCAGTAATTTTTTTCCTTCCAAAAAAAAATAGTCCCAAAAGATCATTAATCCTAATAATGCGAGGTTAAGTTTGTACTATATAAACGGTTTATATAAAAGTATAAAGAGAAGCAATCATTCTGAAAGTTTCAAAGCTCCAAAATGGAGACCTGTAATTGGTTGCTTTGTAATGGTGTAGTAAGAGATATTGCAGGTAACAATCTTCAAGTTAAACACAACTGTTTTCTAAATGATATTGTTCAAAACAGTATCCTTGTATTTAAGTAGTTAGTTAATATACTTAAAGTTAATATACTGTTGTCAAATAGTTAGTATACTTAAATAAAAAGGTGTATCGGTTTTTTTGTTGGAAATCATTTAAACCGAAAAAGAGCCTAGTTAAAAAAGCCTTAACGATTTCAAAAAGGTAATTTTATTGTAGCCATTTATTTAAAAATAATTTTATTAATTTATAGTTTAAAAATGAGTTTTGCCAACATGCTTTAAATAAATTACATTTTCGTTTAGATGGCGTTGGGGAAGATGGTTTGTCTAAGGGTGAATTTGAAGCAGCAGCAGCAACACTTGAATCACTGGCGGCTTCACTTGATGCTGATTGCGTTTTACTTAGGAAAAAACAGTGTGGGAAAGGAATGGCCGCTCAGTATTTGATACGGAAAAAAGTTGACGAACATGATTTCTTGGAAATAAGGTTCGTAAAAATTGAATTGGTTTTAAATCTTTATACACCGTTTTCTGGTATTTAGACTCAAATTTGCTTTAGGCGTGGATGGACTAGGTTTATGGGTTCACAATACGCCCTTTTCCTTACGATGTTTTCCTTGGTAATGAACTATTCATCCCCATTTACCATCCGGTTTGAAAAAGGCTCAAATTCGTCCCGAGGAATATGAGACGTGCGTATGAAGACTCGGTCATCCAAATTCTTTTGACTTCATAAATGTGCCACCCATTTTGAAAACTTTTATACCAATTCTGAATATGATTCCAAATGTGTCCACTAGAACGGCCGGAGGGGTCATTTTGACCCCTTCGCTCGGTAATTTTTCAATATCTTTTTTATTTGTGAAGATTTTCGACTGAAATTTCTTGACTTTTCCTAGTTTTACGCCCTCTTTATAATGACAGATACCAAAGGAAAAAATTCAGACCCGGGACGAAATTTTTATGCGATATACCTAAACGGCCGGGAGGTCAAAATGACCCTTCATTTTTTCCTCTTCTCTGAACTTATTTTTTCCAATATTTTTGATGAAAGAAGTGTTATTGTCACTCCAAATATGTTCTAAATATAGTCTAAATGTGTTTATAAATAATATACAACAGTAAATCATCTCCAAAGATGGCACAAAATGGCAAATTCTATCTCCGAATAACTCGTGCTTAGGTAGGAAAAACTCTATAAACGTGCTAAGAGAGAGGGGTGGTCCTACCTATTTCGCATGTTCTAGGGTGAACAACCGTGTCATTAGTGCTTTCCGCGTGATCTTCGATACATATACTTCGGCTAATAAAGAAATATACGGAGACAGAAGCCCCAAAGGTTCTAAAAGTAGACGACTGTGTCGTTTCGCTGGAAGAGTTGGAAAAATGAATGCAATAATGTACTGCAGGGGTGCATTATGTGCAAAAAATATCTCTTTAGATGACCTATGGTCAGAATCTTGGAGTGTAAGTTTCATGAAGGAGTCAATGCCGAGGAACAGATTCAAAGAAATTATAATATTCCTTCATTTTGACGAGAAGCGGACGCGTTCATTATGACTTCCAACAAATAAGCTTCCTCTTATTTCGGAGATATGGGACAAATTTATAGACAATTCTATGAAATGTTACCGCCCGGGTGAAAACTAAACGATTAATGAACAATTACTACCCAGCAAAACTAGGTGCGGATTTACCCAATTCATGGGAAATAAGTGGGACAAATATGGTCTAAAATTTTGGATCGTCGCTGATGTTAGGACGAAGTACGTTTACAATGCTTTTCCCCTATGTGGGAAAAAGACCACCCGTCCAGACAATCAACCTTTTGAGGGAGTATGTCGTTCATCGACTGATGGAGTCTTTTCTGGATCAGGGAAGGAATGTCACAACCGATAACTTCTTCACATCGTTGGAACTTGTGAAGAAGTTGCAGACCAGGAAAACTTCTCTGGTGGGAACCATTAATAGGAATAGGCGAGAGGTTTCAGAAACTGGACGTCAGACATTTGAATTATACAAGAGTATTATTTTAAGAGATAGTAATAACTGCACGCTTCCCGTCTATAAGTGCAAAAAAATAAAAATGTTTCACTATCGAGTTCGGGAAATATACATGCCGAGGTGTATATTTCTTGTGAGGGGAAGAAAAACCCAGAGACTGTTAGTTTCTATAATAACACAAAATATGGGGTCGACATTGTGGACCAAATTTGCAAAAAATACAGCACAAAAACCGCTTCTAGGAGATGGCCCATGCATATGTTTTACAGCATACTAGACATAGCGGCCATCAATGCCTGGATTTCATCCAACGAAATTTCACAGAAAAACCTTAAGAGAAAGGCTTTTTTGCTGCAGTTGGCACATGATTTAAGAGGGAATAGTCCAAAAGTGAAAAAAGAGACCCCGGACGTGGCTGGACCCTCCAATCCATGCAAAAAGTGAAGAAAGTGTCAAGTCACTGGTTGCAAGGGGAACAAAACCTGGGGTTCTTGTGCATACTGCACGAAGGCGGTTTGCGGAAAATGCACCAAAGAGGTCCTGATACGATGTAAAAACTGTTCCTGATGAGTTTAGGTAGGTCAAAAAAAAATATTTGCGAATTTCAAGTGCTAGAAAAATTCAAACCATGAGGGGTCAAAATGACCCCTGCTGGCCGTTCTAGGTATATCTGATTCCCGGCCGTTCTAGTGTTAAGAGATCAAAATAGGGGGGCATACATGTGGCAATTAAAATGTACTTACATATCGAAAACGACTGTGATAGAAACAGACAGAACTTTCCGGTAGACGTAATATTAATATAATACTTGAATTTCCATAAAAGACTACGTAACTTTGGTCATAGTGACTGGACTGGGCTATGGATCGAGAATTACCCAAAAGCAATGTACTGTGGGTCTATGTTGATTTTCTATGTTATAAAAAATTTTATTTGGTTTTTAAAGAACCTAATTTGTCTAAATGAACGTCCTTGATGATATGAGGAAACTAAAAATTTCAAATGTAAATAATAAGGGAGATGATAAAACGGTTTTGGGTCAGGTCTAAAGGTACCCAAAATTAAACCAAAGAGACAACAGTAGCTGTATGTTTGAACTTTTTTTTTCTCATTTGTTTAGAGTTGCAGTTGTCGGAAATGTAGATGCAGGCAAATCTACTTTGCTCGGGGTACTTACTCATGGAGAACTTGATAATGGAAGAGGTTTTGCACGGCAAAAGCTTTTTAGGCATAAACACGAACAGGAAACAGGAAGGACGAGTTCTGTGGGAAATGATATTCTTGGGTTTGACAATAAGGGTAAATGCATTACTTGCTTATTTGTTTATTAAATCTATTCGTGGTTTCTAATTCTTCTAATAATGTAATAAATGTTTAATGTTTAGGAAATGTTGTGAATAATCCCGAACATGGGTCTTTAGATTGGGTAAAAATATGTGAAAGATCTTCAAAAGTCATAACTTTCATAGATCTGGCCGGACACGAACGTTACTTGAAAACGACGGTTTTTGGCATGACGGGTCACGCCCCTGATTTTGGAATGTTGATGGTATGTTTTAAAATAAAAAAATCTGTAAAAGATATTCAGTTATCCTGAAGTGATATTAATTTGGCTTGTTTCAGGTTGGTGCAAATGCAGGAGTCGTTGGAATGACTAAAGAACATTTAGGATTGGCTCTCGCTTTGAGCGTTCCCGTTTTTGCTGTCGTAACCAAGATAGATATGTGTCCACCAAACGTTTTACAAGACACGCTGAGACTTCTTGTGCGAGTTCTTAAATCTCCCGGATGCAGAAAGGTTCCCGTTTTGGTCAAAACTCCCGATGATGTCATCACAACTGCCACTAATTTCGTTTCTGAAAGGTATCCTTCTCCCTTTAAGATTATTCTTGCTCTGGATTGTTCACTATTTATGTTTTTATATGTAACTTATTTTTAACCCATTTCGTGTCATGAATCCCCATTTGGGGATCGAGCGCTTAAACGCACCTACAACTTTCATCTGGCCTCGAGGCTCACGTGGTTC
The DNA here is from genome assembly GCA_016920875.1 of Columbicola columbae. NCBI lineage: Eukaryota > Metazoa > Arthropoda > Insecta > Psocodea > Philopteridae > Columbicola > Columbicola columbae. Next base: position 1,289,474 of record JADMLL010000002.1, read on the forward strand.
AGTAGGACACCAACACTGCCCCCTTAGTCAGACAAGATCATTTTATCAGGCCAGTCGCGATTTTCTGTCGTTAATGAGTTTCGTGAATTTTGACCCAAAAAAAAATTATTTTCTCGGAAGTTAATTTCCAAAGTGACGAATTATTTTTAATTGTAGATGAGTACTGTACACTTTAGTAAAAGTTCCATTTTGTTGCCGTAATTTGAACGGGAAATACAGCCCCAAATATCTCGATCCCCATTTAAAGATCATGCCTCATTCAGAGTATTTTTATCGTATTGTATATTGCGTTTGTATTCTCGGGTTATGACTTCTCGACGTTTTTTCTTCTTCTGTTAAGAGACATCAAAGGCTGTATACATAATGACGACTTATTGATATTGACAAAGGGCCTATAGATGATGTTGAGATTACAAATAGGTGTCGAATTTCAATTTTCAAAAGGCTTTAGAAAATTGAATGGGCATTCTTATTACGTTCCTCATGAAAAGCTTTACTGGTTTGAAGATATGGATGTAAACATTGAAAGCATGAGGAAATGCGTAAATCGTAAAAGACATTTAGAAATCGAACGGTACCTTCACAACGGCAAAAACTCCGACTTACCATACATGGCACCACAGCAACGTGATGAACTGTTCGAAATTCGACCACTAGTTGACCAGTTGAACAAGAACTTCCTGCTATCTGGAGCTTTTTCAGAAAATGTCAGTATTGATAGACAAATTTTTCGATCGTATGGACGTCATTACCTAAAGCTAAACATGGGGTGTAAGCCTATACGGTTTGGATTCAAGCAATGGGCGATCTGTTGCTCACAAACTGGCTGTTGTTATCAAGTGCAAGAGTACGAAGGCAAGCCAAGAGGTGTTGATAATAAAGCATCTCTGAGCGAATTTGGAACATCTGTTGTCCTAAAGATGATTTCTGTTTTAGAAACACAAAGTATACTCTGACAGTATTTTCACAGGATCCTCTCTTTTGAAACATTTACAAGGTATCAAACAACGAACTGCAACAGGTACTGTTCTATTGTGCAAGGCGAATAATCGTCATGGAACAAGATGAAAAAAACATTGAGGGGGACTTAAGACTACCAATTTGATTTTTCCAACATTGGCTATCTCATATAAGGACAGCAGTTGCGTAAGACTGTTGACAAATCATGGACATAGAAGCCCCTTTTTAAGGCTAAACGCTCTGGCAGAACTCAAGGGAAAGAAATTCAAGGAAACAATGTGAAATATGCGATGTTAGACGGCATATGCAATGCTTTTAGACATAGTAAAAAAAGTATACGACATGTGGCATGAACCCCATATGGGGATCGAACTAAAATTGCTATTTGTGAAAACAGTGATAATTTAAAAAGTGAAAATACATTTTTTCCATTTTTTTACATTGGGATGTAAATAAACATATACTGTATATAGCAAAAATTTGGTGCTTAATGGCGTAATGAGCTGAGGGCTGGAGTACACGAAGCTGACAAAGGAACTTTCATGTAGAGTTGGCAACACCACCCATAAATAGTTACCACTATTTTAGTACAGTTATTTCCTTGGCCATCGGTCCGCGGCTGTTTTTTGGTTTGACAAAATAATTATCGCTATCTGCACCTGAGATGAAAATTTTGAACCGCAGTCTATAAAATTTTTTATTATAATATAAATTTAAATGATATTATCATGAGCACAGATTGATTGGAAGACCCACATTACAACAAAATGAGTCCGGGCCCAGTTGGTTCTCAATAAACTTCTGTGCCTGTTAGAAAGACACTCTGAGCAGGTAACAAACTCTCCATGTACAAATCCATCCTGAAACCGATCTGGACCTACGGAATCCAGTTATGGGGCCCCTCACCCAATTACAACCTGGAAATCCTGCAACATTTCCAGTCCATAACCCTATGAATAATAGTGAATGCCCCTTGGTTTGTTCCTAACTACATCATTCGTAATGATCTGGCGATTCCCACGGTAAAGGAGGAAATCAGCAGATTCTCCTCTCAGGTACTCCTCTCGTTGGGGGGCCCATCTCAGTCCTTCTGCATCATTCGTTCTTGACGAACAACATGACCAACGCCGCATCGGACGTCATGAATCTCTTAACTCCACAACACGCTCCTCCTAGCATCACTTTTGTACTCTCTCCTACCTTTCTTCCTCTTCTTCTCACTTTCCTGTCTTCTCACTATTACTTCCTGCCCACTTTAATAATATAAGTAGTACTGTCCTTTTTCTCTCCCTTCTCCCTGCCCTGTTTTCTTCCTCCTCTTATCTCCATTCGTGGAAGGAGTAATGTAGTGATTAAAGATTCTGACTAGGCCACAATGATCGTGAGTTCGAATCCTTCTCCCGCATTACCCTGTTATACCCAAAAAAAAGGTGAAAAACGGGATTAAAGGCACCACTAAAACCTTTTCTCTCCATTCAGTGTTATCCCTTTCTTTATCTTTATGCCTCTTCTATTTTTTTATTCTCCTATATTCCCTCTTCCTTATTCTTTCTCTCTCCCATAGTTTAACTCACTCTATAGACTGTACCTCCATGCAACATCCGTTTACCCAATTCCTGGAGGTAAGACACTGTTCCGTTCCTTAGTTATTTGCCCCTTTAAAACCAGAGCAAATACTTGATGTCTCGCTTAGAAACAGGTTGAAGTTAATACGGGGGTTAAAAAAATGACATAAAATTTTTACAACGTTGAAATGAAGCGAAATGAGCAATTGTGAAAATTAATGCTTATTTGTGGTGCCGGGCTAGTAGTGAAAAGCTAATAGTAATCTTCATTGAATATTGGTTGTTTCAGGTTGTGCCCAATATTTCAAGTGTCCAACGTTAATGGCGAAAATCTCGATTTGTTGAAAATGTTCCTGAATTTATTAACGACAAGGACGCCGAGTTTAGAGAACGAACCAGCCGAATTTCAGATAGATGATACTTACTCCGTGCCTGTGTGTGTCTTATACTTTTTATATAGCTTTTTCCTCAACTCAACTCAAGTTTTAATTTCTTTTTTGCACTTTTTAGGGAGTTGGTACTGTCGTATCTGGGACTACATTAAAAGGAATCGTACGATTAAATGACACTTTGTTACTAGGCCCTGACCCTTTAGGACACTTTCAGCCAGTAGCAATCAAAAGCATTCACAGAAAGCGAATGGCAGTTCCGGAAGTTCGCGGTGGTCAGACAGCTTCTTTTGCTTTAAAAAAGGTATTAGTAAAATTTTAAGCAAGCCAACTCAAGGTTGTGGTCAATTAGTTATTAATCAAATGAAAAAATCGTTTGTCAGATAAAAAGATCACAAATTAGAAAAGGTATGGTAATGGTTTCTCCTGCACTCAACCCCCAAGCATGTTGGGAGTTTCAGGGGGAGATTTTGGTGTTGCATCATCCAACGACAATTAGTTCTCGTTACCAAGCAATGGGTAAGAGTTTCATTTTTCTTTTTTGATAAAACGGAGTATCGTTGCTAATGTTACCAAAGTAATACTACTATTGTTTTTTTATTTCTTCTTTACAAGTTCATTGCGGAAGCATCAGACAAACGGCATCAATACTTAGCATGTCTCAAGAGTGCTTGAGAACCGGTGATAAAGCTCTTGTTCACTTTCGGTTTATAAAACATCCGGAATACATTCGACCCGGTCAGAGAATGGTATTCCGAGAAGGTCGTACCAAAGCTGTTGGAAACGTTTTAACCGTATTGCATCAGTCCGTAAACAGTCAACCTAATCGAGGAAAATCGGGGAAAATGAAACAAAATGCGCCAGGTGTCATGCAGCAGGTATGTCAGTTGTTTCAAAGTCATTGACAGCTGGGATTTTATTATCTTAGTTGAATCTTGTAGTTGCTTACGGATCAGATCATTAATTACATTAGTTTTTGGATGGCGTACATTTTTTTCTTTGCAATATCTAAGAGAACTTGATTTTAGGTACCCAGTAATGGCGAAGATAGAGGGTCACCGTACTCAATAGCAGATCCTGTTAAAAAAGGAAGAGGTCGTCGAGGCGGCAAAGGAAGGCAGCCAAATACAAAACCTTTGGCAGAACAAAACACAAATATACCTAAAGAAGGAATAAATTATATCAATGCCAGTTAGAAACAGTGGAAAATAAGAAATATAAATAAAGTATATTTCATTTTATAATCATTAATTTAAAAATACATAATTGTTTGTAAAGATGGAATTTACAATCTCAAAAGAAATTTGGTTGCGTAGGTCATGTTTTGATATCTATTCATATAAACCTTTATCATAAAGTAACCAGTTTAGGAGAGTTTCGCATACCCATGACACGAAGTAGGTATATTTAAAAAGATTCTACGTATGAGTCAGTGGCCTTTTTTGGGTCATTTCTATCTGTTGTGCGAGCCCTAAGTTCAAAACTACTTTTCGTTTTCTTGAATTCTTTGTCCTATCGGTTTGAGAGGTGCATAACGATTCGGAATTTGAACTACTTTCGTTTTCGTATCCTCGGTTCCATCAAGAGGTGGACACTTGAGCTTCTTGTCAGGATCGTAATGCAGGTTCTTTATTTGAGGTTTAGAATGATTATTGAAACACATATTTTCTAGATCGTGAGGTTTTCCGTCTAAACCTGGGATTTTAATTGGGTTCTTTTTCGAAAGTTTATGAGTGAAGTCTTTGTACTCACTGAGGAGAGGCTCATGCTTACCGGTTTCTTTAGGCGCGTCGGTTTCGTAATGTGTTATTTTGATGATGGGTTTTCCATTGTTTGAATTGATGTCATGGTCTGAGTCGAGCGGAATGTTTGACTTCGGCGCAGGACTTCCTAATCGATTTTCAATCTAAAACCAATGTCTGATTGATTCTTCCTTTCAAAATATTAATACAAAGCAAAAAAATTTTTTTTCATCTCAGTTGAAAGCAAAAGCCCCGTAAATTTCAGAACCCTTTTATCCACGAGGATATACAGTAAATTTAGTAGTCAAGCTTTTATCTAACAAAATTTAGTAAAAAACAAGTTAGAAATAAAAATCCGTTATGCTTTGAAAGCTGTCATATAAACAACTTCAAACACTTTGGATTGTAATGTTTAATGGGAGGCCTGTAGTTGAGTGTTGTCCACTGCAAAGCTATGATTCTCACATCCTGTGGGAATCTGTGGGAAGCAATGAAATTCAAGCTCATTTCCACATCCCGTTATATTTCAGACTCACAAACAACATGGAAAGTAAAATGAAAGTAACATGAAGTTTACTTACAAATAATAAGTCGGGAGGCTGTAAAGGATCCATAGGTCGCAGAGAGTAGTGTTTTAAATTGGGTAAAGGAGACAGAACGATGGGTCTTTTGAAATGACTGCTCGGCGATCTTCTCATCAAAACATGCTACAAGAGAAATTCGATTTTAGACACACAGTTGAGAGTAATAAATGAAAACTAAAAAAAAGTTCACAAAAATTTATATAGATTCAGAAAAACTAGTTAGAACACGAATTAGTTCCTCACCTTGAAAAGAACTCGAAGCTTTTGAATTGTTGAGTTTTGACATTGAAAGTTGGATATCCATGGCAACCAAATGTCAACACTACCCCGAGTTGGTAAGCCATTAAAAATTACTATCAAAGTAATAATTTTCAAGTAAGGACCTCCCTCAAATTTCGTTTTCATTAGTAAACACCAATCCCCATGTCATCGATCTGCTTCAACTTTCGGTGTGCCCTCCCCCATTCGAAATTTAAATTTAGGTATTCAGTCCTTGACCGTATCCTTTAGCTTCCTTTCTTTATAATTGTTTGCTTTGAGGTTTACCTCTTTTACCCCATTCTAAAATATTAATGCATTTTGAACCTGAATTTACAAGAGGAACGTATGACTTTATTGTAAGTTGACCCAGAAGGGCAAAAAAGGTTAAGCTGACACATTAGGCTGCCTATATGACTCCTTTCACACTAACTGTTTTGAAAGGGTAAGCAAAATTTACCTTGAGTATGGTATAAAATCCGATGATGGTTAGACTGTTGATCTCTTGTTGGAAGTCCCTTAATCTTTAAAGAGATAAGAGTCATGAGAGAGTTAACTGTCATGCCCTTTTTTAAAGCCAGGGAAGACCTCTCGAAGGTTGTCCGCCCTGTCTTTGTGCCTGCCTACACCAACGGTAATATGGGTGGATTAAAAACACAAGAGCTCGTACCACTTTCATGATCATCTCCGATGTTAGTGAGAGGTTTCGAGTAAAAAAGCTAAACGTTGACTATTTCACACCCAAGTGGGCATGGCAACTTTGAGTAGTATTTTACCAAATTTTCTATAATTAAAAGTAATACAGTGGAACCTCTCATAGCGAGAAATTCGCATAACGAGCAATTTTCGGCATAATGAACGACATGTACATGGAAATCCCCGACAGCTAGAGAAAAAACTCCGAATCGGGGCATGTTCAAAGTTAGAACTTTCTCTACCAGTCTAATTTTCTTCACAACCACGCAAAATTCTTTCATTTTCACATTCTTAAGCTTCTTAGGTAAGGTAAAAGTAGCAGTACTTTTGCCAGTTTTTCTACGGAAACAATGGTAACCCTTTACTCTATCAATAAATGGCGAGAATCAATACATGGAGATTTTCCCTAAACCTTTCAGATTGTGTACCAAGAGCACTTTTTAAAAAAAGTTAAGTTATACAAGTTTGGTAAATATTTTTGAGAATTCGGCAAATGATCCAGTAGTTGACCGCTCATGAAAAGGAAAAAACTAGTAATTGACCATTTATATTCGAAGCAAGGTTAAAAAACTTATGCTGAAAATGAGTTTATTGTTGTTAATTTTAACATTTAGCAGCACAAATCATATTTAAACAATAAAACGAAGAAATTAACCAAATTAATTGAATAAAACATTCAATTCAAGAACAGAATAAACATTACGAGTTCTGCTTGCTTTGGCGGGCTTGTGGTCCAACACATAAAAATGCCTTTTGAATGGGATTGGAATATTATTTGATGTGCTATCAATAGGAGAAATGCAATATAGTCAAATTTTCAAGTAGCACAGGATCTTCGGTTGTCCTGTCTTGCTGTCTTCGCTGTACATGCTGTCTTCGAGTAGTACAACTTGAGAAGTGTCACTATTCGAACTTTAAATTTTAACAAAATGTTCAACTACTGGTTAACGCGCAATTATTCCAAAATTTAAACAACACATGCCGTGGTATCGTGGTTACTGTGGTCTGAAGTGCGCAACTTATACAAACCTTATTTCATCATTTTTTAAACAAATGGTCAACTACTGGTACTTTTACCTTACTTCTTTTCTTTTGCTAAATACTAAAAATAACTTTTTTTAGTGCTTTTTTTCGGCCTGAAACGTATTATTCTATTTTACATTGTTTTGTATAGAAAAAATTATTTCGCATTACGAGTAAAACTCCGGAACGAATTAAACTCGTTATGAGAGGTTCTACTGTATCTGCCGCCATTGCAACATGAAGAAAGTTGATAATGTAGAATGCATAAAATAGTCTCAACTGAGAAAGGCGTTTGACATAAATGGGATGTTTTTTAGTCTGCCACTGAAAACTTCCTCGAAAGAGAGATCTTCTCAGTTTTTTTTTTGGCAAAATATGACGCATAAGGTCAGATGTTAAGACTAGCATATAAACAATTTTTGCATCCCAACTTATTGGATATAGACAAAACCTCATTGACTACAGGGTCCTCAGATCCTACAACTGTCTCAAACCCCACAACGTCACATATGGCAACTCTGGCCTAACCCTCTTTCCATGCGGTGTGGAAATAAAAGAATTTTGGGAGCTAGTGAAGAAAATAAGACAGGTAAAGAAAGGCTTAACTTTGAATCTGGGCTGATTCGGAGTTAGGAAGTCTTTTTTCTCTACCTGTCAGGAGATTTCCCATGTACATGTCGCTCGTTGTGAGAGACATTTTTTTATTTTATTTTTTTTACGATCTATATTGCTCGCCATGCGAATTTTCATGGTTCCGCTGTATTTTACATTCTTATATTCTCCTTTTAGAAATTGTTGTGACTTTTGAAGTAGGGTTAACTTATGATATGATTGTAAAATGACTCATCTAGACAATTACAGGGCTCCATTGTCAAAACAGGTTGTTGGGGTTTCACAAGAGTCCGCCTTCTCTACTCAAACGTCATCATGAGCATTGCAGCATACGGAGCCTCCATTTGGATAGAAACAGCAGAGGCCAACAAAAAAGTGGAGCAAAAGATAACATCTCTCCAAAGAAGAATAGCCCAAAGAGTCTGCAGGGCTTACAGAACTACATCGGCAGCGGCAGCAATGGTTCTAGCTGGAACTCCTCCCCTCACCATCCTTACAAGAGCAAGGGAGGACGCCAAGAAACAAACACAAAAGAAGAATAAAATAAAAAGCATCACAAAAGAAATAGCATACAGAAAATGGAGAGAAAGGCTCGAATCATCCGATGCCATCTAAAAACCAATAGTCGCCGCCATTACTCCACATCTTAGAGAATGGGTGGAAAGGAAGCACGGAGAGCTCACCTTCCACATGACCCAAATGTTGACTGGGCATGGCTGCTTCAACGCATTCTTGCACAGGATTCGTCGAAGAGATACGCCGATCTGCGATTACTGCAAGGAAGAAGAGGACACCGCAGATCACACTCTCAAGAGATGCCCAACATGGACCCTAGAAAGGATGGAACTCCAGGAAAAACTTCCGGATCTCAACATGGACAAAATCATCGAAGGAATCTTGGACTCCAAGGACAAATGGCAGAGCCTGCAAAAATTCTGCCGCAAAGTCTTGGAAATCAAGGAGGACGATGAAAGAGCTCAACAAGGACAACCAAGGAAAAGAAGAACGGAAGAACGTGAATTCTACTTCTCCTTTTCCTGCAAGCCGTACACTCACCCCAGGAATGAGACAATAGGAAACATTGACGAGTCACTATGACGCAGAGCCAAGGGCTTCCAGAAAGTTTTGTCTTCGCGGACGGGTCATCTGGAAACCTTATAAGCTCCAATAGGTTAATAAAATAAAAAGGTTGTTGGGGTTTACAATTGGCCGTACGATTCATTCAAAGAATGAAGGAATGTAAAATCTTTTGGTCTATAAATACTTTTTGTTACTTTTTTGTTAATAGATTGTCGTTTTTGCTCTCTTTGAAAATAAAGATATTTTTATTTTAGCGATCTCCATCAGTTAATCTCACGAAAAGGACCTTATTTTGGTTTTCCCTATTCATTTCATGTCGAAGTCGTGGGAACGAGCACGGCAGTTATAAAACCTAAAAGGCGTTGACTATTGTTATGTTCTTCCTTGTGAAATTTGATATCTTCGCGGTTGTTACCATTAGTACTGATAAAGTTAAATTTTTGGCTATTACGCCGCCTCAAATCTTTGGAAAAGATTTTGTCCAGACTGTATTGGTAAAATTTTACAAAACAAAACGTTCACACCATCTTCACTAAATATCCCAAAAGATCTCTTCTAGCTATATACCAAAAACCCTGGAAATGCGGGAAAGCGTACAATAATGTGTATTTCTGGATCTTTTCATCAACAAAATCGGCGATCTTTTCGGCAACAAAATTAGACGAACATCCTCATTTAGCAAAAAAATCCACTCCGAAGAAAAATGTGTTTTTAAAAGAAAGTTTTTATCGTTTTTTCTTCTTTTTTTCACCTATGAAATACTCGCAAAGCGTAATCTTTTGGAACAAAAATAGTTGGTCACCTTACTGTAGCGTATAGTATAAATTAGTACAGTGGTAGTTTAATCAGTGGAAACAGTCCAGTTAAGTCTAGGTATAGTAGTTATCATCAGATGTATGATTTGACAAACGTTATTAGTATAATTCCTTGGTACTCAAGCTTTTTCCTTCCCGGGCCAAATTTTCATTGTGACCATTGCGACGGGACCACACGACCCAGAATTTACCAAAAAAAAGCTTTTACATGTCCGGCCTTCGATGTGTACAGTCCACCCTCAGGGCATCATCTGTATGTATGCCTGTTACTTTGTTTCTGTATGTATTTTGTGTATATTGCTTAATAAAGCTATGTTGAGACAAGCAATATTAGCAGTTTCTGAGCACAAGCCCTAACATTTTCTTACTGGTCTGGCGCTATGTTCTAGAAATCAGATTTAACTACGACCAATCGACCTTTCACTAATTTTCACTCAATCGGTATCCACTGGGCCACTCAATGGAGCTTGATGGGCCGTATGCGGCCTGCGGGACGCAGTTTGAGTACCAAGGGTATAATTATTTGATCCTTGATATCATGTTTGTTATAAGTAAAAGTTAGCTTCCAACAGTTCTTTGTTTTACTGTTACCAAATGTTTTTTTAACAAGAGATAAAATGGCTTAGAGTCTTTGCTTTATGGTCGGGAAAGTATGGGTACTTACATTGTACATAAAAACAATAAGAAAAAATTATAGACCTATTGTTTAAACAAGGAAAAACTGGGATTATTTAAATAAAGTTTATATATGTGTAACATATATTAAAATTTACTGATGTTTGGTATTTCACTGATTATACATTTTGTTATATTCATCTAAACCCAGAAGTCTTCCCATGAAATGCTTAGGAAAATTAATGTTATCATGCTGGTCATCACAGTTATCCAAATGGTTTTCTTCAAGCCCTTTTTTCTTGACATTATTTTCCTTATTTGAAGCTGGCTTTGCCATAACTTTCTCAACTATATGGTCTATCACTTCTTCACTTTCTAAATATTGTTGTTCAACACTTTTCACATGATTGCACCTCATTATCCATGTTTCTGGTCCTAACTCACTTAGCACTTGCTGACAGAGGAATTTCACATCACTTAACTGAAATGTAGTGTTCCTGTCTGCTACATAATGCTTCACATCTGCCCACATGAGATCAATAGGATTTAGATCTGGATGATCTGGTGGTAATTTTAAAATTGAATGTCCTTTTTCAGTTAACATTTGCTCAATTACTCCTTTTTGTTTCCGAAATTTTGAAGCATGCCTCCTGATCAGTTGATGAAGTTCAGGTCTCAACATGTCTTCACTAAAACTAATTCCTTTTGAGTGCAGCCATTGTTTCATTTGTTCTGCATTACTCTCAGAAGTTGGAATTTTTTCAGTCTGAATGTTCTGATAAGCTGCATTATCAATCACGACAATTGATCTAGGAGATAGAGCTGGAAGCACAGTATTTCTGACCCAAAGGTGGTAGTGATCAGCCAGCTCTTGATGATAGTTACCTGTCGGCTTGACTGTCTGCAACATGGTCAATGCATTTGGCACAAAACCACCCTCTCCTCCAGCATGCATTAAAACAAGTCTTTCACCCATAGTTTTTGCTTTTACTAGATTTGAACATGTACTTAAAATTGAGGTATCACCAATATATGTGATTGGTCTACCTTCTGCCCTAAATTTAATAATATCTCTTAAATATTCTATTCTTCGTAATCTAATTTCATTCTTTTCAATCAGTACAAAACTTTTAGATTTAGTCTTTTTCCAAAAGAACCCTATTTCTTGGATGATTTTATGTGCAGATCTACTTCCTCCTTTAAAACCAATTTCGTGAATTAGTTTCTGATGGATTTTCTTTATTGTTGGAACCGTCTTCTCATTCACATAAATTCTATGAATTATTTTACGAACTGTTGACCGACTCAATTCATCCAAACCTGTTTTCGGTTTTGGTCGATTGGGTGTTTTTTTGGGTGGAAATGACACGGAAACTCCCTCCCCGCTGGCATTTTCTACAAGTGGTAGACTTTTAGACTCTTTCACAACACGACGAACAGTTCGCTCTGAAAAGCCAGTGGCCAGAGCAGCCCGACACTGAACTTTTCTAGCGGGTACGATGAATTCCCCACAGGCCTCTTGTTTCATGAAATTCACCACATTCAATATCAATTCTTTAGCCTGAGGATTTAAAACTTTCCTGTCCTTTTTCATCTTATCTTTGGTCAATAAAGCTTTCAACAGTTTTGGTTCTTCCGGTGACATCTCAAGTTTTTGTCTCTTCAAAAGTAAAACTAAATTTTACTGCTGTCAGAATCTCGTGATCGGCGTCCCATCGAAAATGCACAATAAGTCTCGAATTTTTTCTTACTTTCATTATTATCTTTCTTATCTCATGTCTTTTATAACAGCAATACAGAGTTTACCTGCGAATTGAATGGTATGTTTCAATCACAAAACAAGAAATACAAACAAAGTGAGTAAAATTTTCAATCAAGTTACTTTATGTCGAGATCCATTTCCTTGATTTCGAGTTTTGAACCGATAAGTCGAATCAAGAAAATCAAATATCGATTCCTACTTCAGTTTGTTCATTTTCAAATTGTAATTCTAAAGCAATATAATTGTTTAAGAACGTCGTTTAATTCGCTATGTAGAGTCACAGAAACATTTTCAATGTATACGTCATATCAATCATTAGCATATATTCTTACATGAATAATCAAGGAACTTCTTTTTTGTTGATCGAGTTTAAGTGAGAGCAAAGGTCGGGGAAAATGGCAGATGGAGAAAGGAACGAAGCTCTTTGCCTTGTAAGTTTTTCTTTGTTTTAACAGTTTAGGTAATATATAATCTTGATACTTTCCCATTCTGTTTGACTTTCGATCATAAATCTTTTTCTATCTCTAGAAATTGGAATTTCAATGGGTTCTCGATGAAGAAGTTCACGCAGTGTTTTCGCAACTTAGAACTATTTTGAATGTGAGTAAAGCAATAAATAAATAAATATTTCATCATACATATCATTTGACAAGTGTCATTTTCAAAGAATAATTGGACGATGAATTTGTTTAATTTTCTACAACGTGATTATTTAACTTGTAGGAGTGTGCAAAAAGATTCCCAGTATTAGTCTGTCCAAGTGAAGGACAACAAAAACAAGAAAAATATTCATTAACATCTCCAACTGACAATATTAAGTGCAACGTTATTCTTTCTGGAGATACCATTGTTTTTGGAGAAATCAGCTTTAGAATTCAGCGCCATCAAAATGTTACCTATAAAACTACCATCACTCATGATAACCCTTGGAAACTTCAACAAATTCAAGATGCAGCAAATCACCTCCAACAAGCTTTGAGACATGTAAACAGTGTTGAAAAAGATTACATTTTTAAATCAAGTGAGGAGGTTTTACATGTTTTGGGAAAGATTCTCAGTGCTTTACAGAGAGGAAGAACTAGCTTAATTGTTCCTAAGAAAAAAACTATAGATGATCTCATGAAGAGCAGAAATATGGTGAGTTGTAACTGATATTATGTAATATTATACTAAGATTTGAGAGCAGCAAGTTAACTTTTGCTTTAATTTTTTTTGTAGCTTTGCAGAATCAAATTGCATAGAATCAAATATTTTCAAAATAATTTTTGTTCATATTTTTCATAAAATGTTTTAGTTGGTCATTCAATGAAACAAAGTATTCCGAGTTAAAAAAAACATTATTCTTTTTTTTTAACCCCTGCTAACTACTGCCTGTCTCCAAGTACAAAACATCAAGTAGTTTGTTAGTCCAGTTATGAGGGGGATTTTGACTGGGGAACAGATCTTAGACTCAGGGTCAGGTTCAGGAGTAAGTTGAGATTGCATTTGGTGATTAGTGGGAGGGGGAAGGTGGGTGAAGGTGGTGGAAAGTGAGGAGGGGAGGTATCAGAGTTGCAATAGAAGGTGAGCAAAAGAGAAAACAAGGTGAGGGAAGGATTAGGATGAAAGTAGAGGTAGGGCAGAGGCATGTTAAAAAAACATTTTTATTTAATTGTGTTTTTTTTTAATTTGAAAGAAAATTTTGAATATAATTCAAAACTGCTTTCATATTAATATTATAATATATATTCCATACTACTATTAAACTATGTATTTTTTATTTCTATTTTTTCACACCACTTTTTTAAATAGTCTGAAGTTACTATGTATTTGTAATTAAATTGTATAATATTTGTAGTTTAATTTTTAGCCTGAGTAGGAGTTTTCTAGGTAAGTTATGAAAGCAACTGATAACATAGTTAAATTTGAGCTCCCTCCAAATATTATACCCTGGGATGAAAAACATCATTAGAACTTGATTATTTTTAGATTGATGAATGTGGGAATTGCTGTTTACATCAATTTGCTATTAATTAAAGATATCAATATGACTCTTTTTCTTTTTATTAGAAACTTTTAGCTCCAAATCTACCAGAGGACCTGGCCATAAGTTTTTACATACAAAGTCATAAAATAGTTCTTGCAGTCTATCAAATTCAACCAAGTACTGAAAATAACACGATGACTTTCAATACATTGCAAGCAGAGTGTTCAGTCTCATGGACAAATGAAGTACTTGTTTTGTTTACAGTGGCCTTGCAGCTTGCTCAACAGCTGAAAGATAAGGTATTATGCATGGACATAATTCAAATACAGTTTCAAAAAAGAGGGTTTGAAAAATTTGTTTTTATATGATTCATGTTTCAGATTAGTGTTTTCTCTCAGTATAAGGATTTTCATTTTGAACCAACTGGGAAGGAAGATGCACTTGTAGAATCATCATAGGTATTTAAACTCATCACATTCCTTGTAAAGCTTAGAATTTTTATTTCAAATATGGAAAGGGCAGTAATACAAAACAATTAAAATACTATGTATGCAGTTACTCAGCACTAGCACAAACAAAATACAACACCATATCTGTTTTTGTTGGTGCTGGTACTTGTGTTTATGCTTGGTGTAAGTGCTGTGAAACTGTGTATGTGATATTTAATCCCAAAATTTTTAAATTATTTTGTATTATGGTATTAAACCTCCCAAGTCTAGGAATAAAAACGAAAGCAACAGTGGTTTATTTATTTAATTAATTTATTTTGTAAATTATTCTTTAGGAAGTCCAAAAATTACATGATTTAAAAGTCATGTTAGTCAATGGAGTATGAGAACAAAAAACTACAATAAAGTTTAGGTCTTATTCATATTGAAGATAGTGTTTGGTATCTTGTAAAATATTTTGCTTATTTGTATAATTTTTTCTTGTTGGGTTTTCATCATTTAAATTATTATTATTATTTGCCTTATTATGGTAATGTATGTTATTGTGTTTAAAAAACTAAATTTGAAAATTTAAACAGAAGTTAAGACAAGCTTATTCTTGTCACCAGATATTACAGAGTTATTTTCATTTTAATATTCGAACCACTTTTTATTTAACAAAGTAACGGAAAACTATGTGTATATATAAATGGCGATTTGAAATTGCTCAAGTTTCACTATAAGGAATAATAGATCTCTACCTCAGAGATCGAGACAGTTTTCATCGTTTTGGATTAAAAATGTTAAATGAAGTAAAGAGTTTTGAAGTTTTATCCATTATCGTTAATTTTTTGGTTTGTTTTTATGAATGTTTAGTGAATCGTATATTCCGAATTTAGGTTTTTATGTTCAAGTAAATTCTGGCTTATATGCAATGCGTGTTTGTCGTGAAAGACTGATAGTGAAAAATTTCGACTTTCATAAATGTCGTGGTTGATAATGTTCAGAAATGGCGAACCGTTTTGAGACGTGGGTCAAATTTTGTCTAGTAATAACTCGTGGGTCACTAATGCTCGTTTGCACCAGACTTAAGTTTAAAAATTTTTTACCGAGTATTTTTAAAACTAAGTATCTTTAAAATTCAATTCGAATGGGCGAGGAGTAACGAAAATTACCTACAATATATCTTACGAAATATTATTTACATTAATTAATCTAAATTATCCACACAAATTAGAAAATATAAATAAACCTGCGTAAACAAAACAAATGGTTGCCAACAATCGTAGGTCTGTATCTGACCCATGGGTCATACTATCACTGATATAGTCGCTTGGTCTATGCTCGAAATATTCGCTAATATTGGGATATAATGTGGTGGCTCCTGAGCGGGGTTTAGATAGGATAAAGAATTTGAGATATATTTCCGAATGAATTACAATAAATGAATTAGTTATCGCTAAATAACCAATCGTTACTATGCCCGGTTCTACATTTCCAAATAGGAGAAAGCTTAAGTATATACTAGTATGTTTTTGAACATAAATCCGAGAGTACATTCTATGAAAAATTAACCCAAATATAAACTTTATAAAAAAAATCGCAGTTTAGTGCAGCATCCATTGAATTTTAATTAGGGTATTAGATAAGTTTCCTTGCACTAGAAGACTTTGCACACGACTGACAATCATGTTTGTTCTAGACTATAAATACATGACACGTCGCCTCAGTCTCGAGAGAGCTAAGGATTTGGTGACAGACTATCGCCTCTATCGACATCCGTTTCTTGTTTCGACTCCCACCAGAGCATATGTGTGCTTGACGTATTTAATGTGCGTTAACGTTTACCAAAGAAAGTCGACTTTCTTCAATATCGGTCTTTTACTGTAACAAATTAATTGAAATAAAATATGGGACTAAGGTAAACATTGAAGTACTTCATGTGGTTTTGTTGTGCGACTGAGCTTAAATTAAAAAAATATTTGCAATCAGCAAGACGGTCATGTAAATTCACCAAACCAGAATTTACTATCCAACACGCCATAATACATTTTTGACTAGAACCTTGGTTTTGAAGATTGTGGCTCACCAAAAAATTTGGAAATATAGTTGGGAAATAGTTTGAAAGACAAAATGATATACTTCTTACGACAATAATGAGTTTTTAGTCAAAGAAAATTAAATAACGAATCATATTTTACTCATAAGAAATCAAACGAAAATTACGTAGACTAGTCAATTTTTTTATCAGTAGAAGTTGGGAATATCTCACATACAGGCTTTGAGGTTCTTCCCGAAATAACATAATAACTTTTTATTTGCCACGTGTTTTTTCCCTGAGAAAAGGAAAGCGATTTCCTTTTGAAGAAAGGAGCTTAAAAACAATACCAATGGATTGATGATGACGATAATGAACCAACAGTGATTATCCAAAATCATGGTTAGCAATAAGTTAAAATAAAAATGCTGTAATGTGCAATATTCTTCAAATTTGGGTAATAGTTTTTTGTAATTGTTATGGATAGTTAGAAAGTTAGAAGTTTATTAATACAGTGGGCATTAATTTTTAATAGTACTTTACATCCCTTACAAAAAAGAACGTTTTATTTGTAAATTTGTAAAATAACATTTCTGAATTTGACATTATAAACCATAATAGTGCCCTAAAAATGTTCTCTTGTTTACATTAA
Source organism: Columbicola columbae (assembly GCA_016920875.1). Taxonomy (NCBI): domain Eukaryota; kingdom Metazoa; phylum Arthropoda; class Insecta; order Psocodea; family Philopteridae; genus Columbicola; species Columbicola columbae. The sequence continues at coordinate 1,306,659 of JADMLL010000002.1, forward strand.
AGTTATATTCGACGAAAGGAAACATTGTTTGTTTCACCTGTAGATGAATACAGTCCTCAAGTCATTGTTTTAGACTAGTTACCCTTTATTCCTGTTTTTTTTTGTGGTAATTTGTTAACACTGATAACATAAGTATTAACCTTTTGCACTCGAGACTTGACTTGCTCGCCACTATTTGATGCGTGGATATGATTGCTTAAGTTTCGTTTTTTTGAATCGGTTTCCTCAATTCATGTTATGTATTCTTATGATTATTACACTGATTAATCCATACATAAGGATCATAAGTGGTTAAGTGTTATTTTTAGAAAATGAATAATACACCAGCTTGATCACTCGCTGTTTTTTGCCAGTTGTTATAATTTTATAAATTTATGTTCAAGTGATATAATCATAAGTTGCAAGTAAGGAATCCATAAAATACTGTAAAAATCTCTATTTGGTCGTTTGTTCGCATAAAAAAGATATAGAATGTAAAGGGTTAAATAAAGTGCTTATAAACAAGAATGTGAAATATTTGAGGATAAGCAATTTATTAATGTAACGATAATATGAGATGTTTGACTTAAAATTGTTAGGGGAATTAAAATAAGGAGATTTTTTCTGAGAGAGAACGTTTACTAACTGAACGCTACTAAATGTTTACTATTTAAATAAATGATTAATAAGAATTCATTTGAAAACTTATGAGAATTGTAGCTGCGATAGTTTCAAGATCTGCATAATCAACTTTTCCAGCGGTATATAGTTTTTCAAAAATTTGGCTTTCTTATGCACAACTGAACTTATGTTCGTAAAATTTAGTGTTCTTTTTTATTGATTGTTAATAATTTTTTTTTTGGTTGAGACAGCCTACTCAAGTTACACAGTTAATATTAAAGAGTAATAAACGTCCTACTTAAAAACAGTTTTGTGAATAATAATAATGATGCATTTCTTTTAAGATAGAAATAAATAATCCCAGGTGTATCTCAAAAAAAACTCGATGGTTTTGCTGAGTCTAAGTTTTAAGGCTCATTATTGTATGCGTGTGTGGTTATTGTTATATGAATAGATTCATACTTGAGGATATGGCATTAAGTTCCAAAATTTGGAAGGGAGGTGAGTAGATAAATAATAAAAAATTAATGAGAGCTATCGAGTTTTGAAATCGGTGTGAAGATAGAGCCACTAGTATTAATTCGATTATGCAAGGACATTCAATTTTAAGTTGACGTCATAACCTAAATCCGACCAATGGAATCGAAAAGATTTTGTGATCCATCAAAGGTGTTTGCGCGCGCAACCTCCCGCCTGCACTAAGCCGATCAACACAATACAAACAGCGCATTCGTAGTACCGTGTAGTCTGTGACTCGTGTTAGTCGCTACTGTAGTTAAAAACGGACACACCCGGTATATAATTCCTAGTGTAGTGTTTTTTTTTAGAAAATTTTTCAAAATTCAGTTTGTAATGGAGCCACAACCCCAGGATTCCATCACTGGGGGATCACCTGCTGAAGTCCCAAATGACCCAGGGTAATTGAATTTATGTTATTACTCAATGTCTCAAATACCCACAATTTTGAAATCGTGGATGGTTATAAATTGTATATATGAATAAATCTTCCTCTCCACGTTTCGTTTGAATACGTTAAATGGGGTGTCACATGTTGTGAACGAAAGAAAGAGTTGAAAACTCGGGGGGCAAATATGAAAAAAATGGCGTGCTCTCTGTTTACAATTCGAAAAGAAAATAGGTTTGGCAACACTGTTCCCCAAATAAATAACTTTGTCAAAAAAAGAAACTAAAATAGATTTTTCTCCTTTTCTTCCACGAATGTAAATAAATGTGTTTAAGTAAAACAACCAGGTTATCGGTAATACACGGCGTAGCAGAAGACAAACAATGGAAAGTGAAAAAGCACTGCCTTGTGGGAGCATCTTCGGAACTCAATGGTATTCTGGCCATCTTTTTTTTTAGTTTTTTTTCAACAAATTTTTTTTTTTTTCTGAGTTTTAGTCAATGAAAAGAAGGTCAAATCTTAGTATTGGGTTCGATGGTTGATTGACTGTTTTGTAATTTGCACTTCACAGCTTCATCAACCGGGGAAAGTGATATGAATAATTTATTTCAAATCAATTTTCATTTCTTAGAGAGATCGAAGGAGGAAGTAGAGGAGGAGGAAAAAAATTTTTTAAATAAAAAAACGTGACCGACGCCTTGTGCTGTGGTGGGGCCATCGCTCATGCAAAACAAAGGCTATTCAATTAAAAACCACGTGTTGGAATAGGCCATGATTGCATAAGCATAGCTTGTTTGTTTTGTGATTTGACCTCGAAGCTTCTGCATCGAAGAAAGTTTTCTTAAAATACGATGTTCCACAGTATTTGTTAAAAGGACGATGCCAGATATTAATTACCTTCATCAGTGTCATGAAAAAGCTTTTTTGGGGGGGGTGGGGTCAAGATGCCCGGAACCTGTTTTTTCGTGTTACCAAATCCTTGTAACTAGTTTAGACTTCTGTTACAAAAATCCAACCACAAGCGGGCACACATTGGAAGAAGACAATCAATTGTAATCGATGATTAAATATTATTAATGTTCGTTTGAAGTTTTCGAGAATGAAGCGCCATGGCGGCCCACTAACGCCATCTTGAGGGATAATAATGAATCCTGTAAGGAACTTTGGTAGGATCATGCGCCAAACCGAATTGTTCGCACCCGTTCTTGTGCTTAAAAATTGAGTTTTTGCGGTAGCTTGGGGGGACGAAATTTCGGAACGCAATGCGACAATCTGTCGTATATATATATATATATATACGTACGTATATTAAGCACTGTGTGTACTCAAAAGTTCAGTCACATTTCCGCCATCGATTTCATATTTCAAAAACATGAGCTACCACTGAAGTTGTATGCCTTATTATTTAATCACAGTGAACCTAATTTCGTCGGTTGTAATAATAAATTGGAAATTTCCTTTTTATGCGTATTTTTTATAAATGTTTCCTTTAATGCCTGAAAAGCAAGGTGCTGAAATGTCGTGACTCGAGATCTGTTCAATAGTGTTCTGCATGTTCACCCAGTTGAACTTTTACGGATTTCTGAGCTTAAAGCATTGACCTTCGCAGGGGCTTAAGGCTGAACCAATAATAGGTTTCACTCATCTGAATCCCGGATGGATTTTTAACACATTTAACCCAATTTTTCTTCTCAATTTCTAAATTTCACTCGGATATTTGTCGACAGCTTTGCTTATGTAAGGAAATATTCATAAAAATTTTTATAAATCTACATTTTTAGTTTTGGCTCTTCCTACAAATAGAACAATGGTACTTAATGTTATCTGAGATATAGTTACATATGTATTTTTGGTACAAACTGTTTTTGTAAAATACCCCATCAAATAAACATAATTTTTATTAGAGTTGCATAAATATTTTAGTTCACATAAACTAATACGTATGTAGTTATACGCCTTATAAGCTCAAGCAGTGTTCTATTAACGCCTTGACGGCCGCTTGACTCACCTGTGAGTCGAGTAACATTTTTCCGGTAAGTAGAGTGAAAATCGGTTGTGAAATTTATTTATTATCTGTACAAAAAGTTCCCGCAATAGTGTTTTTTTTAACACATTGACAATTGCACCGAAAATGATGTGTTACTCGTGTGGTCCGGCTGTTTTTTCGTAGTAAATTACACATATTTTTATGTTATTTTATTTGTGCTAATTATAGTAGTTAGACATTTTTAACCTTTACATACATTTTCAAAATCTTGGCCATTGGTGGCTCAAGACGTCCTAGGACAGGGATGGCGAACCTTTTTTGGTGTCCGTGCCACAAACTCATAAAAATTCTGTTTTTAAATAGGGGACGTGCCCACAAATAGTTTTTAATTAATTTCTATCAAAAAAGAACTTATTATAAAATAATAATTTTGCATCAAAATTTTCAAACGTGCCACTTGTGGCACGCGTGCTGTAGGTTCGCCGCCCCTGTCCTAGGATATAAATTTACCCTCGTGTTCATTGGTGGGTCAGTGTTTGCTGTACATTGTCACAAATTTGTATGGCTACCACGAGGACGTCGCTTGGACTGTTAGGGGAACACCTATTGTCCAATCGATCCTTCCTGAATGCACCTTAGGGGGTTATGAGAAACGGTAAATGCTGAATAACATAAGTCCTAAATTTAATTAGTTAATTAATTACCACTTGTCGTCCAAGCATGAGACACCATTTCCCTGTACGGACTAGTTTTGAGGGGTTATATCTGTGGAGCAGACCAACCTCTTAACCCCAGGGACGGTTTGGAAGAACAAATACTAAATAAAATATGTCTAAGCTCCAAGTGAGTTTCTTCTCTCTGTTTACCATAAAAATATAACAAACTTATCAAATTTCTCTGAATTAGATAAAAATCATTTTCAAATCTGACCCTGTTAAACTGTTTTCGCTATGTACAATATCTCCTCGAGGGACATAAGAACGCAATACTGTACATAAATTGTATTAGAATTATGTCCACAGATGTAAGAACGGTCCCAAAATGAAAACTCGACTCACCAATGGGTCAAACGGTCTTCTTGTACCGATCACACTAGCCCTACCGCTGAGTCAACGTGTTAAGGAGTGTCCTATTAGTAGGGTAATAGGGAAGCTTAAAAAAACTGACTTCCACTTTTCTTTTTCCTAACTAACAATATTAAAAATTAAGTATTGAAAAATAAGATAATTGATGATACAGTAGGCGACTTTTATGATTAAATTAGTAATTCGAAGCAAATTCACTTCTTTCGTCTTGTCCCATAATGCTCGAAATTAAATTACAACTTTTGAGTTTTTTTTCTTTTAGCTTAACTTTACACTTCTTAGTCTTCTTCCTTCTCTGCTGGTTGTATTGTTCTTAACTGAAGCGCCATTCAACATCGTATCATTATAAAATTAATTAAAACAATAGATAGTGGAAACCGGAAAACAAACTGTTGAGGGTCGGTTAACAAGTCTGTGATCAATTTTTGATTCAAAAGTTCGGAGGATACCTATAAAAGGAACTTACACCACAGAAAAAAATTGCATATTGTAAAATAAAAATTATGATTCAGTGTTTTTTTTTAAACTAGAGTAAGGAATCACCTTCACAGTGTGGAGGATATTCAGTTTCAAAATTGAATCTCTCGACGTCATTTGAGATTTTAAATCTAGTTACCAGAAAGATGCAAAGAACATGCTTCATCTTTTAAATAATTTGAAGGAAAATCGGTGTTTAAGTCCCGCACAAATTACCAGTTTCCCAGCTGCCTTTGCAGCCATGTGACTACCAGGTTTGTCGCTGTTACCGAGTCATATGGGAAGCCAGACAATCGTCTAAATATTTCTTAGGTTTCCTTTCATATTTTCGTGATTACGAATTAGATTGTCTTTGAAAGTTTTGCCGTTGAATGAGTTATAATTTCTAGAGTGCAGAGCCTTCGAACGTGGCTTTTGGTTTCCTAGAATAATTTCTGATCTTTGGATGGATTAGAATAGTAGTTCCCACAGTCCTTACAAAGCTAAGGGAGGTCGCATATGATTTAAATATATTAATTACCTGTCTACCTAATATTATTTATTTGTTCAATATTGTTTATTTGTTTGTTAATATTAATTTTTGTTCGTTTTTTGAGTAATATGAAAGTATAAATGTATCATACCTTAAATAATCTTTATTGAATATTATAATTGTCATCATTATTTATGACTTCATTTTATCGTCAATGTCCGAGGTTGTCAAATAAGGATTTTACATGATTCTAACCTGATCTGGACAGTATCGTCGTCAATTAAAGATAGCCGCCCAGAGGTAGGATTATCAGAACGGTCAAAACCACCTAGTTGAAATTTCTCGAGCCATGTTTTGTAAGTTTTATGAGAAACTGTACCTTCATTTATTACCTCTTACAGATTATCGACTCCTACTGTATCATTTCTTTCTCTTTGAAATTCGTACAAAACTACTATGACTTAAATCTGGCAATCAGTCAATACCTTATCAGGTAATACTAACATAAATCATATTCGTTATCGTTCATTTGCTAGATTAATATGTATACTGTATAGGTGATAAAAAGAGAGAACCAATAAAGCGTCAAATGAATATACGCAAACGAATTCAAACTTTTGGTAACATCATCAGACCGAACTTTCCGGTAAATCTAATAAAATTGTTATTATCCATTTTTATTATTAAGGAAATTAAAATAAATAAAATTGTAGCGATTTTAGTATAATGTTAATATAGATAGATGCTTCAAATAAAATGTGTTACTTAAGTGCTGAGCGTTGTGTATTACTTTTTTTAATGGACATTGACAACATTTATTTCTACTGAATGTAACTTACAATTTAAATAAATACTTTTTCAAGAAAATGTCGAAAATGTTTGGAAACCATTAGAAGGTAGGATAGGACAAAAATATTTCATGAACTGAGTTATTTGTCTGCTGTAAAGATTGTTTACGATTCCAACTATAGACGTCTCCAGATCTTTCGTCTCTTCTACTATGGTGAAGCAAATGAGAACGCCCTAAAACAGATGATTAGAATTTATCTGAATGGATTTGACTTCAGGTATCCGATTTGATTTCTTTAAACCTTCTTCTCATTATGAGTTGTTTGTTAGTTTTTCTTGGTTCTTCGGTTTTTCCCGACTATACATCGCGTTACTTTCAAACTTTTGCTCTTACTTTCCTTCTTTCACTTGCACTAGTAATCCTTCATTCTTTTGTTGTGGAATTTTTTCCTCTCTTCGGTGCACCTTGTTCTTGTTGTCAGTTTGAGCTTTTCTATAAAGCTTGGTGGAGTTTGAGTCTTCATTTCACGGTCTTTGTATTCATAACCAGTTCCTCTCTAAACCCTCTCTTCTCTGTATATTGCTCTTTGATCTTTTTTTTTAGTAGTGAGAAGGATACTATTTGTTTCGTAAAGTTTCCGTTCTCTTTCCATTTTTCGTAATCATTATATAAATTATATTGCTCTCTTTTTGGTCTTGAGTTTTTATACAATACTTTTACTAAATTAAATTAAGAACACTTCGCACGCTTTCCTTGGTTCTGAAAGGATCAGTCAGAAATGGTTTTCTCCTCTGTCATCTCTTATTAACACCTCCTGTTTTTCAAAACTTACACTTTCTTTTTGTATACTCTCTCAGTCAAAAGTAAGAACGCGGAACTAGTTCCGCATGGCAGTGAAACAGTTCAGTTTTCGTTGTGTTTTGTGGTTACAGGGTTATTTCGTAAACATTCTAGATGCTTTTTTACGTGGTTTGTGATAAACCCAAAAAACTGTTTAGTGTTTACAAAGCATAAAAAATATTTTTAAATAAATTTAAATTGGTTGAGAATGTATGTAAACATTAATAAAGTATTTGTGTAGCCCTTATTTTAACAACAGCCCTAAGTATTCTTTAATTACTCTCCTAACTTGGCTTAAGTTCTACGTGTCTTCAAATTAAACCTATTAGCACTCATTGAATCAACGAAATCGGGACTTGCTCTGTTCGAAGTTAAAACAAAAAACAAAAATTTTGATCGAATGATAAGTCATTTAGATCCTTGCTCCTTCGTTTCATTTATAAATAAATTAAAGTAAACAGTCGCAAAGATATTGTTATTAATAGTACGGAGACAGGTAAGAAGAAGCACCTGCATCCAGCTTGAAGTATTTATAAAAGATGCTGTAGTATGATTCGAAACAAAATGACATCAACTCTATACTGCATTGCCTTCTTATAAATATGCCGACTTCCTCCTTGCCCAAAGGAGATATGTTTCATTGGGACGCCTGCGTAATAACGTTACTTCGTCCTTAGTTAAATTGTTGGTGATTTACAGACATTGGAACAGGATTTACGTTTTGAAAAAATATTTAGTTCTCTGAGAAAGTTAGAGGGGATAATCTAATTTTGGCATCACCAGTTTGAGCTTATGCTTTTGATACCACTGTATAAGGCAAAATAAACTCACGTAAACCTCGAAATTGCAAAAATCTATGGCTTACAAAACACAGAAACTAAAAAATAAATAAAATGAAGTAAGGCTGGAAACAGTTATTATTAATAACTTGCAAGAAACTCACATTACATTCCTCGTTTTTGTCTCGTCTTGAAATCATTCCTTTCAAATTGATCATTGATTTGTAAGACTCATGACTACTTGTATAAAAATGTTTTGCGAAGAGAAAGAAAAGAAAAGAGACAAACAAATAAATAATTAAATCTTGAATTTCAACAATTGTTAAGCATGCAAGTATTGCAGGGCTTTTGGGAAGATAAGACATGAAAGGGATCTCCTCTTAACGTCGTGAACACAATGTATACAACACAGAAGAGGGATGCCGTTGGATTGATAGGAATTTTCATAGAATCTGTAGGGTTATAACAGTAATTAATAATTTGATTTTTCACCACTAAGATGTGGAAAAGGATATGAACTCGTAACCATAACCTCTGTTATTATTATTATTATTCCAAGCTTTATATCGATTCTCTTTTTTTACATTAATATACCTACATAAGGTTTCACTTAATTTTCTTCGTTATTTCAAGAATCAGAACCAATGATCTGGTCCTGAGACTGGTCAAAAGTGTCTCTCGCGCTTTTCCAGTATTCTTTGTTCTTGCACTTAGTCCACCAGCTAAAGCAACGAGGTCGTCCTCCCATTTCCTCATTTTTTGTTTACTCATGTTTCTGGTTCCCAGAATTGGTGTTTCTATTGTGGTTTCTTTGGTCCATCTTCCTTCTTGTGTCCTCATCAGTTGTCCTACCTATTTCCATTTTAGGTTTTTCCTATTTGTTGTCTGATAATTCCTCTATTGATCTTATACAACTGTCGGTCACCTTTAACTCTTCTCTCCATGGTTCTTTGGTTGAATCTCATTTTATTTATAATTTTTTGGTTAGAATCCATACAGTAAAACTGGGAAAATGGAAGTTTCTAGTATTTTCCTTCATTTCTTATTTCCCACTTTCTTATTTTGATGTCAGTTTTAATAGCCCGGAATTTTTTCTATGTTACGGTTACTCTTTTTTATTGCTTCGTCCACATAGTTAAGAGGTTTTTCCTCTAAGGTTATTGCCTCTCTCTTTCAGTTATTTAATAATACTGCCTTCATTTCGTTTAAGATTAATCCCTCTCTTTTGGATTCTACTGCTGATTCACTAAACATGAGTTCCATTTCTCACTGGCTGTTGCAACCAACACCAGGTCGTCTGCGATTCAACAACCATATCCTCTATGGTCTGGCCGTTTGACCACTATATCACAGATCTCCCACTGCAACCGATTTGAATCAATTCATATGCGTTTTGTTTTAAAAGCAGAAGATTCTTTTGGAGCTTTCTAAGATACTGTTTTGGTTTCTTAGGTGGACTAAGAAGTTTTAAACTAAATGTTTTCTCAACGGGATTTTTAATTTTAATGTTTTGTCACTCGTTATTACGAAGGAAGTTTCTCCTCTCTTTTGCATACAGGAAGTTGTTTATCCACCATTTAGCATGTTTATTAAGATACAGATGCTCTAAATTGAAGATCACGAATTGGGCCTCGGACTGTAGCTCACTCATTTCTTGTGTAGTATTATGAGCATATAAAATGGATGGAAAATTAGTGCGATTCTCATAATACTACACAAGAAATATATAAATATATACAATATATATATATATATATATTTGATTTGAAAACTTCTTTGCTATTGATTCTGTTTTTGTATTTTACCTGTGTTCTACCTGTCCTGTGTTACCTGTGTTATTCCCGTTAAGGATGTGAAAAATAAATTATTAGCTTCTGTTATTTTTAGGCTTTTAATTGGAATCCTACTTGTAGGCGCGAGTTTATATGAGTTATTGACTGAACGAATGTTGAAAAATGAAGGATAACGGACAAATTTGAAGATACGGAGAATGGATGAAGTCCAGTAATGATAAATTAAGTTTGATGTTTCCACCGACGCGTAACAAATGTTGGTATTATGGTTTTATTAATAAATATCTGATGTTATTGATTTGAGAAACAAAAGATGGACTTTTGAGATTATTACTATGAAGTAGTTAATTAGTATTATTATACAGTTATCTAAAATGGATTTTAAAATAAAAGGTGATATCCGATGTCGCACGTTTTTAATAACGCTCATATTATTTAAACAATTGTGCTCAACAAGTATATTTGATTATTTGCTAATGTTTATAAGCTTTCACTGAATTTACGAAATAGTCATTTTTGTAACTAGCTTTCGCACAATTTTTTTGTCAACTGTTTTTTATTATGTGGGCAAGAGTAGACTTTCTAATTTTTCTACTTTAAAACATAGAACTATTTATGGGAGAAACAATCCGTGTGTACTGTAGATCATTGGTCCAATAGACTCTCCGATGTCCCCGAACATAAGGTTATCCATGGGTCACTAAAATTTGAGGACCACTGCTATTGATATTAGCCGCACAATATTGACCCTGAGCTTTTTGGATCCTGCTTCTCTTTCAAAGCGACAGATGAAGGTCTTTTGGAGACATATATAACATTTTGTATAAGAGCACATTTACATTTTCCAATTATGCACAATCGTACAAAATTTAAGCGGAAACTACAAAAAGAGAAAGAATACATTCTTCAAGACCGGAATTTTTTTGCTTAAATAGTAATTATGGTCAGTATATAAAGATCTTTCAGAAATTAAGATTTATAACACTCGGATGTTTTTAATTTTATTTACATATTGATAGATTTAATCCCAAAATCCTTTGTCTTGAAACCTACTAACCCATAAAAAAAGAAAAAAAATTAGAAAAACTGTTACAACATTTTATTTTGCACCCAAAATTTAATGCCGGTAAATGAGAAGCGAAATTTTTCACTTAAACAAAAAGTAAGCAGAATATGAATCACTGAAGTAGCAAAGCTTAAACAGGAATTTATATAGAAATGGTCTTCCATCAAATTTTTTCTACCTGTTGTTCATTTTACAAAGTTTTGTTGAAATACTACAAAATCAGGATTACAAAAGATGTGTTTGGCATACACTACACACCACAATCTAGTAATAGTAAAAGTGCAATGTGCACTGTATATGTAAGCGGGTTTGTTTTTAATTGCACAAAATAAAACGTAACAAAAATTTCACTTTTATGTGACGCTTTTTAATTAGTGACTCAAAAATAAATAAAATGTTAATTTTCAAAAGGCAGGATTTTAAATATATATACTAGGTTGCTAATAAGTGTATTAACCGTTTTAAATTAAGGCATGGTATATGAACACTAAACCTACCAAATTCCACTCCTATCACGCCAAATTCGTTCTTCGTGGTCACCGTCGGTGTCATTTCTCCTACCAAACTGGTAGGTCCGGTATAGTGGTGAAGTACTACACTAAGAACTTATTGTCGCAAGTTGAAATCCTCCTCTCGTATCCTGTTATTCCCAAAAAGGGTGAAAATCAGGATTAATCACGGGATAAAAACTCAACTATTACTACATCTTCTTCCAAACTATAACGCTGATATACTTCAGATCTTAGTGCAAGGCCTCAGAATGAGGTTGCGAGAGTATTCTATTACAAGCAAGTATACATGAAATGAGCAGTCCGGTAGGTTTAGTGTGAAATTTTTATATTTATTAAATTAATAATTAAACTCTTTAGAGTAGTATAAATCAGGAGTTGCTAATCGTTTGTTATCTATTCAATTTTCGCGAGAAGCGCAATAGAGCGGAAATAAGCGTTAGTATGTTTATTTTACTGGCTGTTACGCCTAGTCTAATTCTCTTATTGAAGTGTTTTAATTTCGTCGGCTGAAGGGAAAGAAAAGGATGTTTGAGAATATACTACCGTGTAGACCTCAAAGACGCCTTTGCTAAGGTGTTGAAGGAGTGTTGAAGGAGTGAAGAAAAAAGATTTCTTCAAATTTCCTGTAAGCAGGAGCTGTTTGTTGTTGTATGTAATGTATAGGTGGTTATTTATTGGGTACAAACACTTACTATTTTGTTTGAGGTTTATTAAAAACCCCGTAAAAAAAAAGTTTAGTTTTACTACTGAAGATTCCAACTGCTGTACGTTGGTGAAATGTTTGGTTTTGGTGTGTTTACTGTAAATTGCACTTAAATATTTCGGTTACAGCGATATTTTGTAAGCGTTTCAAACTTTTTTTACGCGGTTTGAAGTGTTTACATAAATCATTTTGGTTTCATTCACTAAAACCGCTTAAATTCAAAGTTATTTTGAATAATTTAAGAACCTACTGGGTAAGAATAAGTTACTTGATTGGTAAATATGTTTATTTATAATATTTCTTAAAATTTTCGCGATCGTTAAACATCATTCTTAACTATACGCCTCTCCGCCCTCTATTGTCCTCCAAAACACAAGATCTTGGCGGATCGATTCTCCTCATTTTTCCAGTTCCTCGGTGCCAAATTCCTAGCTGGCGGCGATTTCATTGTCAAACATTCCTGGGGAGGTTGCCGCTCGACTAACCCTCGAGGTAAGCAACTCTACCTCACTATCCGCACAAAGAACCTTTCTCTCACCTCCTCTGGTGAACCATCCTACTGGTCCTCCGATCCCCACCGCAATCCTGACTGGAACCAATTTAAAGAAACTTTGAACTCGCACGTTACTTGCGACGTTCCATTAAAAACTAACTCAGCAATGACGCCGCAGTTCACAAGTTTACAACAGACATACAAAACGACGCGTGGTCTTCGGCCCCTCCCCCTAGCCTACGCACCCCTAAGCCTTTCCTTTCTCCTCATATCCAGCACAAAATCGTTGAAAACCGTAAACTGCGTAAAATCTGGCCGTTATCCCGCAATCCAAAAGACAAGGCCAAACTCAACAAATGTATAAAAGACCTCAAGCATTTGTTGCAGTTAAACAAACAAAAATAGACTCAGTACTACCTGTCCAGACTTCCCCCCTCCAACTCCTCCGACTGTCTCTGGACAGCCACTAAAAAACTAGAAAAACCCATCACTCCCATCCCTCCCCTACGCTGCTCTGACGGTTCCTGGTTGTGAAGTGCTGGCGAAAAAGCCGAGGCCTTTGCTCGCCACCTGTCGGAGGTTTTCTAACCTAATCCTCCCCAGAATCCATCAACAACTCTCACCCCCTCCAGTAGCACTCCCTTTACTCCTATCTGCGTTACCCAGGTCGCTGAAGGAGTACTGCTCCGCAGTATTCCTCGATGTCTCCCAGCCCTTCGACAAAGTCTGGCACGAAGGTCTGAGATATAAACTGAGAAGTTACATTCCTTCCTCTCTCTTTCCCATCCTAACATCCTATCTGGAGAACAGACATTTCTATGTCAAATATCGTGGTGAGCAGACAGGTCTTTTCTCCATCAACTCTGGTGTCCCTCAGGGAAGCGTGCTGGGACGGACGCCATATCTAATATATACTTCAGACATACCTACTACTCCCCACACCATCACTGCAACTTTTGCGGATGATACTGTCATACTGACTATTGACGTTGATTCCCATACTGCTTCTTTGCACCTTCAGGAACACCTGAATGAGCTAAACTACTGGTCAGCAAAATGGCGAATCAAAGTAAATGAGACAAAGACCCACCACATCACTTTTACCCTTCGCAAAGGGGAGTGTCCGCCAGTTTTCCTAAACGGTACCCCCATCCCCCAGTTATCCGAAGTCAAATACCTAGGTATCCACCTTGACCGTAGATTGACTTGGAAGACTCACATTAAAACAAAACGAGTCCAAGCCCAGTTGGTTCTCAATAAACTTCTCTGGCTCATGGGAAGGCATTGTGAACTCAACACTGGTAACAAGCTGCTTATCTACAAAACCATCCTCAAACCCATCTAGACCTACGGGATCCAGTTATGGGGCTCCTCCGCCAACTCCAACCTGGAAATCCTGGAACGTTTCCAGTCCAAAACCCTGCGAACCATGGTAAATGCTCCATGGTTCGTTCCCAACTCCATCATCTGCGGTGACCTGGGAGTTCTCTCCGTAAAGAAGGAAATCGAAAGGTTCACTCGCAAATATTCCTCTAAACTGGCGAACCACCCAAATTCTTCTGCGTCCTCACTACTCGCAGAACCCCATGACCAAAGACGTCTCAAAAGACACAAACCACTTGACTCCCAAACACGCTTCTCTTAGTCACATTTCCTTATTCCTCTCATTCTTTTCTTTCCTTTTTCTACCTCTTCTGAGATAACTCCAGCCCTCCTTTTGCTCCCTTCAAATCATTCCTGGGGTAAGACACTGGTCTACTCCCCAGACATAACCCCTCGAATCCAGTCCGAAAAAGTACAGGGTATCTCATGCTTGGAGACAGGTGGTAGTTAGCAAAGGGAGTTAAATAAAAACTATACGCAATAATTTTTGGGGTTGATAGCAAGTATAGGTTTCCAAAGGCCGAGCCCATTTGATACTAAAATGTGCGAACAATACAGATTATTGTAAAACAGGATTATAGTATATAACAGGAGTGGCCAGGCGTCTCCGTAGTTCAAGCCATTTTCAAAATTTGAAATTTTTTGCGAGTCGCAATTAAATACGTATTTAGAAGAAATGCATAAAATGTTATCCAAGCAATTTTCTTTACTGATATTACATTTATTGAAAACAAATAAAAACATAAAATATGTGTATTGGATTTAAAAATTAATATTAAAAATTAAAGCATATTTATTTTACTTCTATGTCACTTCTTAAAAATTTGGTGAATAATTGGTGAGAGCACTTTTTCGTGATCCTTTGAGATACTGGTTAGTCAGTACTGATCGGTTTTCGGATTTCACGAATTTCAAAGTGGAATAAAATGACTCACATAAGTACGTTGTGTCCGGATATTGAAATAATTCGACAATAAGCATTTTTTAATTCAGTATATTTCGATTCTGGTACAAATTTCCAAAATTCAGTAATCGAGGTCGACTTATATTTTACTTGTAGATTTTGATCTTCTTGTATCTCTATTAATTCCAATTCTCTATATGTATTTGGGTCAGAATTGTTTTGGAAATGGAAAACTCATCTTGAATTATGTTAATTGTATATTTTCATATTTAAAGTATAATAGCACAAAAATGAAAAGGGAAGTCGGATATATTTATTAAGAGCCACAACTAATCCTTCAAAGAGCCCCCATGTGGCTCGCGAGCCCGAGGTTGGCCATTCTTGGTACATAGAAATTGTCATCACTCTTGCTTCTAACCCACTGCCGGGACCTCAACTTTATGAAACAAAAGACTTTTCCAATTGTTTCTTACCCTCGGTTTGTCTTATATACCGTCATTCTACTGTGCTCGTCGTTTTGGAGAGCTGTGACGCAGTTTGTTATAAACCTTAAAACGTCAGTGTGAATAGTTTAAAACGGTGATTACTTATATTTATGATGATTTATTGGTATACATCAGTAGATAACAATAAAAGAAGTTCCACTTCCAAATAGTGTCTCAACATTCACAGAGTCATAGTTTTATCAAAAAACACCGAAACAGTCTAAGTAGTAGTAATAATATTAATATACTTGTTGCCTTTCGAAATTAAAATTGCTCATAATATGTAGTGATAATCCTTATATTGCACTCATCCGTGATGTTTGAACTTGAACTTATCAACCAATTTTTCCTACGAAAACTAACGTAACGATTAATCCCCTCTATGATGATTAATCCCCTTTATCCAAAAGTGTGTCAAGTATAATATTCGTCAAAATTTTATGGTCATTATACATCTTTTTTTTCCCCCTTTTCAACTACCATCTGCCTCTAAGCGAGACATTTTGTAGTTGGTCTGGCTATAGGGGGCTTTTTATCTAGGGAGTAAACCAGTGTCTCAGCCCCAGGGACGGGATAAAGGGATGCGACTGGAAGAGCAGTCAGAGGATGGGATAAGAAAGGAGAGAGGAATAATAGAGTGATAAGAAAAGGAAGGAATAATAGGAAAGTAGAAAGGATGGAAGGGAATCAACGAAATGAGAGGGAAGGAAAGGAAAGAAGAGAAAAGAAGAACATGATGGTAATAGGGAAGAAGAAATAAGAGGGAATGTAGAAATAGACAGAAAAGGAAAGGAATAAAGTAAGACAATAATGGAAGAAGAGAAAGTAAGGGAGAGAGAAGAAAGAAAGAACGAAAGATGGAAGGGGAGTAGGAGAGTGCCGCTATGGGAAGCGTGCTATGGAGTCTAGGGGTTTGTGTCTCTTGAGGCGTCGTTGGTCGTGTCGTTCGTCAAGAAGGGATGAAGCTGAAGGATTGGGATGAACTGCCAGTCGAGAGGAGTATTTGAGGGAGAATCTGGCGATTTCCTCCTTTACAGAGGGAATCGCCAGGTCCTTGCGGATGATGGAGTTGGGAACGAACCATGGAGCATTTACCATGATTCGCAAGGTTTTGGACTGGAAACGTTCCAGGATTTCCAGGTTGGAGTTGGCGGAGGAGCCCCATAACTGGATCCCGTAGGTCCAGATGGGTTTAAGGATGGATTTGTATATGAGGAGCTTGTTACCAGTATTCAGTTCAGAATGCCTTCCCATGAGCCAGAGAAGTTTATTGAGAACCAACTGGGCTTGGACTCGTTTTGTTTTAATATGAGTCTTCCAAGTCAATCTACGGTCAAGATGAATCCCGAGCTATTTGACTTCAGATGACTGAGGAGTAGGGTTACCATTAAGGAGGACGGGGGGACAATTCCCCTTACGAAGGGTGAAAGTGATGTTTTGGGATTTTGTCCCGTTTACTTTTATTCTCCAGGTGGTCAACCAGTCTTCTAACTTGTCCAAGTGGAGTTGTAGTCGTCGCGAGGCGGTGTTCAGATCGGTGTGCGAAGTCAAGATGGCGGTATCGTCACCAAAAGTTGCGGTTGTAGTAAACTCTGTGGTAGGAATGTCGGACGTGTATATTATGTATAGTGTCGGGCCTAACACGCTTCCTTGAGGGACTCCGGCACAGATGGGGAAGAGGCTGGTGTGCTCCCCCAGATGTTTGATGTAGAAATACCTGTTCTCGAGGTAGGAGGTTAGGATGGGAAGAAGGGAGGAAGGAATACAGCTTCTCAGTTTGTATTTGAGGCCCTCGTGCCAGACCTTATCGAAGGCCTGGGAAACGTCCAGGAAGACCTCAGAACAGTATTATTTGGCCTCCAGGGCGTTGTTGATTTTCCTCACGATTCGGTGAACCTGCTCAATGGTGGAGTGGCGATTCCTGAAACCGAATTGATTAGAGGGAATCAGGTTTCTGCTGGTAAGGAAGGAGTTGATTCTGGTAAGAAGGACACGTTCCAGGAGTTTGGAGAAGAGGGGTAGGAGGCTGATGGGACGATAGGAGGTTAACTGGTCAATGGGTTTGGCAGGTTTGCTGATCATGATAATCTCTACCACCCTCCATGAGGAGGGGAAGTGGCCGAGGAGGATAAGTCTATTGAAGACAATTGCAAGAAAGCGGATACATTTGAGAGGTAGTTCCTTAGCAATACGTCCGATAATCAGGTCCCACACTGGGGCCTTATTGGAGCGGGTGTGACGGATTAATTCAGCGACCTCAGGAGCCAGAACTGGAGAGAGAAAGGAGTGGGGTTCGTCGAGGTAGTTGGAGAGGGTGGAGGAATGAGGAAGGAGAGTTGAGCAGAGGGGGAACCCTGTAGTGGATTTGGCTGGAAAATACATCATTTTTAACTGTATACACCAGGGATGGCGAACCTATGGCACGCGTGCCACAAGTGGCACGTTTGAAAATTTTGATGGCACGCCAAAAACAAAATTATTATTTTTTAATAAGTTATCTTTTTTGATATAAATTAATTAAAATTTATTTATGGCACGTCACCTATTTAAAAAAAAAATTTTATGAGTTTGTGGCACGGACATAAAAAAAAAGGTTCGCCACCCCTGGTATACACTAAACTTTTGAGGATTTTAGAAAACCACGTCACAGGTTCTTGAAACGAAGTTTTCACTTTTCCTAAGGGTTTTCTTTCGGTCGGGTCTTTCTATGTTGGTTCTTATATACTGAAATTGTGGTTTTTCACACATTTTAGTGTCCTAAGTAGTCACCGGTTTTGGGAACCTAAGTCGTAGAGTAGTGTAAACCTTAAAAGGTCAGTATGAATATGTATATAAACATATTTCATATATGTTGAAAAGTTACCATTGGACCATATCGTGAAATAAAATTTGTTATTTTTTACAACAAAACTCAAGGCTTTTACAAACGCTTGTGGTTTTGATTGTATTAAAAAATGCAAACATCGAATTATCAGTAATTCCTTCTCGGTTTATTATTGTTTTAACTACAATTTCAGAATAAAAATACCATACAAAATATTCTTGCATCTCACCTGAGAATTTGCAATACACATAATAAAAATTATAAATTTTTTTCAGTGCTTTGCTTTTCATTTGCTTAAAAAGTATTTGACATAATGTCAAAAATTTACAGCTCAGGATGAGTCATGAAGTAGTAATGAGCAAATGAGAGGAGCAACTGTTTTAATTAAATGATCTGGCCCAGTGTTAGCCAGCTTTGACAATATTTGATCGGTTGAAATTAAAAAAAAGAGGCCGAGTAACCGAAAATTCAGGTCAACTGTTTTTTGTATCAAATAATTTTTTAAAAACTATTATTTAATTAACTGGCACCTGTCTCCAAGTTTGAGGCAATAATTAATTGGTCCGGCTTTCTGGGAGCTTTTGTGTGTGGAACAGACTTGTGTCTTAACCCCAAATGGGATAATGTATTAGATCAACCGGAAAGTTCTATCTAAGTTTTTATATACGAATACAAATAATACAAAAATACACTTTTATATACCTTAAATAACCTTCATTGAATAATATAATTGCCATCATTATTCATGACTTACTTATATGGAGAATGTCCGATGTTGTCAAAAAAGGGCTTATGCCCTAACACGATCTTGAAGGTACCGTCGTCGATTAAAGACGGCCGCCCAGAGAGAATGACATCAGGAAGCAGAAAATTACCTAGTTGAGATTTATCGAACCTTCTTCGACCAGTCATTCCTGGAATGCTTTATAATAATAGAAACATTTTCAAAGGGTGAGACAATAAGTTTCTTAAGTATTTTCTGATAAAATTTGTTGATTTGTTCCTTCTTATTCAGTTAAAAGTTTTAGTTGGAAGTAGATGAAGTAGCAGAGATATAATATAATGGGGGCAAAATGCCTGTGGCGGTTTTAAGAAGTTTTCACTGAGTGCGAATAGTTTTCAGCGAGATTACTTTGGAAAGTTCTGTCGACACCACGTATTTCATATAGTTCGACAAATTTCCTTTATACTCATCGTTTGTCCTGTTTTTATGCGAGATGGTCTCAATACTTAGTAGTTCATTCAACACATTGTAGTATAGTTATTTAAGTTGTAGTATGTAGTTGTAGTATAGTTAAGTTTTAATCCCGTTTTTCAACCCTTTTTTGGGTACAAGATACGAGAGGAAGATTTGAATTCGCAACTATAACTTCTTAGTCTGGCTCTTAACCACTACACCACAGACTTTCCGCTCACACATTTGATGTTGACTAATCTTCACTCGTAACAAACAAAATTTGAATTGCTGCTTACTATTGTCGTCGACAGCAGCTATTCTCTCCAAACTACAGCCATAAAAAATTATTTATTTCAGACAAATTGGTATGATTTTTTAAAAATCTTTTATAAATTAATATATTATAGTATAACCAAATAAAGAGCCTATTACACTTTTTTAGCGTAAGAGACCATATTTCCTCTGCCAAAATCCGTCTTTCTTTGTACTGGCATGAGTAAAGTTAACACGAACACCCATCTCTTTGGTTTGCGCACGTTTATAAATTTGCTTTATGTTATAATGGTATCTTTATAACTGAACAGTTAAAAATGCACAAGTATAAATTAAAATGGTGTCATGTGCTCTTGTGCAGTGCAAAAGTTTGAGATCTCTTGGTCGAGATCAGTGGTCCCCAAACTTTTTTGACTCATGGCCTCCCTTTTTAGAGTCAAAACCCGTTTCAATCAAAGGTCGACTTTTTTTTCCTCAGTGTGTTGATGAAAAAGAAAAACTTAACTTTTTTGGAGTAAATTGAACAACTAGGTTTTAGTTATAACATTAAGACAAATTATAACACTGTTACTACAAGTGACAAATTCAATGGAAATGACTTTTGCAGTGTCCACTCATAAAAGATGTTACGTAACTCTCAGTAATTTAGTCACATATTGTATTTTAAACACACGTCTATATTTATATTATAAGGTATTAAAATCGATGCTATTTTATTTTTCTAATTCATTATTTTACCCTAAACTTTGGGCTAATCACTCCTAATGATACCCGGAAACTAAAAGTTTTTTTTGGTTCTTTAATTTTGATTTTGAAAACTCTTCGTCCTAATAATAACAACCAAAAATTTGTAACCCCATCGTTAACATCCTTGCCCTGCAATCGAATTTGGAAGAGAAGCAAAAGTAAAATCAGAATTTGGTTTATGAATTCCTATTGTGTCAGTTCTGGAATTGGATTCTCATATTCTGTAAGGAGAGGAATGGATTTCGAGATGGAATTGAAAGAAATTCTAGATAGATAATGCTTGCTGATTCTCTTTCAATGGATTCCTTACCTAATAAGCCATAATAGAAGATATTTGTCTTCTGACCCAATTAATGAAATCTACTAAAAAGGGTTCTTTTCTCTTCTGACAGTAAAATCGAACCAAGTATCATTGTTTTGATGGACTGATTGGTGATTCTTTTACAAATGACTCTTTTATTGACGATTGATTTGACTATGCCATAGTTTTTTAATTTTTATTAAATCTATTTGACACCCAGTGTCCTGCCAGTTCACTTGAAATTTAATTTTCGTCAATATGAATTTTCAAATTCGCTCATTAAAACGACTAAACTGTTAACGACAGGACTCGACAGCCTTTTTTGAACTCATAAACGTGTAACAAATCTTTGAAATGAGCAAATTTGTAATTTTTTGGACTTAACATCTCTCTCTCTCTTTCGTGGTGAAACTAAAATCTACGAAGCAATTGTGGTTTTTCATATTTATTTCACTTCAAATATTACTTATTCATTTATTGAAGGACCTGTTTAAAAAAAACTTGTGTGACTTTTTTATCTGAACCCAAAATAAATTAGTCTAATGATGCATTCAAAATCAGAGGTTAAATGTTAGCTAAACACGTCTTGTTTTGAGACCTACAACTTAATTTATTTACTAAATGCTTTTTTAATTTAGAAGACAGTTTTTAAAAAATAATTTCACCATCGCTATTATTAGTTAGCAGCTAGTTGAAACGTTTGGAGTTTAAAAAAATAATTATAATTACTTACTCTCAAATTTTTAATAAACTTAGAATTGAAGATGGCTCACACACTCATTTTTTTATTCTTTTATTCTGGTTCCGTGTTGTACTATGATCATTTATTTAGTATTTTTTTAACACGATGACAGATTCCTTATTTTAGCTGTAGTTGAGTTTTAATCCGGTTTTTCATCCCTTTAAGTGTAACAGGATACGGGAGGAATATTTGAACCTGCGACTATAACTTCTTAATCTGCACTTAACCACTACTGCTTAACCTGCTATTTTCCGTAATATAGCTTTCGGCATGTGTCCCGGATTCTGAAGAACGTGTCGGGTGACGTGTGCATTCACAGTACCTTCTTGAGGCTGTGACTAATGTGATTTCTTAGACACTGCAAACTCTTTACAAATGTGGCCCCGCAAATAAACGCAGATGTTATCATGGCGCTTTACATACTCCTGCTTGGCCAGGATGGGATAGGCAGATACAATGTTATGTTTTTTATTATTATTCGTCTGGGTTTCAATAAATCTTTAGAAATTTGATGTTACTATCACGTAAAACCGTCAACCCCAATGTGAGGCGCAGGTCCCACTGGTGGGGCATGGCAATATTTTGGTGGGTCATGGATAGGATGTGCACCCAACGACTGACTATACTAAATACTATGCGCTATTTCGAGAATAAGTTATTAGCAGTGAATTTGGGAAACTGAAGACAAGGAATATATATTATTATTTTATTTTTTATAATATAAATCAACTGAACTCAGCAATCATGTAAATATTAGAAATGCCTTGGTGGGACATGGTCCAAAATCGGTTGGGAACCACTGACGTAAAAGTACATTTTCAATCCTTTTTTACAGCTTCAGGTGATGTATGATTAGGTTTCGAACTTTTATGAGTTCAACATTTTAAAACACCGAACTTGGGGTTAAAGGTCACCGCTAAGTTTAGATACCAGCTGCCGCGACGCTTATAATTGTTATCTTTTTTTTGCCAACCTTATTTTTTTTTCTTAATATTTTCCCTGCAGCCTGGTGAGAGTTCTGGAGTGACGCCTTTGAGCATGACTTTCCTGGATCCTGAACCTGAAACCTAACGGAAGGTTAAGTGCCAGACTAAGAAATTATAGTCATGAGCTGTTATACTCCTCCTGCCATATCCTGTTATACTCAAAAACGATGAAAAACTCACCTATAATTCCTATACTGTATGTCTCTTGACTACGCACGTGCTGTTAAATTATTTGAAAGAACCCACCTCCTAATTAGCAGTAGAAAGATTGCATAATATAGATTGAATATTAATACTAATAATAGAATTTAGGGATGCCTTACTAAAGGATACCTTTCGCTATTCTGGTAGTGCCTTACGAAACTGTCATAATGAGTCTCACATTCAAACACTCAAACAATATTATAATTTTAAGCACTAAGCTCTGGAAGTTTTTAGAACAAACCACGTCACAAGTTTTCAAAACTGTGAGTACTTACAACAATAAAAAACGCAAAGAACCACAATTTCTGCATTATTCATTAATATAATATAATCAAAACCACAAGCGTTTGTAAAAGCCTTGAGTTTTGTTGTAAAAAATAACAAATTTTATTTCACGATATGGTCCAATGGTAACTTTTCAACATATATGAAATATGTTTATATACATATTCATACTGACCTTTTAAGGTTTACACTACTCTACGACTTAGGTTCCCAAAACCGGTGACTACTTAGGACACTAAAATGTGTGAAAAACCACAATTTCAGTATATAAGAACCAACATAGAAAGACCCGACCGAAAGAAAACCCTTAGGAAAAGTGAAAACTTCGTTTCAAGAACCTGTGACGTGGTTTTCTAAAATCCTCAAAAGTTTAGTTTATACAGTTAAAAATGATGTATAATGACCATAAAATTGTGACAAATATTATACTTCACACTCTTTCGTATAATCTTTCGTCATTAATTCATTAAATTTCGATTGATATTGCCATTTCTGAACATTTAAAGTTTATTGTTATATTTAATATTATATATAAAACTATTACGTCTACCAGAAATTTCTGACCAAACATGTTACATCAAGTGTCAACAAGTTTGTACGTATTTGTTTGATGCTTTTTTGGTTCTCTCGTTTTATCAGTGAATATATACAGTACATACTGACCTAGCAAATGAACTAAAACGAACATAATACATGTTAGCATAGCCAAGAACAGATTTGAAGTTCAATATCTAATAAGGAAGAAATGATGCATAAGGAGTGGATAATCTGTCCAAGGTGTTGGATGAAGATACAGCTTCTCATAGAACTTGCCGAAGAAGGTTCGAGAAATTTCAACCAGGTGATTTTGTTCTTTCTGATGTCATTCTCTCTGGGCGGCCGTCTTCATTCGACAACGATACCGTCAAAATCAAGTTACAGTAAAACCCTTTTTTGACAACATTGAACTTTCTCCGTACGAATAAGTCATAAATAACGATGGCAATTATATTATATTATTCAATTAAGATTATTTAAGGTTTAATACATTGATACTTTCGTATTACTCTACATAACGGACAGAACTTTCCGGTGGAGAGGTGTACAGTTGCAACTATAGTTCTATTTAAATTACTTACATATCTCAACACTACTGGCAGTCATTTGCGTTGTGATTGACCTTGCAAGTCTCCACGGCCACTAGCCGTCCGTGTGGGCTAATGGGTTAACATGGATAGTTTACTTATTCAATTTCGGAATATTTCTTCATTCTATTTGTATCTTAACAAATGAACTAATTATGTTCTCAGAATCAGTTCATACTACTTTGTTATTACTCCCAGTTTGAGATTTTTTTTCTGCGTCGATAATTATTTGGCATCAGATTATCTTTTCCCTTGACCAATGCCACACCATTATAAGGAGGTTGGTTCGAATTAAAGTAAATAGTTAATGATAAAACGGTTTTTGGTATTTATGTATTAAATGTTTCTTTGTGTTCGATTTATTTCCTTGACGAGGATAAAATGTAACTTTGCGATGTCGAGAGTAAGGAAGAAAGAGAGATTTTCAGACTCAAAAACGTCTCTCTCAACTTCTTTCATCGAACTCTAAAATTAAAAACAAAAAAAAAATGAGCAAGATTCGTGCAATGTAACGACTGACGCGATGGTTCAATGATCTCAGACAAGAAGTAATTCCATGAAGAGTGGGAGTAATGATTTCCACTCGAGAGTTGGTCACCTTGATCTTGGTGTCCCAACTAAAGTCATAGTTTCCGTTTCTCTCTCGTTTTCTCGTTTTTCCGTTCCTCTACCTCTACCACCCTGTATCTGTGCCCGTCATTCTGGATTAGTTCGTCGATAATCTTACTGCTACTAGTTACTTTGTAACCGGTGAGATAAGATTCAGACACTTTTATATTTTAATGCTTTGATGTGAATTGACCTGCTTGGTCCTATTGCCCTTTTTTGAGTACAACAGCTTCCTTCCAATATTTTGGTTCTTAAAAACTGCACCGGATCAAATTTACTGCTATAGGATTCTGTGTTATCTGAGTAAAATGTGTGATGAAGAAGAACCAGGAACTTTAATTTATATACACAGATAAAATTTTTGGGTTAATCACAAACCGCGTCACTGTCTCAGCAAAAACGCGCAGCACTCAAAAGCACTAAAAAACACGCAGAGCACTACCCGTCTCAACTGAGAAGAAGAAAAATTGTCCTACGTTTCGCTAACTTTAAGCCGTTAGCATCTTCAGGGTTTGAGTAAGACTGAATCGAAAAAATTTGTGTGTTTGTGATTAACCAAAAAATTTTATATGTGTATATAAATTATGAAAAACGACCGCGAAAGTTTAAACACTGTTATCAACCGGGTACCTTGTTCCAGACCTTGTTGCTCAGACCCCTTATGATGGTTCGTAGTGGCTGAGACACTCAGGCCGTGTAAATCATCTATTCATTTGTTAATACTTCCTGTATTTGTATCTCCAATAGCCTCATTTTACCAAACAAATTCTCCACAAAAAAAATTTCAAAGTCGAGTATTCTTATTGTTTAGTCAGTCTTAGAAACTGGTTGATAAATACATATACAAATAAATGAACAAACAAAACTCAAAAGTAGGTAGGGAATAAATAATTCAGTAGGAAGAGACATTATCAACGACCACAACTAGGAAAGACACACCATAAGCTAAAGGCATTGAAGTTGAGAACCACAATGAAAGAAGAGGTCGTTAAAATTACGATTAAGATGCTGCAAGCATTTTGATCTTGAGCACCTGTTAAAGCAGTCACTGGAATCATCTAGAAAATTGTCGGGACATCATTATAAATAAAAGAGCCTGCGACATCTTAAATTATTACAATGACAAATAAAATAGTTATTTGAGTAAGCAGTTGGCACAAAATCAACAACCAAGTGAAGACGAAAGGCCCACAAACGCTGGAATTTATTTTTATCTGGAGATTCGCCGGGTGACACAAACACTGATTTGCAGTTGATCCAATTCTAAGATTTGTGACAACAAAAAAATCTTTTTAGTCTTACAGAAATTGAAGAAGAATTGTTTGGGAAAGAAATCGAAACAACCGCTATTTGTGCAATGAAGATTTTTAAACTGGTTTCGCTTGTAGACGGTGACGAACAAGCTTATTACCATGCAAAATGATAATGAAAATTACAAGGTCAAGGCCAACCACTTTCTTTTTTTTATTATTGTATAATGTAATCTCAAACGCAGTCTAAAATTAAAAAAGATGAGGTGCCAGCGATATAACATCAAATGCAAAAATATTATTGTTAGTATAATATGCTTGCAGGTATTAAAGTCGTGGAGTTGCCTAATCCTATTTTTTGCACTACCGAAAGGATTTCGTTTCAATAGTTATCTTTAGATCTTTGTTTGAACACTAAACAATTTAAATTAAATCGAGGTTGTCTTGCGCACCTGTATTCGATAAAATTCGAAATTTTAGAAAAATGTGAAAACCGCTGATTCTCAAATCTTTCGCTTAGTGATTCTTGTAGTTGAGGAAACGGGAGACCTGGGTACGTCTCTCGTTGAGATATTAACCAACCTTTAATTCAGACAAATGTTTCGTGAAGTATTTTTGGGTTCTGGAGCAGTGGTTTTGATTCATGACACCGTGTTATAGTCAAAACTTGCTCCGGTACCTCAAGTGAAAATACTATACTGATGCATAGCATAAAAATTGGAAATTTAAAAAATATTTTGTTGAAATATTTATCGAAATTATAAATTATTAATCTATTACTAATAGCTTGGTTGTTCGTTTAATTAAGTTTTTTTCTCCTTTCAGGAAAATGTTCATTGGAGGTCTTAGCTGGCAAACTAGTCCGGGTAAGTTTATATTGACAATTAGGAGGACACAAAAGAAAGCAAAATTTTCTTTTTGGTGGTGAAAACATTTGTTTATCAAAGAAATTTTAAATTCTAGGTAACGAAATGATTCCCTTCCTATTTTAACACTTTTTTGTCAGTTTATAGATAGCCATTTCATTTCCTTTCCTCCTTAGGATAGGCCTTCGGTTTTTCATATGTGCATTTTCACTTGTCCAACTTTGTTAAAACTTGTACCTTGTAAGGCATTTTTATTGTAATAGCCTGACTAGTGCTGCCATTAAGGTTCTAAAAGACCTGCCAATGTAGGCAATAATTTTTATTTGCCACTTTTTCTAGTGAGTCCATTAGGCCCTGGATGATATTACCCATGCCAAGAAATGGCAAGGCTTAACTTCGATCAGTTCTAAAGCCCGGAGTGGGTATCGAATTAAAGTATGTTTTTCGGTGTCTTCTTCGACGTAGCAGCAGTCGCAGAAATCCTTATCTCTTCCATATATTCGGTATAGGAATGTGTTAAAGCATCCGTGTCCAGTTAATATTTGCGTCATATGGAAGTTAAGTTTCCATGTTTCCGCTCTATCCCTTTTTTGAGGCGTGTGGCTAGTGCTGCCGGTTTTTCAAAAATGATATTTTTTGGTCTCTCAAAAATGGTAAGCCCTTGCCAGAAAGGAATATTTGCTTTCTGCTCTAAAATTAGAAAAATAAAAACTTATAAGACATGCCAAACTTTACCAGACATAGACGTATCCTTGCAAAGGAAAAATAATACTGAAACAGAAACAACTTTCAAGCCCAAATTTATAGATAAATGCGAAGACAAAATGAGTACCATAGTTGAAAAACTGAAAAGACGGAGAGAAGTCCATTAGGAGAAATTTAATTAAACCACTGCGAGCCTAAGGAAGGAGTGGCCACTATCGAAAGAATGGCGAATGACAAGAGAAAGAGATGGAGAAAAAGGCTAGAAAAGGTTGTATCAAAGAACACTACACAAAACAAGGACTATAGATTTTAGTGGACAGGCCCGCAGGAGAACATTCACAATTGAAGCGGCCATGTTTTGCAGGGTAAAGGTTCAGAACCAATCAAGCTGATAATTCCTCTCATTCACAGAATATTTTGTTCGAATGAATCAGGACAGTATCATGTGATTCTGTTGCTCGTCGTCATCAAGACATGGCTCTTTATTTAAACAGTCACACCGTCACTGTTAGAATTTCTTTCAATATAACTCCCGTTTACCATCACCTTTTTAGTTCCTTTCCTTGTACCCGTCCCTTGGAATTTCACTCAAAAAGAGAAATTAAAAGTGTTATCACCTTACATTCCCTTGTATATGGTGAAAGTTGCATCAAATCCCAGGTAACTGCTTTGTATTGTATTATACAACAGCCCTAACCATTGTGACATTCGTAGCTGAATTTACAATTAAATGTTCCAACGGTGTTAAAGGCACTCCATTCATGTCCAAGGAAGCACTGTGTCAGGGCGAGAAGCGACATTTTAAAAGCATAGCCCCCTCCGACCGAGACTAATACGCCAAATACGGAAGAACTTTCCCGCCAAACACAACTACTGCCTTGCAGTAGGTAGGGAAAACCACAAACGCTAGGATAAACAACAAACCCATACTGACAGAAATGGGCAAACATCCGCAGAGCTGTAGAGGGGCAGTCCATTCACAAGGTTATGCGTATGACTAATAACCCTGCCAAGTGAAACAAAAAATATTACTAAATCGTAAGAAGAAAATGAAAAGCGGGCTGATTCAATGAAACGACCAAAGCAGGAATGGGCACTGGAAATCCGTAGGTGGAGGACTGTTGCAGTGAACCGGGCTAGATGGGCTGCCGTGATTGCGAAGGCCAAGGCTTGCGAAGAATGAGCTATAAGTGCCAAATTATAATATTATATACTAGACTTTCTTTAGTAGACTAGACTTAACTTGAATGAGACTTTCTTGAATGAGATCTAATGTGTAGAAAAAGTTATGTCGTTTACTTGGGATTTTTTTGTTTTGATAGGCTTAATCAATCCCCCAGCATGAAATTGATTTGATGAACGATAAGAGAGATAAGTTTTAGATTAATGATTCCTCTTACAAAAGCTAAGGTGTTTTAGTAGCTATTTAATCAGTAGCAGACATGATTCTTATACAAGCTCGTAAAAGCTTGTCAAAGTTTTAACAAAACTCAATGGGTGGTATATCATCGCCTTTTCTGCATGCAACTTTCTGTAACCCGTAAAACATTAGCATGCTATTCTATTCTTAGAGGATTCTTTTGCCATCATATCCATTTATTTAATTTTATATATTCTGATTATTTGTTTTCATCACCTTTTTTCGAAATATTTATTTTCACTATATTTACTTTCAAATTTCCGCTGTCATTTTGGAACATTTCAAACATTTGTCTAAAGGTAAAGAATGTTTGAGAAAGAATGAAATTTGAACCAATAACAAAACAGCACTGAGATATATACTGTATATTTAGGTGATTAATGTCATACAGAGTAAATTACATGGAAACATGTTAGCATGTAATGTTGAAATTTTTTTGTTACTTAGGGCAGAGCTCAGATGACAAGCGAAGGGAAATGATTGGTGCTGGCGGCAAAGATCTAAATTAAGTAGTGCGACCATAAAGAAAGAGGGCAAATTCAAAATAATAACAGTGACAACAGAAAACAGGACAAGAGGAATAAGCGAATATTCCATATCCGTATAGTTGAAGGAAGCGGAAATGAACGTTGGAAGTGTTTTAGATTTGTATTTTACAATTTGTGACTTGTTGTCTATTTCAATGAACCTTCCACTTGTAAATCATAGTCAAATTGAAATATGTC
The DNA here is from genome assembly GCA_016920875.1 of Columbicola columbae. Taxonomy (NCBI): domain Eukaryota; kingdom Metazoa; phylum Arthropoda; class Insecta; order Psocodea; family Philopteridae; genus Columbicola; species Columbicola columbae. The sequence continues at coordinate 1,336,170 of JADMLL010000002.1, forward strand.
CAGCAATTTGTTTTTCCCTGTCTTCTGTTTTCAAAAACAAATGCAAACAAACGCTAATTTATCATTTGATTAGTCTATGGCTTTGAAAGGGAAGCTGAACAAAGGTTACAATTTTATGTGAAAGCGGACATGCAATTCGAAAGCTTTGTTGAGCTTTGAGAGAAAATTATTTTATTCTTACCTCCTTCTACTATAAATTGGTAAAGTAAAGTATCTACCAGGTGGAAGCCTCCGTTGCACTTAGTCATCGTGACTGGTAGCCGTAGAGGTATCTATCTGGCCAGGTTCGTCTTGGATAATAGAGAAGGAAGTGCGAAGCATTGATGAGAGAAGTGTCTTAGGGCAGGAAGCCGATAGTTCGATTGGAAAAAGGGCAGACTTCCCCATGGAGTTCATTTCATAAATACTGCACACTCCCATCCAAAATTCATTTCAGAAATAATGCGCAAATGTTATTTTTTAAGTGCAGAACAAAAGCTCGACTACTCGCGGCTAGTTTTTAATTGTTACAAAAGGTAAAAGTGTATGTTTAAATGTTATGATTATAATTCACGAGTAAGAACTCTGCAAAGTAAAGTATCCCGCTATAAAACGGGCGATGATTCCAATCATATCTTTGAGAGGGGCCTTAGTTCTGTCTTCAGTCTGGCTTCATTAGCAGGAACTCGTCCCACGGCCACTCTTCCAGCAAGAACAGTGACCACGGAATATCAACTGATTTTTAAGTCCAAATGCCACGCAGTCCACCCATGATTTTGTGTAGCCTGGCTATTACTGTTTTCTTTTTTTTCCTCGTTCTCCAACATTCTCTCATTTTCTCTTTTCCTTTTGGCAGTAAATGCTCTGCCAGATTGCATCTTCAGTTTTTTTTTGAAATTTGACCATTGTAGTTTGTTATTAAGAATGTCGCGATGTGCTCTGCATGATTCATACTTCCTTTAGATCTCACTCTTTTTACACGGGTTGGGTAAGGAGAGTAGGATCTAACCTCAAACTTGGAGTATCAGTACCTGTAGTGTAGTGGTTAAGTGCCAGACTAAGAAGTTATAACCGCGAGTTCAAATCCTCCTCCCGTATCCTGTTATACCCAAGAAGGGTGAAAAAAACGAGATTAAAACTATAACTGTGTCTATAAATATGGTTCTGTTGAGAATATTTTACTAGACATTGCGTTAAAATCTGAAAAGAAAAACTTATTAGTAAAAATTGGAATTCGCTTTAAGTCGAGATTTTTTTAAGAGTTACTTTCCTTCCAGTGGTAGGGTCAATCCAAGATTTTCCATTTATTTGTTCAAGATACTTAGGAAAGTAACTTTTCAAATAAAATTCTCGAAATTTTGTTTTGTCGAAAGCTCTTAGGAGCATTTTGTACATTAACTAATAAGGAAAGTAAATATTGTTTTCTTTTTTATTTCGTTTATTTATTTTAGTGAACACTTCTCTTTATTCTACGCAACCTAATTTCATTTTTAATTTTCTTTTTGTAATGTATATTTTAATGTCCAAAGGTTTGTAAGTAACAGTAACAGTATATACATTATAGAAAATTTGGGAAATTAGATAACTGACACAACCGGTATATTATAAGCTAATTATGCTCAGACTGCGACATTATGCGAGCTACGACAAAATTTGTAAAACTGGTTAAGCTATGTCTATGTTTGTGACAAATGTTTAAAATGGTTCTATCAACTTTATGTTGTATTCGTAGATTCTGTTGAACTCTACAGTCAAATAAAATTTCATCGACATGGTTTCTACCGTTTTGATTGTCTCTTACATGCAGTCGAGGCACCTGTCCGTATCAAAATTTTTGCAAAAATTAATCACATTTATCATTAATAGCTTCAGTGAGGATTATATATATTTGCCTTATTTACGAATTTTACCATAACATATGCACTGAAGTTTTAGAGTTTATAACAGACCAAGTCGCAGACTAATAGTTAGATTGTATGGTGTTTTACAAATATATTATTTGGTACTACCATAATATTTTGAATTCATTGATTAGTTTTCTTTTTAGGTACAATAAAAATTTGGTCATAGAAAATAATCAGGTTTCTCTAACTTCTGCAATAACTTTTGACATTCCAACTTCTTTTTTAATAAGAAATCGAGGTTAAAAAAAGGTTTCTTTGAAAAATGGTTCTTAAAAAGTTATTAATTAAAAAAAAATTATTAGAGTTTTAGAAGTAAACCAAGCATGAATGATAATTTGGTCCCTGAGATTATGACTCCCTTATTTATTAAAGTTAACTTTTCTTTTAATGTCGTGATTCGCAGGGGGAAAAAATTCCTTTTGAAGTTAAATTTTATCCTCTTATCATCATTCTGTGAATAAATTTTAGCTTTTTTTGACTTTATCTTTTGCCCTCTGTTATAACTTCATTTAGTTTCTGAGGTCATGTTTCATTCGTTTATTAATATTATACTTTAATTTCTTTTCTCACCAAAGAAATCAAAATTCTTTATGCAAAAAATTTGTTAAAAAGAAAGTCGGCTTAATTATGGGTTGAAAGTCATGTCTACCAGACTACATACCTTTACTGTTAGCAATGCTTCCTTACTGTGCTGTATGTTTTTTTGACTTGTTGATAAGGGACTTTGACTTACTTATCTGTGTTATACGGGATAACATAAATAAAGGAAATAAAATAAAATATGAATGAACACAGAAAAACTTACCAAGTTATCATTACCAAAACACCTAAACTCCAACTGTATTGCTTCAACGTTTCTATCATCGCCAGTCTGCCCTGTACTGTTCCATGACGACCGCTCTTGATGAGTGCCTCTAAGCGACTAACTTTTTTTATGAAAGACTCGGTGGTGTAAACCGAGCGTATGAATAACAAGGTTGTCCTCCAATTTGGCGGTACAAGGGTCTCTTTTATGTTACTTATTTCTTTAAGTTCTTTTCTAGGGAATGCCGACTATTGTTTCTTTGTTTGTTCGTTCCATCCTCTATTTGAAATTTTTAGAAAGAACCATTTCTTAGTAATAAAGTAATTTATAAAATTGATAGTAATACATAAAGTAATTTATGTTTAGGTTGAAGCAATACATTTGGTATTTGTTATTGTTTAATGGTTTATTTCTTCGCTGTGACAAACTAACTCTGGTTCATATCATTGTGTTATCGCCCTTGGTTTGTGATACTTTTCAAAAGGACGGTAACATCTGTTAAAATTGATTTCCTCAAATTGGCCGAATTTTTCTATTAATCTCAATGACCATCGTCTCTTGTTACCAATTTTGAATTGTAAATCGCATAGGGGAAAGGTGGGATAGTTGATCCCTGTTTTGGTTTTCTTTTAATAATTCCAACTATGATAATGAAATTGATATTTTTTTCAACGAGGCATATATCTATTTTCCAGACCATTAATTATGCACCTTTGAAGACCTTCTAATTTGTCGAAGAAAGCGGCAAATCAGTTTCTTTTCAAACTGCTGCTCAAGAATCAACTATCCCACACCAGGGGTATACTTGATCCCGGCGAGTGGGTTATTTGATCCCGGAGGATCTATCATACTATCCGCCAAAGTTTCGACTAAAAATGCTTGAACTAAATTTGAAAACACAAATAAACTAAATAAACTGACTTTTAATGGGGTGTAATTGGCAATTATACAAGTACTTAGATAAAAAAAAAGTTTTGTCTTGAAAAGTTCTTTTATTTTTCTTTTCTTTCCCTAGTTGTATACTTCCATGGCATTTGAAGGCCATTAAACCTAATTCTTAAACATGAGACACAAATAAAAGAATCATAAGAGGATATTATATAGAATAAGAGAATATTTGATTCTAGGATCAAGTTCTCAATCAAGATCAGGATTCCCTATATATGAAGCGATCAACTATCCCGATGCAACCATTTTGTCGAAAATTGAAAAAAACCAGCAAGAAGTCAAGCAAATTTGTTGTGGAAACAATCGCCTTTAAATAGTTAAATAAACACAGTATTTCAGGAAAATAAGCAATAAATCGTAAGGCACAAGTATTTAAATTGTTGCGACTTATCGTGCACAGGTATAAAAAAGTTGGATTATGAGAAAAATCAAATTTTCAAATTTAAAAGCAACAAGTTATTTTTCATAAATGAGATAAACAAGATTTAGTACTCATCATGGCTGCTACCTGATGTCGCCAAGAGCGCAAAAAAATATTCCCCCCAAGCGCCAATTTTGAAGGAGGATCATGTATCCCACAGGATCAACTATCCCACCTTTCCCCTACATGGCCCGAAATTGCAAAAGAAAGGAATAGGCTCTGTTAAAAGTAATATAGGAAAAGTTGAACGAAGGCGTTGCTTTCTCGCGTTAGCCTACGTGCTTAATATTGATGAAAAGTTTTGCAGGGAAGATTTCAACAGTCACAAATCTGCCGGCTGAAAATATTATGATATATTTACCTCGAGAGGGGAGATGTTAATCAACATCAAAATGAAAGAACATAAAGGCTTTATAAAGGAAATAGAAATTAGAAACAAAGACAACCAAAAAACAATTGCAAATAGCAAAAATAGAATAATCAGAATGAATCCTAAGTACAAAACCTTAATTACTCCCTATTTACATCTATAACAAACTAATTTAAAAAACTCCAAGAAACTCAAAGAAGACTCAAAAAGACACTATGAAGGTTTAATAACATGAACAAAAAAGACGTAGAAGAATGAGAAGATCTCTCCTCTCCAATCCTCTAATTTTGTTGTAAGAGATTATGAAGGAAAATTTTTAACTTTATATTAATGTCGAAAGGCGAAATTGAATGTATTATTATTATTATTATTATTATATATATATTTACCTTGAAGGAGTTCGCAGACTATATTTACTTATTTTTTAATTGGGCTGGATAGACGTTTGTTTCCTATGTGAAAACATCAGTTTTCAACCTTGGCCGTGGTTTTGGGGTGATGTTTCCATTAAATCTTTACGAGTTCACGACTCGTTTTCAGTAATCTGTTCGCGAACAGGCAATTTTTCTCAGGACGTTTAACGTTTGACTCGTTTGGCATCAGACACGCACATGACAACAATAAATTTCCTTGGTTTTTTTCAACTTGTGATTTCGAATTCATTTAAACAGTTTTTTGTTCTACCTTCGTGATTTCTTACAGAAATGGCATTTTCCTGAACTTAAACGGTTCTATTAATTTCTTTTACAGAAGTTTGTAGAAAATACTTATATAATTTCGCTTGTTTATAGCAGCTTCACCTCTTATTTTGATTTTTACACTCAAATATACATAATTACATACATGATTTTAATATTTTTGTTTACATGTAAACATATAACTGTAACAAGTTACTGTCTTTAAAAAAGAAAAAAATGATATGTTTCTTGCTCCAAGAAACATGTACGCTTTGCTTAAATATTAATAATATTAAGCCGTGTTTTTGATTATTCACTCTCCTGTCTTCTTATCATTACTTTTTACCTACTTTATTAATATTACTATTATTTTCCACTTCTTTCATTCCTTCCCTTCTTATTATTATCTTTTGCCTCTTCTGCTTTCTCTTCTACGTTTTCATCTATATTGCTTCTTCTCTATTCTTTCTCTCCCCTATATCTTATTCCATCATATCTACTCTTATCCCAATCTTAGACTGCCCTTCCAGTCGCATCCTTTTATCCAACTCCTGTGGCTAAGACACTGGTCTGTTCCCTAGTTATTTAACACCTTTAAAGCCAGACCATCTACTTGATGTCTCACTTAGAGACACGTGACAATTAATACGGCGTAAAAAAATTATTTTGATTGAACACTCTAATCTCACTCGCACATATATTGTGCATAAAGCAATTTAGAGTGGGTCATTTGTAATTTAATGTGAGTCAGTTGTTAAAGGACATAGGGTAATTAGTCATTTTAGTACAAAGCAAAAAAGTTTCCCCCCTAATGGAAACACCACTTTACCAATGTTTATATTGATAATAGGTAGTTGTTTCCTCAAGTCGTATATTTGGAGTCGTGTTATTGTTTCTGAAGAAACTGATACGAAGATTTTTTTTTAATTTTCCATAGAAATTAAGGACTCTGGTGGGCGAGACCAAAGCTTCTGTCACGTAACGGTGGGTTGTAATTCTGAAACTGCTATAAATGCTATGCTAAAAGCCTGTCAAAATAAGAAAAGACAAATTTTATCATGACACAAAAAAAAGGAAAACTACTCAGTTCCTTACAACAAGGAGAAACACAGTAGTTGCATGTAACAAAAACACCTCCTAAATCATGTAAAAGTCACTTGCAGAAACTCGGCTTCACAGTTCAGCGTTTCAAACGATACTAAATCAGTAATTAATGCTCCACGCTTCTTCCAGCAATAATATATGTCTCATCACGTTTAACAAAACATGTTATTGTGGCCTACATGTCCTAATCTTTGTACTGGGAGCATACAGAATACAATAAGGATATGAGGAATGGGTACTCACTATTAAATCATCGTGAAAGAATGGTAAGATCAAGTCAGAGTGTGACCAGTGTGAAAATACGTCATTTATTTTGATCGGGCTTGATCCTCTCGGCCATTTCACGAACTGTCAACCCGCATAGGTGGCAGTATTACCAAAACTATAGCAACTTTTTGGTTCGTGACTAACCAAAACGCGTGTGATTGTAATAGTCATTCAACCAGAGGGTGAAGCTTTTCAAAAGTGGTTCAAATAATTTAGGACTGCATAGATGAAAGGCTTTGAAACGGGATGGGCTTGGCTTAGACCTCGAATACACGTCAAAATAAATGAGTTCAAAATGGGTCTAATAAGAGATGAAGTGAAATTTTTGCCATCGTTCTTTTTTTTTAAGATCTCAAAATGGTAGGACAGAATTTGTGGAAGAGTGAGAGGTGAAAGGTGGCAGAAAGGGTTACAAAATAGAACTTTTGAGGCAAAAGTCTCAGCGTGACGCATGACAACTTGAAAACTTTTTTTTTTGAGCATCCTGTTCTGACGTAAACAATGATTAATGTACGGCTCACGATAAATTTCAACACTTTTATAAAACGCTTAATTTTTTCCCTTTTATTTTGTTTGAGTAAAAACATGTCAAAATATTTTTTTGACCAGTTTTAAATGTTTACAGGACTTTTGAAAATTTTAAACTGATGTTATTGGAATTAAAAATATCAACCACAAATATAACAAATATAAATCATGCAAGGCCAGTATAGTTTATAAAATTATTTTTCTGTTTTAGGGAAACAATTCAAAATTTTCTGTTTTGTACTGAAAGACCTTTAAGAACTCACTTTAGCCTTTTCATTATAAACCAGTTGTTTGTGGATTCTTTTGTATCCACTAAAATAAGGGAATGGTTACGGACCCGCTAGTGGGTCACGCTGTCCACGGAACAGTCACGTGTGATCCACCATATACAATACATTATAAAAGAGATCAAATGAAGAGCTAAATGGACTATTTGGGCGCTAAGAATGTTGTAAGCTTTATCAAGAGTAGAACAATGGAGTGAACTGTAAACATTTGGAGGGACGAGAACACCCAGAAATTGATTTTAGGTACAAAAGTACTTACAAAAGTAAAGTGGGTGAAATTTTAAAAATCTAAACTTATTCACCAGGAATTTCATTTGTGGCAAAAGGTCCCACTTAAGGTCGTCCAAAAAAAGTTATTAAAAATTTAGAGAAATTTCACTTTTTGGTTATTTTTTTTGCTTGTAAATAGTATTGTATCTGTATTATACAATCATTTTAATAAGCACTTATGTTTTGTTTTTGACTTTATTGTCGCCAACTCTCTTCCTAGAACTAGCAGGTTTTTTTATAAAAATTATTTTGAAACTAAAAGACATTGATAATCCTACCTTATACCAATGAATCCTTTTGAAAGAAACCATGCAAGGATAAAGAGGAAAATGGGAAACCTCCTACTTTGACCCACAGCGTTCTAGATAAGATTTGAATATTTGTTCAAAGTAAACTAAAACTCCTTAATAAAGTGCGGTGCAAACAAAAACCAAAAAATGCACGTCTGGGGTGCAATTAAAAAAAGAGCAGCACGCAAAATTGAGCAAATGAAACCAACCTCTATGTACTTAACGCAATAGACTAGCAACTGGATTAATAACTGTTAGAACTAAATCAAAACTAACTAAACCAAAACAGGAAAGGACAAGTCGATTGTGTTTTCAACCTGAATTGTTGAAAGTATTTAGGCAAAGATACCAAAAATGGTCAAATTGCCGTTTTTATTTATTAGCGGTAACAGTAACGCTTACCATATGAGGAAACGGAAGCTAAAAGAACACTTTCTGTGGAAAATGTACAACACGTATGAATGAACGTGTTAGAGTACCAATAAAATCAAATAAAGACTACATCACACTTGAACGGTGCTTAGGCCTATACACAGAGCGACACTTGCACTTAAGCCGTGGTTTTCGTGAGTGAATGTAACAGTTGTGATCTTTTGCATATACTAAATTTAAAGTTTGTTTATCTATCTTCGTGAGTGCAGGTCAACAGTTTAAACTTTTTTTTTATTTTATGTTGTTTACGTTCACTTCCCTTATGAATTTTATGCGTAACGTGATCGTCCTTATTATATTATGAGCTATATTGGTTATTAATGGACATGAAGTGCGCATGTGTCAATCCATGTCAACACAAAAATACTCTTCTACTTCGAAGTGGTTTTTTGTCTTTTATTTGGTCTTCCTCTTTTTTAAGTGGGCTGCTGGAATGACTAATTTGGCCCATCTGTTGTTTGTAAAAGGTGTCCTGGTCATTTTTATATTATTATATTATATAAATTTCTCTTATTTCACTCTAAGAGCATTGGGGGAATAAGCACGTGTTGCACGAGATAATTTTAAATCAAATCTGTTAACCCTCACATGTTTTATGGTGTCCTGCCAGTATAAATCGTAAAAAAAATTATACACACAATCTTCTTACAATCAACAAGCTTTAAGTTAATTTTTTTAGATGATTAGAAATTAAGTAATTTTAAATTTTACCAGCAGAAAAATCATTTAGATACACTAGAACGAATAGTTACTAGATTAAATCTAAAAACGTTTTAGATTATTTTATTGAAATAAATAGTTGTGACACAAAGTGAACCCGCTTCCTGTATCGGCACCGATGGTGAAGGGCGTGACACAAGCACTCCCTAGAACGAGTTCCGTCCAATCTGCCTGTAATGCCTTTGATCCGCTTCAAAGACTACCCAAATTACAATTGCACTATGACCTTCATCAGCCGGCACCCAGGTAGGCGCGGTAGCATAAAATACAGTAAAACACAGATTCTACTCTAAACAATCGTATTAAGTATTTTGATCAACCCCAAACCGGTTTCGGAAATGAAAGTTTCCAAAATTACTCTCTTAAGAATGTTTCGTTTCTCTTCGTTATTGCCATACTTACCATTTAAATGAAACTGCCGCTTGACTCTTGGTTGCGATGCGGATGTGAGTTTATATTCTTGCCAACTAATTAACAAGTTACAGTTGAAGGTTTTGTTTAAAAATTTTACATTTGACCATTTGAATCTTTAGACAACTATAGTAACCGTGGAGGATTCTCGATACTACCCTGTCAAGCTTCTAGCTAGCCAATAGTTGTTAGGATTCGATAATTGCTGCAGCAGAAAGAGAGAAGTCAATAAAATAAGCCCGACAACACCGTTACTATTATACACCTACCTGCCATACGACAAACATAATTTTTGTGAACAAATTATTTTTCTTTAATTTTAATATGTATACATCATAACAGTCATCTATGACAAAAAATAATTAAACCTAACTATATATTATGATGATCATTTAGCACTTTTGAAAAGAGGCTTAGCATATAACCTAGAATTGAATTCATGTGTGATAAAGTCAATAATATTAGGTCTACCGGAAACTTCTGTCCATTTTTCAGGATAATACGACAGTATAAATGTATCATACCTTAACATTATGAATAACATTTAATGAGTAATATAATGTCATTATTGTTTATGAGTTATTTGTATCGGGAATGTCCGATGTTGTCAAAAAAAGGGCTTATGCCCTAACACGATCTTGAAGGTACCGTCATCGATTAAAAATGGCTGCCCAGAATGACATCAGAAAGGACAAAATTACCTAGTTGAGATTTCTCGAACCTTCTTCGGCAAGGTTTATGAAAATGTGTACCTTCATCCAAACCCTTGGATACATTATCTACTCCTTCTGTATCATTTCTTCCTTATTAGAATTCGTACAAAATACAAAGATTTAAATGAACTTCAAATCCGTCAATCAGTCAATCCGTTCTTGGTTATGCTAACATGAATCATGTTCGTTTTAGTTCATTTGCTAGGTCAGTATATTCTTCTTTTCTTTCTTCTTTTCTTCTTTTCATGGACCCGCTTATCCGTTAGGGTCGTGGGGTGAGGGAAGCAATCAAAGACTTCCAGCTGGCACGATCTTCGCTATTGACGTCAGAGAACCGGGGTTATCAGGCGGGATTCGGCTAAGGCCTTCACCCCTGAGCCACCCCTGCCGCGGACGGCCACGGGTCGCTTTCCTCCGGGCACTCCGACAGGACCCGACGAACCAGACGTTCTGGGGGGAGCCTCTGAACGTGCCCAAACCATCGGAGGATGGATCTCTCGATCCGGAGAAGAAGCGGCTCGACCTGAAGCCCCTCGCGAATGGCTGTGTTACGACACCTATCCAGCCTCGACACACCAGCCACCGCTCGGAGATACCTCATTTCGGCCGCTTTACCGGATCTGATCCTTTCGGTCATCACCCACACCTAATGACCATAAGTGAGGACAGGAACATACACGGAGCGGAAGATGCTGAGCTTTGCCTGGGTGCTCAGCTCAGCCCTCCTCACTACAGACCGCCCCAACTGTTGCATCACTGCCCCAGCCTGGGCGATCCGAGACGCGATCTCTGCGTCCGTCCTGCCATCACTTGTGAACCAGACCCCAAGGTACTTGAACTTCTCCATCTGCCCCAGCGCGGCTCCGCGAAGGCGGATGTCGCACTTAACAGGCTTCCTCGAGACCACCATCACCTCCGACTTGGTCACGCTGATCCTCATCCCGGTCTCGGCACATGCGGCATCGAAACCGTCGAGTGCCCGCTGGAGGTATCGACAGCATGGGCGGAGTTCCCCGGAAGGACGAGGTCATCCGCATGGGCAAGGAGCCCTCGAGGACCTGATGCCAGGGGTCAGGAGACTGGTCGGTCGAGGTGATAGCTTCTTCCAGGACGGAATCCACATTGACCCTCCCAAGCCTGTCCTCGACCACGAATCTGCAACGAGCCTCCAGCACCTTCGCAAAGACTTTCCCGGGGAGACTTAGCAGAGTTATGCCCCTATAATTGGAACAATCACTCCTGCTCCCTTTCTTAAAGATTGGGACAATCACCCCGGTCTGCCAATCCTCCGGTGATGTTCCTCCTGCCAGGCCACCTTAATGACGCGAGTGAGCCAAGGACTCCTCTTCCCCAGCGCCTTCAACATCTCGGGCCGGATTTCATCCACACCAGCAGCTTTGCCGCTCTTGAGCGATTTAATCGCCCGAGCGACTTCAGCCACGGTGGGACTATTTTCCGCCCCAAGTGTGGCGCCGGTTCTGCCACCCTCGGTGCCCTGAGTTGGATTGAGCAACTCCGAGAAGTACTCTCCAACGAGCAGGATGGCCCTCTCCTCAAAGAGGAGAGTGCCGTCTTTGGATTTTACCCCTCCAACGGCACCCGGATTCCTCCCTCTGAGGCGGCGGATGGTCTGCCAGAACTTTTTCCTGACAGATCCGTAGTCGGATTCAAGCTGCTCGCCGAACTCCTTCCAAGCCCGCTCCTTGGCTGGTTTCACAGCCAACTTGGAAGTCCTTCGCGCCTCAACGTACCGGCCTCGAGAGAGTTCGTCCTTCCGGTGTAACCACACCTTGAAGGCTTCCTTTTCTCTTTAATGGCCCGCCGGACCTCCGGGTCTCCCCACCACGGAGTCCGCCTGCAGCCACCGGCCGCCACGCCAAGCCGCTTCACCCCACAAGCTGCCTCCGTGGATTCGGTGACGGCTGTTTTAAACAGACGCCATTCCTCCTCCACTTCGGCCACGAGCGGTGGAAGTTGCTGGAATCTATCCCTTATGTGGTGCGCAAAAGATTCCCGAACCTCTTCGTTCGTGAGCTTCTCCCACATCACACGAGTCGGTACTCCGACCGCGCGCTTCTGTGGTTTCGGCCCCGTCCCGTCCAGGTTGAGCTCACACCACCAGATGATGGTCGGTTGACAGCTCAGCCCCTCTCATAACCCTCACGTCGCACACGATCCGCCTCGCACACATCGGCACCATGACTAAGTCTATGATAGACTTCTGCCCAAGCGTGTCACGGTACCAAGTGTACTTGTGGACGTCCCTGTGCTGGAAGAAGGTGTTCATGATCGCCAGGCCATGGGCACAGCCGAAATCCAACAACCTCTTCCCGTTCGGGTTATAGTCGGGGTCGCCGTTCCTCCCCACCACGCCCCTCCACGTCTCAGAGTCGTTCCCCACATGGGCGTTGAAGTCCCCCATCAGGATATAATTGTCCGCTTTAGCCGCTACTTTCATAGCGGCTTCCACGTCCAACAGGAAGGCGGTATACTCTGACTGGTCGTTAGGTGCGTACACCTGCAGAACAGCCAGAGTTGACGTCTTCAACTGAAGCGTCAGTACCGCCATCCTTCCCCAACGGGGTCCATTCAATCACCCGGTCCGACAGCCGGGGCTCGTGAGTATCCCACCCGCCTGCGGCACCATTGCAGGTCGACTCCGGAGCAGAAGAGCTTCCATCCGTCGGGAAGATCCACGGTCTCGGAGCCCTTTTCTTGGTGGAACACCAGGATATCCAAACGATACCTCTAGGCTCCTCCACCAGTTCCAGGCGCTTCTCCACCGTCAGCGAGAAAACATTCCAAGTTCCGGTCCTAAGTCGCAGTCGTCGTCCAGTTTTCCGTCCCATATTGCCCCCTCGGGCATTGCGCCTTACCCCACGATCCCTAAAACGGAAGGCGAGTCCATTGTTAGATCTACCCATTTCGTAGAGGTTCAAAGGGGAGATGGGAGTCCACCCAGGCAGTGTCCCCTGTACCTGGGTAAGGCTACTTACTCGGGAGGGCGCCAGGTATCCCCGAGGCTCCGTTCACGACACAACTCCCTTGTGCACCCCATCAGCACGGGTCGCCTAACACCTTAGGGTTGGGAGGCTGATTGCAGTGTGAAACCACTGGGCGGTGGGGTCGCCACATCCCTACGCCAGTCAGTATATTCACTGATAAAACGAGAGATCCAAAAAAGCCAAATAAATATGTACAAACTTGTTCACACTTGGTGTAACATCATTGGTCAGAAATTTCCGGTAGACCTAATAATAATATACAGTTACATTGTATATCCTGCTCAGGTATTACTAAAACACATTCATCAACACAAAAGCATAGCTTAACTTATATAGGAGAAGATGAAACATGGACAAGATATAAAAAACGTTTCAATTTTTTGAAAATAAAAAACCCGAGATTACATGAAAGTCAAGGAATAAAAGGGCGAACTGTGAAGAGAGAAGAAAGAAGGAACAGAAAGAGCACTTGAAAATATATTGATTCAAAGAAAAGAAAAAAAGGGGAAATTCCAAAGAGTAAACAACGTAGTTCTTGAACAACCGAAACTATCATCCACGATGATTTAAGTATCATTATTATTATTATTATTATTATTATTATTATTATTATTATTATTATTATTATTATAGACCATAGAAATTATTAAAGTTCACTGAATATTTGAAAAAATTTGTTATTTCAGTCAAAGTTCTATATCACCTTTGACTGTCCTTCAGTATTAAGCCTAAATCTTCTGGTTTTAATTAAGAATCTTTATAATCAAAATTATCTAATCTGGAAAATCCACCTAGTTAATGTTTTAAAAGAATTCAAGCCGTGGTTTTGGTCACATCAGAAACTTTGTGTTTTTGAATCTTGCAGAGTACTACAGTCGATTTTTACTGTAACCAGTTACCAACTTAGCTCAGGTATCTGTCAAATATTCCTCCGTCTGCGATTTTGTCAGATCTCAAAAAACTTCGCATTTCTGCTGATTCGTGCCATGAATATTAATTTAAAGATCCGTGCAAGTCTTAACAGAGTTCCGAGACTTGAATGCTTGAGGTATTTAGGAGCCAGGCTTTCTTTTTATAAATTGACCAAGGTCTCTACTCACAGTTTTAGCGAAATAAGAATCTCATTTGGAAGGAATTGAAGCTATCGAAAGCTTTGGCAAATTTGGAAATGCTAGTCTCATGAATTCTAATTTTTACATTTCTACTAGGTTTCCTGGGTTTAGATCAAATATTTATTTAAGATAAACAAATTAAAAAATTTCCTGGTAATTGTTTGGAAATTTTTGAAAATAATTTAAAAGGAAAAACTAGTCTAGTTTTTCCTTTAGAGTCCTTTTTAATAATCCAGGATTTTTCCAGAAAAGGTGTAGCATAATGATAAATCAGAACACAACAGGAATAGTACAAACTATATAAACCTCCTCTTCACTCCAACCGAAAGGTGATATACCTCTTGAACCATCTGTAAAAAGGCTGGATCATCAAAAAGGATAGAAATCAAATGATAGAATGAAAATATTCTCTTCGCGATCAATATTTGCCAAATTACGTTACGCATGACATATGTATAAAATCTCTTTTGGGATCCATCCCAAATTTTAATTCTAAATCGTATTATTAGAGACGTGAGTCGAGAAAACGTGTCTTCCACGTTTTGCTTCTACCACAAAAATTGACCTCATGCCTCCAACTAGGGAATTTTACGTCTAAGATAGTTCTACTTTGGGAGTTAGACCAGTGATTTTCAATCTTTTTTTCGTCACACCACAACTTTTAATAATATAAAAATTTGGCGGCACACTGACAATTAAATCAGTAATTGTCAACCTTACTTACTTAGCATAAAGTATGCCATTATGATAAGAGTATACAGCGATAGTAGAGTACTGTATTCATTTTAGTTGTCGAAATCCTTTAAATGCAGACGAACTTCATCTTAAGTTCTGCTTTCTATATTTCTTCTCAATGCATAGCCACGCATCGGAATACGTCCTCTACAAATCTCTTCCGCTATTTTACTGTATAGATCCGTAAAATTTGGCGGTAGACTTCAAGAATCAGTGGTTGAAAATCACAGTTAGGCCGTCTTTTTAAATTTCAATTGAGGGAAAATTATCCTGTGTTATGACGCCTGAGATCAGTGTAGCAAAACTTGCTCTCATCCTTAAGTAGCGGAGAACAATAATACTCAGACCAAAATAGTGCAAGTTCCAAACAATCAAAATGTCACAAAATCATCACCTCTCATCTTAATTTTTAAGACAAAATCTAAAGTTTGTTCTTCTACGTAAACGTTAGGTCGGTTTTAAAATTTCCAAAATCCGAAAAACCTTTGCACCGGAATTATTTGAAGAGAGAAACTGAAACCAAAGTAGAAAACGAATGGAAAGCTAACTGCAGTAGACACATTTTTAAATAATGAGTTTTGGTCAACTTTGGGGTAGGAAACAAGCAGTAAATATAAACAGCCTCAGGGCGAAACAGATCTGGTGGTGAAGGTTATTGATGTAATGAATTACAGTGAAAGAATGAGAACCATTGTTTCGAAAGGGAGTTTCCATTTACAACTTGCAAAAGTATTCCTTCATCGTATTTGATATGAGAAAAATTTTTTTCTCTCCCAAATTGTTTTCTCGAATTACGCCAAAATGAAAATATATACTGCTTGACCCTATAAATATATCTATAGTATATACCAGTTGTGTCCCAAACTTTTTGCCTTCCCTTTTTAATTATTATTTTGTTCTTGTTTTGTTTTATATTGTTCTTAGTTTGTAGAGGAAAATTTAAAGGTTAAATGCATTGAAGTAAATTTTCTAAGTATTTGCGGGAGTTTGTGGTGTAGTGGTTAAATGTCAGACTAAGTTATATTCCCGAGTTCAAATCCTCCTCCTGTATCTTGTTATACCCAAAAAGGTGAAAACAGGATTAAAACTCAATTATACCTATAAAATTTTTAACTACTGTATAACTAAGTTTTTGAACCACATTAAAACAAGTTATACACAACGCTGCGACTACAAGTGACAAATTCACGAGAAAAAAGTTTTGTCAATGTTCACTTATAAAAGGTATTCAGCAACTTCTGCAGGGTATTTCGAGAATCTTTTGGCGATTGTTTGTCTCTAAACTCGTATAATTTATTTTATAATAGTTTTCAGGACAAATTAATTAACTCTTACAATTGTAGTATTTTATATCTTAAAACAGGGGCAAACAACCCGCTGCTCGTTAAACATGTTTATGCGGCCCGCCAAGAATTTCTAAATTGAATTTATATTATCGACTTTCTCCCATTGATATATATCGATTTATGTTTTAGAATTAATCATAATAAAATTATAGTAAATACTACGCCGAAACTATTTTTTGTGACGAGTTACTCACTTGTCGGCGACTTGTTCAAACATAATACGAACGCGTGTTTGTGTTTGTTCCTCTCACACAATCTTAACTAGCAAAGTTAACCAGCAGTTTTAGCAATTTTTGTATTTTATGAAAGGCGTCAGTGCGATATTATTGTCAAAAAGATAAGTTAATATTACAGTTTTTTTTTATTCGAAATTAGGTTTTCCTAAAAATTTGTACGGGCCTCCTACTTTAGTTCCTACTTCATGTGCGGCCCAAAAAGTTTTAAAATTTAAATGGCCCTTTGATTAAAAGGTTGCTCATCCCTGTCTTATAATTATATTTCTTCAGTTGGAGATTAGATGTTCTTATTTGAAACGAACCGAAGGCTTCATTTTTGACATTATTTCAAACTTGAGAATCATAGGACTAGAACCAATTGATTTTCAAGAATAATGCACACTTTCATCAAGAGTTTATAAATAAACTGATAAAATTTCATAAATAATTTTCACACGTATGGAGTACTCATTTCACAAATAACGCTTAAGCTAATTAAATGTTATTTTTATATTAATTAAAAGAATAAAACAGGCGTTAATCACTAGCACTCAATTGTTATAATTTTATAGGCGTATGAATTGATATATGTATCTTAAAATGTTACAATTTTAAGTTACGAGTAAGAAAATCATACAATTCTGCTGTGTTTCCAGTTGGGTGTTCGTTCGCGTAAAAAGCCTCGTGTGGAGGAAGTAAGCAAATTTTATACGAAATTTTATATATACTGGAAAATGAGCGTGACGCACATATCAGAATAACGTTAATAGTAAATTCTTTTAGCTCCTTGGAACAAGACGAAGTCGAGAGGAATTTTATGTCAACTGCGGAAGTAGGCCGCGGTTTCGAAGTCTTATCAGACTTCATTAACTGCTCCTGTCGGTTCTTGATGATTTTTACATGTGAGTTTTCACCGTCACATTCCACGTGGTTTAACGACTTAAACCACCTATACCACCTCTTTTTCACTTTTTCCTGCCATTAATCCATAATTCTCTTTCTTTGTTTCTAATGCCCAAAAACTTGCCATGCCTTGAAAATTTTTCTAGCTCACGAGTTATTTATTACAGAAATTTATTTATTTACTATAGCCAAGTGTCGCTCTAGTAAAATAAAAAATTTTAATGATTTCATTTTGTTTATACTATTTATGTATCATTTTTAGTGTTTTATATTTCTTTACATTGAGCTTTTTAATTTATTAGGCATTATTATTTAAAATTCTTAAATTATTATTTAAAATCGCATGGTGGCTGCAATGACGTTCC
>JADMLL010000002.1:1354076-1371253 GCA_016920875.1 Columbicola columbae
GACATTGACTGGCCAATCACGCAGTTCTTCACGGGACATGGGAACTTTGGCAGCTACTTCCACCGGGTGAAGAAACTCGAAAAGCAATGTGTCAGACTGCAAGGCAGGAAGATACGCCCGAACACGTCTGGGATGAGTGCCCCTCTGGGAGAAGAGAGGAACCTTCTCCGGCAAAACCTGGGGAAAAGTGGAGTACTGGGACCTAGCAAAGGAAATGCTAACCTCTAGCAGGACCTGGAACGTCATTGCAGCCACCATGCGATTTTAAATAATAATTTAAGAATTTTAAATAATAATGCCTAATAAATTAAAAAGCTCAATGTAAAACACTAAAAATGATACATAAATAGTATAAACAAAATGAAATCATTAAAATTTTTTATTTTACTAGAGCGACACTTGGCTATAGTAAATAAATAAATTTCGTAAAATTGTAAATAATCTAGAAAAAAAATTGTAAATAAGCTAGAAAAATTTTCAAGGCAGATGGCAAGTTTTTGGGCATTAGAAACAAAGAAAGAGAATTATGGATTAATGGCAGGAAAAAGTGAAAAAAGAGTGGTATAGGTGGCTTAAGTCGTTAAACCACGTGGAATGTGACGGTGAAAACTCACATGTAAAAATCATCAAGAACCGACAGGAGCAGTTAATGAAGTCTGATAAGACTTCGAAACCGCGGCCTACTTCCGCAGTTGACATAAAATTCCTCTCGACTTCGTCTTGTTCCAAGGAGCTAAAAGAATTTACTATTAACGTTATTCTGATATGTGCGTCACGCTCATTTTCCAGTATATATAAAAATTTCGTATAAAAATTTGCTTACTCCTCTGTACACGAGGCTTTTTTTTACGCGAACGAACACCCAACTGGAAACACAGCAGAATTGTATGATTTTCTTACTCGTAACTTAAAATTGTAACATTTTAAGATACATATATCAATTCATACGCCTATAAAATTATAACAATTGAGTGCTAGTGATTAACCTGTTTTATTCGTTTTAATTAATATAAAAATAACATTTAATTAAAGCGTTATTTGTGAAATGAGTACTCCATACGTGTGAAAATTATTTATGAAATTTTATCAGTTTATTTATAAACTCTTGATGAAAGTGTGCATTATTCTTGAAAATCAATTGGTTCTAGTCCTATGATTCTCAAGTTTGAAATAATGTCAAAAATGAAGCCTTCGGTTCGTTTCAAATAAGAACATCTAATCTCCAACTGAAGAAATATAATTATAAGACAGGGATGAGCAACCTTTTAAAGGGCCAATTTAAATTTTAAAACTTTTTGGGCGCCGCACATGAAGTAGGAACTAAAGTAGGAGGCCCGTACAAATTTTTAGGAAAACCCTAATTTCGAATAAAAACTGTAATATTAACTTATCTTTTTGACAATAATATCGCACTGACGCCTTTCATAAAATACAAAAATTGCTAAAACTGCTGGTTAACTTTGCTAGATTATTGTGAGAGGAACAAACACAAACACGCGTTCGTATTGCATGTTTGAACAAGTCGCCGACAAGTGAGTAACTCGTCACAAAAATAGTTTCGTGTTATTTACTATAATTTTATTATGATTAATTCTAAAACATAAATCGATATATATCAATGGGAGAAAGTCGATAATATAAATTCAATTTAGAGGCGGGCCATAAACATGTTTAACGAGCAGCGGGTTGTTTGCCCTGTTTTAAGATATAAAATACTACAATTGTAAGAGTTAATTAATTTGTCCTGAAAACTATTATAAAATAAATTAGTTTAGAGACAAACAATCGCCAAAAGATTCTCGAAATACCCTGCAGAAGTTGCTGAATACCTTTTATAAGTGAACATTGACAAAACTTTTTTCTCGTGAATTTGTCACTTGTAGTCGCAGCGTTGTGTATAACTTGTTTTAATGTGGTTCAAAAACTTAGTTATACAGTAGTTAAAAATTTTATAGGTATAATTGAGTTTTAATCCCGTTTTTCACCTTTTTTTGGGTATAACAAGATACAGGAGGAGGATTTGAACTCGGGACTATAACTTCTTAGTCTGACATTTAACCACTACACCACAAACTCCCGCAAATACTTAGAAAATTTACTTCAATGCATTTAACCTTTAAATTTTCCTCTACAAACTAATAAAAACAAAACAAGAACAAAATAATAATTAAAAAGGGGTCCTAAGGCAAAAAAGTTTGGGACACAACTGGTATATACTATAGATATATTTATAGGGTCAAGCAGTATATATTTTCATTTTGGCGTAATTCGAAAAACAATTTGGGAGAGAAAAAAATTTTTCTCATATCAAATACGATGAAGGAATACTTTTGCAAGTTGTAAATGGAAACTCCCTTTCGAAACAATGGTTCTCATTCTTTCACTGTAATTCATTACATCAATAACCTTCACCACCAGATCTGTTTCGCCCTGGGCTGTTTATATTTACTGCTTTTCCTACCCCAAAGTTGACCAAAAACTCATTATTTAAAAAAATGTGTCTACTGCAGTTAGCTTTCCATTCGTTTTCTACTTTGGTTTCAGTTTCTCTCTTCAAATAATTCCGGTGCAAAGGTTTTTCGGATTTTGGAAATTTTAAAAACCTATTACTAAAATTAAAAAGATGAGAGATGATTGATTGTGACATTTTGATTGTTTGGAACTTGCACTATTTTGGTCTGAGTATTATTGTTCTCCGCTACTTAAGGATGAGAGCAAGTTTTGCTACACTGATCTCAGGCGTCATAACACAGGATAATTTTCCCTCAATTGAAATTTAAAAAGACGGCCTAACTGTGATTTTCAACCACTGATTCTTGAAGTCTACCGCCAAATTTTACGGATCTATACAGTAAAATAGCGGAAGAGATTTGTAGAGGACGTATTCCGATGCGTGGCTATGCATTGAGAAGAAATATAGAAAGCAGAACTTAAGATGAAGTTCGTCTGCATTTAAAGGATTTCGACAACTAAAATGAATACAGTACTCTACTATCGCTGTATACTCTTATCATAATGGCATACTTTATGCTAAGTAAGTAAGGTTGACAATTACTGATTTAATTGTCAGTGTGCCGCCAAATTTTTATATTATTAAAAGTTGTGGTGTGACGAAAAAAAGATTGAAAATCACTGGTCTAACTCCCAAAGTAGAACTATCTTAGACGTAAAATTCCCTAGTTGGAGGCATGAGGTCAATTTTTTGTGGTAGAAGCAAAACGTGGAAGACACGTTTCTCGACTCACGTAATAATACGATTTAGAATTAAAATTTGGGATGGATCCCAAAAGAGATATACATATGTCATGCGTAACGTAATTTGGCAAATATTGATCGCGAAGAGAATATTTTCATTCTATCATTTGATTTCTATCCTTTTTGATGATCCAGCCTTTTTACAGATGGTTCAAGAGGTATATCACCTTTCGGTTGGAGTGAAGAGGAGGTTTATATAGTTTGTACTATTCCTGTTGTGTTCTGATTTATCATTATGCTACACCCTTTTTCTGGAAAAAATCCTGGATTATTAAAAAAAAAGGACTCTAAAGGAAAAACTAGACTAGTTTTTTTCCCTTTAAATTATTTTCCAAAAAATTTCCAAACAATTACCAGGAAATTTTCTTAATTTGTTTATCTTAAATAAATATTTGATCTAAACCCAGGAAACCTAGTAGAAATGTAAAAATTAGAATTCATGAGACTAGCATTTCCAAATTTGCCAAAGCTTTCGATAGCTTCAATTCCTTCCAAATGAGATTCTTATCTTCGCTAACACTGTGAGTAGAGACCTTTGGTCAAATTTATAAAAAGAAAGCCTGGCTCCTAAATACCTCAAGCATTCAAGTCTCTGTTAAGACTTGCACGGATCTTTAAATTTATTCATGGCACGAATCAGCAGAAATGCGAAGTTTTTGAGATCTGACAAAATCGCAGACGGAGGAATATTTGACAGATACCTGAGCTAAGTTGGGTAACTGGTTACAGTAAAAATCGAGTGTAGTACTTTCTGCAAGATTCACACATTTCTGATGTGACCAAAACCACGGCTGAATTCTTTTAAAACATTAACTAGGTGGATTTTCCAGATTAGATAATTTTGATTATAAAGATTCTTAATTAAAACCAGAAGATTTGGCTTAATACTGAAGGACAGTCAAAGGTGATATAGAACTTTGACTGAAATAACAAATTTTTTCAAATATTCAGTGAACTTTAATAATTTCTATGGTCTATAATAATAATAATAATAATAATAATAATAATAATAATAATAATAATAATAATAATAATAATAATGATACTTAAATCATCGTGGATGATAGTTTCGGTTGTTCAAGAACTACGTTGTTTACTCTTTGGAATTTCCCCTTTTTTTTCTTTCTTTTGAATCAATATATTTTCAAGTGCTCTTTCTGTTCCTTCTTTCTTCTCTCTTCGCCCTTTTATTCCTTGACTTTCATGTAATCTCGGGTTTTTATTTTCCAAAAATTGAAACGTTTTTTATATCTTGTCCATGTTTCATCTTCTCCTATATAAGTTAAGCTATGCTTTTGTGTTGATGAATGTGTTTTAGTAATACCTGAGCAGGATATACAATGTAACTGTATATTATTATTAGGTCTGAAAATTTCTGACCAATGATGTTACACCAAGTGTGAACAAGTTTGTACATATTTATTTGGCTTTTGGATCTCGTTTTATCAGTGAATATACTGACCCTGGCGTAGGGATGTGGCGACCCCACCGTGGTTTCACACTGCAATCAGCCTCCCAACCCTAAGGTGTTAGGCGACGTGCTGATGGGGTGCGTGGCACAAGGAGTTGTGTCGTGAACGGAGCCTCGGGGATACCTGGCGCCCTCCCCGAGTAAGTAGCCTTACCCAGGTACAGGGGACACTGCCTGGGTGGACTCCCATCTCCCCTTTGAACCTCTGAAATGGGTAGATCTAACAATGGACTCGCCATCCGTTTTAGGGATCGTGGGGTAAGGCGCAATGCCCGAGGGGGCAATATGGGACGGAAAACTGGACGACGACTGCGACTTAGGACCGGAACTTGGAATGTTTTCTCGCTGACGGTGGAGAAGCGCCTGGAACTGGTGGAGGGGCTAGAGGTATCGTTGGATATCCTGGTGTCTCCTCCACCAAGAACTCCGAGACCGTGGATCTTCCCGACGGATGGAAGCTCTTCTGCTCCGGAGTCGACCCTGCAATGGTGCCGCAGGCGGGTGTGGGGATACTCACGAGCCCCCGGCTGTCGGACCGGGTGATTGAATGGACCCCGTTGGGGAAGGATGGCGGTACTGACGCTTCGTTGAAGACGTCAACTCTGGCTGTTCTGCAGGTGTACGCACCTAACGACCAGTCAGAGTATACCGCCTTCCTGTTGGACGTGGAAGCCGCTATGAAAGTAGCGGCTAAAGCGGACAATTATATCCTGATGGGGACTTCAACGCCCATGGGGAACGACTCTGAGACGTGGAGGGGCGTGGTGGGGAGGAACGGCGACCCCGACTGTAACCCGAACGGGGAGAGGTTGTTGGATTTCGGCTGTGCCCATGGCCTGGCGATCATGAACACCTTCTTCCAGCACAGGGACGTCCACAAGTACACTTGGTACCGTGACACGCTTGGGCAGAAGTCTATCATAGACTTAGTCATGGTGCCGATGTGTGCGAGGCGGATCATCGTGCGACGTGAGGGTTATGAGAGGGGCTGAGCTGTCAACCGACCATCATCTGGTGGTGTGCGAGCTCAACCTGGACGGGGCCGAAACCACAGAAGCGCGCGGTCGGAGTACCGACTCGTGTGATGTGGGAGCTCCAGAACGAAGAGGTTCGGGAATCTTTGCGCACCACATAAGGGATAGATTCCAGCAACTTCCACCGCTCGTGGCCGAAGTGGAGGAATGGCGTCTGTTTAAAACAGCCGTCACCGAATCCGCGGAGGCAGCTTGTGGGGTGAAGCGGCGGCGTGGCGGCCGGTGGCTGCAGGCGGACTCCGTGGTGGGGAGACCCGGAGGTCCGGCGGGCCATTAAAGAGAAAAAGGAAGCCTTCAAGGTGTGGTTACACCGGAAGGACGAACCTCTCGAGGCCGGTACGTTGAGGCGCGAAGGACTTCAAGTTGGCTGTGAAAGCAGCCAAGGAGCGGGCGGAGGAGTTCGGCGAGCAGCTTGAATCCGACTACGGATCTGCCAGGAAAAAGTTCTGGCAGACCATCCGCCGCCTCAGAGGAGGAATCCGGGTGCCGTTGGAGGGTAAAATCCAAAGACGGCACTCTCCTCTTTGAGGAGAGGCCATCCTGCTCGTTGGAGAGTACTTCTCGGAGTTGCTCAATCCAACTCAGGGCACGAGGGTGGGGCCGGCGCCACACTTGGGGCGGAAAATAGTCCCACCGTGGCTGAAGTCGCTCGGGCGATTAAATCGCTCAAGAGCGGCAAAGCTGCTGGTGGATGAAATCCGGCCGAGATGTTGAAGGCGCTAGGGGAAGGGGAGTCCTTGGCTCACTCATTAAGGTGGCCTGGCAGGGAGGAACATCACGGAGGATTGGCAGACCGGGGTGATTGTCCCAATCTTTAAGAAAGGGCAGGAGTGATTGTTCCAATTATAGGGGCATAACTCTGCTAAGTCTCCCGGGAAAGTCTTTGCGAAGGTGCTGGAGGCTCGTTGCAGATCGTGGTCGAGGACAGGCTTGGGAGGGTCAATGTGGAGTGGAAGAAGCACGACCGACCAGCTCCTGACCCTGAAGCTCATCGAGGGGTCCTGGGAGTACGCCCGACCAGTCTTTGCGTGTTTCATCGACTTGGAAAAGGTACGACCGGGTCCCTCGCGGCAGACTCTGGAGAGTCCTCCAGACATATGGCATCGGTGGTTCCCTCTTGAGGCCATCGGGTCATTGTACGGGGATGCAGGAGCTGCGTTAGGGTAAATGGCGTCACGTCGGAGACGTGTCCGTTGGACTCCGCCAAGGGTGCATGCTGTCGCCTCCTTTTCATAATTTATATGGATTGGATGCTACAGTGCAGCCGAGAAGTGATGTTTCAGATATGGGGACCTGGAGGTGGGGCATCTTGCTTATGCGGATGACCTCGTCCTTCTGGGATCCACCCAGTCTGAACTCCAGCGGGCACTCGACGGTTTCGATGCCGCATGTGCCGAGCCGGGATGAGGATCAGCGTGACCAAGTCGGAGGTGGGTGGTCTCGAGGAAGCCTGTTAAGTGCATCCGCCTGCGGAGCCGCGCTGGGGCAGATGGAGAAGTTCAAGTACCTTGGGGTCTGGTTCACAAGTGATGGCAGGACGGACGCAGAGATCGTCTCGGATCGCCCAGGCTGGGGCAGTGATGCAACAGTTGGGGCGGTCTGTAGTGAGGAGGGCTGAGCTGAGCACCCAGGCAAAGCTCAGCATCTTCCGCTCCGTGTATGTTCCTGTCCTCACTTATGGTCATTAGGTGTGGGTGATGACCGAAAGGATCAGATCCCGGGTACAAGGCCGAAATGAGGTATCTCGAGCGGTGGTGTGTCGAGGCTGGATAGGTGTCGCAACACAGCCATTCGCGAGGGGCTTCAGGTCGAGCCGCTTCTTCTCCGATCGAGATCCATCCTCCGATGGTTTGGGCACGTTCAGAGCTCCCCAGAACGTCTGGTTCGTCGGGTCCTGTCAGGTGGAGGAAAGCGACCCCGTGGCCGTCCGCGGCAGGGGGCTCAGGAAGTGAAGCCGAATCCCGCCTGATAACCCCGTTCTCTGACTTAGCGGAAGATCGTGCCAGCTGGAAGTCTTTGATTGCTTCCTCACCCCGACCCTAACGGATAAGCGGGTCCATGAAAAGAAGAAAAGAAGAAAGAAAAGAAGAATATACTGACCTAGCAAATGAACTAAAACGAACATGATTCATGTTAGCATAACCAAGAACGGATTGACTGATTGACGGATTTGAAGTTCATTTAAATCTTTGTATTTTGTACGAATAAGGAAGAAATGATACAGAAGGAGTAGATAATGTATCCAAGGGTTTGGATGAAGGTACACATTTTCATAAACCTTGCCGAAGAAGGTTCGAGAAATCTCAACTAGGTAATTTTGTCCTTTCTGATGTCATTCTGGGCAGCCATTTTTAATCGATGACGGTACCTTCAAGATCGTGTTAGGGCATAAGCCCTTTTTTTGACAACATCGGACATTCCCGATACAAATAACTCATAAACAATAATGACATTATATTACTCATTAAATGTTATTCATAATGTTAAGGTATTTATACTGTCGTATTATCCTGAAAATGGACTGACTTTTATCACACATGAATTCAATTCTAGGTTATATGCTAAGCCTCTTTTCAAAAGTGCTAAATGATCATCATAATATATAGTTAGGTTTAATTGTCATAGATGACTGTTATGATGTATACATATTAAAATTAAAGAAAAATAATTTGTTCACAAAAATTATGTTTGTCGTATGGCAGGTAGGTGTATAATAGTAACGGTGTTGTCGGGCTTATTTTATTGACTTCTCTCTTTCTGCTGCAGCAATTATCGAATCCTAACAACTATTGGCTAGCTAGAAGCTTGACAGGGTAGTATCGAGAATCCTCCACGGTTACTATAGTTGTCTAAAGATTCAAATGGTCAAATGTTTTTAAACAAACCTTCAACTGTAACTTGTTAATTAGTTGGCAAGAATATAAACTCATCCGCATCGCAACCAAGAGTCAAGCGGCAGTTTCATTTAAATGGTAAGTATGGCAATAACGAAGAGAAACGAAACATTCTTAAGAGAGTAATTTTGGAAACTTTCATTTCCGAAACCGGTTTGGGGTTGATCAAAATACTTAATACGATTGTTTAGAGTAGAATCTGTGTTTTACTGTATTTTATGCTACCGCGCCTACCTGGGTGCCGGCTGATGAAGGTCATAGTGCAATTGTAATTTGGGTAGTCTTTGAAGCGGATCAAAGGCATTACAGGCAGATTGGACGGAACTCGTTCTAGGGAGTGCTTGTGTCACGCCCTTCACCATCGGTGCCGATACAGGAAGCGGGTTCACTTTTGTGTCACAACTATTTATTTCAATAAAATAATCTAAAACGTTTTTAGATTTAATCTAGTAACTATTCGTTCTAGTGTATCTAAATGATTTTTCTGGTAAAATTTAAAATTACTTAATTTCTAATCATCTAAAAAAAACTTAACTTAAAGCTTGTTGATTGTAAGAAGATTGTGTGTATAATTTTTTTTACGATTTATACTGGCAGGACACCATAAAACATGTGAGGGTTAACAGATTTGATTTAAAATTATCTCGTGCAACACGTGCTTATTCCCCCAATGCTCTTAGAGTGAAATAAGAGAAATTTATATAATATAATAATATAAAAACCAGGACACCTTTTACAAACAACAGATGGGCCAAATTAGTCATTCCAGCAGCCCACTTAAAAAGAGGAAGACCAAATAAAAGACAAAAACCACTTCGAAGTAGAAGTATTTTGTGTTGACATGGATTGACACATGCGCACTATCCATTAATAACCAATATAGCTCATAATATAATAAGGACGATCACGTTACGCATAAAATTCATAAGGGAAGTGAACGTAAACAACATAAAATAAAAAAAGTTTAAACTGTTGACCTGCACTCACGAAGATAGATAAACAAACTTTAAATTTAGTATATGCAAAAGATCACAACTGTTACATTCACTCACGAAAACCACGGCTTAAGTGCAAGTGTCGCTCTGTGTATAGGCCTAAGCACCGTTCAAGTGTGATGTAGTCTTTATTTGATTTTATTGGTACTCTAACACGTTCATTCATACGTGTTGTACATTTTCCACAGAAAGTGTTCTTTTAGCTTCCGTTTCCTCATATGGTAAGCGTTACTGTTACCGCTAATAAATAAAAACGGCAATTTGACCATTTTTGGTATCTTTGCCTAAATACTTTCAACAATTCAGGTTGAAAACACAATCGACTTGTCCTTTCCTGTTTTGGTTTAGTTAGTTTTGATTTAGTTCTAACAGTTATTAATCCAGTTGCTAGTCT
The DNA here is from genome assembly GCA_016920875.1 of Columbicola columbae. Classification (NCBI taxonomy): domain Eukaryota; kingdom Metazoa; phylum Arthropoda; class Insecta; order Psocodea; family Philopteridae; genus Columbicola; species Columbicola columbae. The sequence goes on from JADMLL010000002.1 coordinate 1,364,120, forward strand.
ATTGCGTTAAGTACATAGAGGTTGGTTTCATTTGCTCAATTTTGCGTGCTGCTCTTTTTAATTGCACCCCAGACATTTTTGGTTTTTGTTTGCACCGCACTTTATTAAGAGTTTTAGTTTACTTTGAACAAATATTCAAATCTTATCTAGAACGCTGTGGGTCAAAGTAGGAGGTTTCCCATTTTCCTCTTTATCCTTGCATGGTTTCTTTCAAAAGGATTCATTGGTATAAGGTAGGATTATCAATGTCTTTTAGTTTCAAAATAATTTTTATAAAAAAACCTGCTAGTTCTAGGAAGAGAGTTGGCGACAATAAAGTCAAAAACAAAACATAAGTGCTTATTAAAATGATTGTATAATACAGATACAATACTATTTACAAGCAAAAAAAATAACCAAAAAGTGAAATTTCTCTAAATTTTTAATAACTTTTTTTGGACGACCTTAAGTGGGACCTTTTGCCACAAATGAAATTCCTGGTGAATAAGTTTAGATTTTTAAAATTTCACCCACTTTACTTTTGTAAGTACTTTTGTACCTAAAATCAATTTCTGGGTGTTCTCGTCCCTCCAAATGTTTACAGTTCACTCCATTGTTCTACTCTTGATAAAGCTTCTTCTTACGCAAATAGTCCATTTAGCTCTTCATTTGATCTCTTTTATAATGTATTGTATATGGTGGATCACACGTGACTGTTCCGTGGACAGCGTGACTGGGTCCGTAACCATTCCCTTATTTTAGTGGATACAAAAGAATCCACAAACAACTGGTTTATAATGAAAAGGCTAAAGTGAGTTCTTAAAGGTCTTTCAGTACAAAACAGAAAATTTTGAATTGTTTCCCTAAAACAGAAAAATAATTTTATAAACTATACTGGCCTTGCATGATTTATATTTGTTATATTTGTGGTTGATATTTTTAATTCCAATAACATCAGTTTAAAATTTTCAAAAGTCCTGTAAACATTTAAAACTGGTCAAAAAAATATTTTGACATGTTTTTACTCAAACAAAATAAAAGGGAAAAAATTAAGCGTTTTATAAAAGTGTTGAAATTTATCGTGAGCCGTACATTAATCATTGTTTACGTCAGAACAGGATGCTCAAAAAAAAAAGTTTTCAAGTTGTCATGCGTCACGCTGAGACTTTTGCCTCAAAAGTTCTATTTTGTAACCCCTTTCTGCCACCTTTCACCTCTCACTCTTCCACAAATTCTGTCCTACGAGATCTTAAAAAGAACGATGGCAAAAATTTCACTTCATCTCTTATTAGACCCATTTTGAACTCATTTATTTTGACGTGTATTCGAGGTCTAAGCCAAGCCCATCCCGTTTCAAAGCCTTTCATCTATGCAGTCCTAAATTATTTGAACCACTTTTGAAAAGCTTCACCCTCTGGTTGAATGACTATTACAATCACACGCGTTTTGGTTTGTCACGAACCAAAAAAAAAAGTTGCTATAGTTTTGGTAATACTGCCACCTATGGGTTGACAGTTCGTGAAATGGCCGAGAGGATCAAGCCCGATCAAAATAAATGACGTATTTTCACACTGGTCACACTCTGACTTGATCTTACCATTCTTTCACGATGATTTAATAGTGAGTACCCATTCCTCATATCCTTATTGTATTCTGTATGCTCCCAGTACAGATTAGGACATGTAGGCCACAATAACATGTTTTGTTAAACGTGATGAGACATATATTATTGCTGGAAGAAGCGTGGAGCATTAATTACTGATTTAGTATCGTTTGAAACGCTGAACTGTGAAGCCGAGTTTCTGCAAGTGACTTTTACATGATTTAGGAGGTGTTTTTGTTACATGCAACTACTGTGTTTCTCCTTGTTGTAAGGAACTGAGTAGTTTTCCTTTTTTTTGTGTCATGATAAAATTTGTCTTTTCTTATTTTGACAGGCTTTTAGCATAGCATTTATAGCAGTTTCAGAATTACAACCCACCGTTACGTGACAGAAGCTTTGGTCTCGCCCACCAGAGTCCTTAATTTCTATGGAAAATTAAAAAAAAATCTTCGTATCAGTTTCTTCAGAAACAATAACACGACTCCAAATATACGACTTGAGGAAACAACTACCTATTATCAATATAAACATTGGTAAAGTGGTGTTTCCATTAGGGGGGAAACTTTTTTGCTTTGTACTAAAATGACTAATTACCTATGTCCTTTAACAACTGACTCACATTAAATTACAAATGACCCACTCTAAATTGCTTTATGCACAATATATGTGCGAGTGAGATTAGAGTGTTCAATCAAAATAATTTTTTTACGCCGTATTAATTGTCACGTGTCTCTAAGTGAGACATCAAGTAGATGGTCTGGCTTTAAAGGTGTTAAATAACTAGGGAACAGACCAGTGTCTTAGCCACAGGAGTTGGATAAAGGATGCGACTGGAAGGGCAGTCTAAGATTGGGATAAGAGTAGATATGATGGAATAAGATATAGGGGAGAGAAAGAATAGAGAAGAAGCAATATAGATGAAAACGTAGAAGAGAAAGCAGAAGAGGCAAAAGATAATAATAAGAAGGGAAGGAATGAAAGAAGTGGAAAATAATAGTAATATTAATAAAGTAGGTAAAAAGTAATGATAAGAAGACAGGAGAGTGAATAATCAAAAACACGGCTTAATATTATTAATATTTAAGCAAAGCGTACATGTTTCTTGGAGCAAGAAACATATCATTTTTTTCCTTTTTAAAGACAGTAACTTGTTACAGTTATATGTTTACATGTAAACAAAAATATTAAAATCATGTATGTAATTATGTATATTTGAGTGTAAAAATCAAAATAAGAGGTGAAGCTGCTATAAACAAGCGAAATTATGTATCTACAAACTTCTGTAAAAGAAATTAATAGAACCGTTTAAGTTCAGGAAAATGCCATTTCTGTAAGAAATCACGAAGGTAGAACAAAAAACTGTTTAAATGAATTCGAAATCACAAGTTGAAAAAAACCAAGGAAATTTATTGTTGTCATGTGCGTGTCTGATGCCAAACGAGTCAAACGTTAAACGTCCTGAGAAAATTGCCTGTTCGCGAACAGATTACTGAAAACGAGTCGTGAACTCGTAAAGATTTAATGGAAACATCACCCCAAAACCACGGCCAAGGTTGATGTTTTCACATAGGAAACAAACGTCTATCCAGCCCAATTAAAAAATAAGTAAATATAGTCTGCGAACTCCTTCAAGGTAAATATATATATATAATAATAATAATAATAATACATTCAATTTCGCCTTTCGACATTAATATAAAGTTAAAAATTTTCCTTCATAATCTCTTACAACAAAATTAGAGGATTGGAGAGGAGAGATCTTCTCATTCTTCTACGTCTTTTTTGTTCATGTTATTAAACCTTCATAGTGTCTTTTTGAGTCTTCTTTGAGTTTCTTGGAGTTTTTTAAATTAGTTTGTTATAGATGTAAATAGGGAGTAATTAAGGTTTTGTACTTAGGATTCATTCTGATTATTCTATTTTTACATTTAATTGTTTTTGGTTCTTCAATTCTTTTTCCAAACTCCTTTAACGTATCCTTCTTTCCATGTTGATTAACTCTTCCTCTCCGAGGAAAATATCATAATATTTCATCAGATTTGGTTTCTGTTGAAAACCTCCATCGATCAGGTTCATCAATCGTGAGGAAGGTCAACAACGCTGGGGGCCAGGAATACTGTTCAACGGTCTTCCTGGACGTTTTCCCAGGCCTTTGATGGAGTCTGGCATGAGGGGCCTCAAATACAAACAGAAGCTGTATTCCCTCTTCCCTTTTCCCTTCCTAACATCCTACCTGGAGAACAGGTATTTCTATGTTAAACATCTAGATGAAAACAACAGCCTTTTAATCTGGCCGGAGTCCCTCACGTGTTAGGCCCGACACTGTGCCCAATTTGTCTGACATTCCGACCACTGTGTCCACCACAACTGCGACATTTGCAGACGATACCGCGATCCTGACTGGACACTGATTTTCAGCCGCCTCTGCATTCACAACTCCACCTGGACAAGTTAGAAACTGGCTGATCACCAGGAGAATTAAGGTAAACGAGACAAAATCCCATCACGTCACCTTCACCCTCCGTAAGGGGACTGTCCGCCAATCTTCCTAAATGGTAACCCCATCCCCAGTCATCAGTCAAATATCTCAGGATTCATCTTGACCGTAGATTGACTTGGAAGACTCACATTAAAACAAAACGAGTCAAGCCCAGTTGGTTTATAATAAACTTCTCTGGCTCATGGGGCATTCAGGTAACTTGTGGTAACAAACTCCTCACATTTACAAATCCGTTCTCAAACCCTCTGGACCTACGGGATCAGTTATGGGGAGCTCCTCTGCCAACTCCAACCTGGAAATCCTGGAACGTTTCCAGTCAAACCTTGCGAATCATGGTAAATGCTCCATGGTTCCCAAATCCTCACTCATCATCAAGGATCTGGCGATTTCCACCGTAAAGGAGAAATCAGCGAATTCTCCCTCAAATACTCATCCCGATTGGCAGCTCATCCCAATCTTCTGCCTCATCCCTCCTTCCAGTGAGACCCCTCATTAACGACACGCCTCAAGAGGCACAAACCACTTGACTCCACAACACGCTTCTTTTAGTCACATTTCCTTATTCCTCTCCTTCTCTACTGAGCCTATCGCCTTATCCCTACTTATTCCTCTTCTCATCGCAATTAAACTCTTTTCCTTCTTCTCCTCATAAACTGCTTCTTCTAAATTATTTCCCACTTTCTTTCTTCTTCTTTCTACTATTTTCTATATTTTCTTTTCTCCTTCTCATCCCATCCCTAGACTGCTCTTTCAGTCGCATCCTTAGTCCTTCCCTGGGTTGAGACACTGGTCTGCTCCCTGGATGTAAGCCCATAAGCCAGACCAACTTCAAAATGTCTCGCTTAGAGACAGATGGCAGTTGACACGGGAGTAAAAATTTATTTTGGTATTTGCAATTGTTTTTGGTTGTCTTTGTTTCTATTCTATTTCCTTTATAAAGCCTTTATGTTCTTTCATTTTGATGTTGATTAACATCTCCCCTCTCGAGTAAATATATCATAATATTTTCAGCCGGCAGATTTGTGACTGTTGAAATCTTCCTGCAAAACTTTCTTTCAATATTAAGCACGTAGGCGCGACAAAAGCAACGCCTTCGTTCAACTTTTCCTATGTTGAACAGCCTATTCTTTCTTTTTAATTTCGGGCCATGTAGGGGAAAGGTGGATAGTTGATCCTGTGGGATACATGATCCTCCTTCAAAATTGGCGCTTGGGGAATATTTTTGCGCTCTTGGCGACATCAGGTAGCAGCCATGATGAGTACTAAATCTTGTTTATCTCATTTATGAAAAATAACTTGTTGCTTTTTAAATTTGAAAATTTGATTTTCTCATAATCCAACTTTTTATACCTGTGCACGATAAGTCGCAACCATTTAAATACGTGCGCGATTTATTGCTTATTTTCCTGAAATACATTTAGCTATTTAAAGGCGATTGTTTCCACAACAAATTTGCTTGACTTCTTGCTGGTTTTTCAATTTTCGAAAAATGGTTGCATCGGGATAGTTGATCGCTATATAGGGAATCCTGATCTTGATTGAGAACTTGATCCTAGAATCAAATATTCTCTTATTCTATATAATATCCTCTTATGATTCTTTTATTTGTGTCTCATGTTTAAAATTAGGTTTAATGGCCTTCAAATGCCATGGAAGTATACAACTAGGAAAAGAAAAATAAAACAAGACAATACTTTTTATCTAAGTACTTGTATAATTGCAATTACACCCCATTAAAAGTCAGTTTATTTAGTTTATTTGTGTTTTCAAATTTAGTTCAAGCATTTTTAGTCGAAACTTTGGCGGATAGTATGATAGATCCTCCGGGATCAAATAACCCACTCGCCGGGATCAAGTATACCCCTGGTGTGGGATAGTTGATTCTTGAGCAGCAGTTTGAAAAGAAACTGATTTGCCGCTTTCTTCGACAAATTAAAAGGTCTTCAAAGGTGCATAATTAATGGTCTGGAAAATAGATATATGCCGTTGAAAAATATCAATTTCATTATCATAGTTGGAATTATTAAAAGAAAACCAAAACAGGGATCAACTATCCACACTTTCCCCTATGCGATTTTACAATTCAAATTGGTAACGAGACGATGGTCATTGAGATTAATAGAAAAATTCGGCAATTTGAGGAAATCAATTTTAACAGATGATAAATGTTATTTTCCGTCCTTTTGAAAAGTATCACAAACCAAGGGCGATAACACAATGATATGAACCAGAGTTAGTTTGTCTGGCGAAGAAATAAACCATTAAACAATAACAAATACCAAATGTATTGTTTCAACAACATAAATTACTTTATGTATTACTATCAATTTTATAATTATTTTATTACTAAGAAATGGTTCTTTCTAAAAATTTCAAATGGATGGAACGAACAAACAAAGAAACAATAGTCGGCATTCCCTAGAAAAGAACTTAAAAATAAATGTTCATATAAAGAAGACCATTTACCCAAATTGGAGGACAACAATCTTGTAATATTCATACGCTCGGTTTACACCACAAGGTCTTTAAAAAGTTAATGGTCGCTTAGAGGCACTCATCAAACTTGAGGTCGTCATGGAACAGTACAGGCAGACTGGCGATGATAGAAACGTTGAAGCAACAGTTAGATTTAGGTGTTTTGGTAATGATAACTTGGTAAGTTTTTCTGTGTTCATTCATATTTTATTTTATTTCCTTTATTTATGTTATCCCGTATAACACAGATAAGTAAGATCTTTATCAACAAGTCAAAAACATACAGCGCAGTGAAGCATTGCTAACAGTAAGGTATGTAGTCTGGTAGACATGACTTTCAACCCATAATTAAGCCAACTCTTTTTAACAAATTTTTGCATAAAGAATTTTGATTTCTTTAATTGAGAAAGAAATTAAAGTAAATTATATTATAATATATCTATAATAAACGAATGAAACATGACCTCAGAAACTGAATGAAGTTATAACAGAGGCAAAAGATAAAGTCAAAAAGCTAAAATTTATTCACAGAATGATGATAAGAGAGATAAAATTTAACTTCAAAGGAATTTTTCCC
>JADMLL010000002.1:1381370-1395971 GCA_016920875.1 Columbicola columbae
TTCAAGTTAGAAGCCAATCTTTTTGCTATTTTAGACACATGTTCGTACGATTCCTCATTGTGTTTTGGTTGTTTTCTCTCATCAGATCTAGAAAGAGCGGGAGGCATTTTCGTCTTGATTTACTCTTTTCATTTTCTTGTTTTCGGTCAACTAAGGACCATTCTACTTCCAAACTTCTTCGTCAATTTCACTTCTTTCTTCTTTGATGATTCTTTTTAATTGTAATCCATTACTCTCGCTGTGGGATTTTTCACTCTCTTGAGTATTTTGTGTCTTTATTTTTTTTATTTTTTTAATTTGTAGTTATCCAGCGGGAGGCCTAGTGTAGTGGTTGAAGTTCCTGACTTGGACGCTATGGTCGTGAGTTCGAATCCTCCTTCCGCATTCTGTTATATCCAAAAAAAGGGTGAAAAACGGGATTAAAACTACCACCAATTTGTAGTTATTCATCTTTTCAAAATTCTTATATCATGTATCTATCAACACTTACTTTACTTTTCATGAGCCCGCTCATCCCTTAGGGTCGCAGGGTGAGGGAAGCGACTAAGGACCTCCAACTGGAACGATCCCCCCCTATCGAGGTCAGAGAACCCGGGGTTATCAGACGGGATTCAGCCAAGGCCTTCATCCCCCTGACCCGGACGGCCATGCGGCGGCTTTCCTCCCGCGCACTCCGACAGGACCCAGCGAACCAGGCGAACCAAGCGTTCTGGGAGGAGCCTCTGTACGTGCCCAAACCATCGTCTCTCGATCCGGAAAAGCGGCAACCTGAAGCCCCTCGCGATATATCTATCTATTTACATATATATTGTAGTTGGCCCTAGTCCGAGCAGCGAACATACATACATAACCTAAATAGGTGTGCTGACCCAACCATGGATGGTCAGTACGGCTTGAATAACCAAACAGTTGGCTGCCAATCAGCAATCTTTAACCAACAGAGGCAATTGTAATGGAAACAAAAGAGCATAGTTATTGATTAAGAAAACTCGATTCCATTTATTCCACAACCTCATCATATCATTACAACATAATTTTTATTTCCTTTTTCTCGCTCTCTAACTATTTCACTTCTTATTCATTTAACATCACAGTATTATCGGTCATTCTCTTCTCCTCACTGAACATCCACCTATATTCTACGTCCAATTCTTGGAGCTAAGACACTGGTACACTATATATACAAACTTGCCTTATACTTGGATATAAGTGACAATTTAGAGGGAGGATGATTAATGTATAAATAAAAGAAAATTGTGCTCGGGATCAGAACCAGGGATTCAAAAGACATGTTAAGTTTTCCATGAATCAAAAGCCTTACGGACGCAAAATTGAGATTGAACTATGTTTGTCACTGAAAACTGCCAAAAAAAAGGAGGACAAAAAGGGGAAAACCCCAAAATTTATTCCGAGTAACTCGATACCTAAACAAAACGAATTATAAATTTTTCAAAATCACTTTGACAGTTTTCAGATATTCAAGATGTTCGTAAACTTCGCATCGGAAAATCAAATCCCGGTTCTAGAATTATAATCCAGCGCAAGCTTCTGTCAACAACTTCAGTTTGAGGCATCAAAATTCTTTCCTTTGTAGAAATTTCAAATTTATCCAAGTCAAACCACTTTCCCTGTTCTGTTTATAAGGCGTTTTATCGTTCCTTTGGTTTGTTTTTCTCATATTTTTATATTCCATTAAGGAAACATGATAGCTTCTCCTCCTCCTCTCACCCCCGAATCTGCCTTTTGGCTTTTATCTTTCCTTTCTTACTGAAGGAGTAAAAACCTTCTTTGAATCTATAGTTCACACCAAGGTTGAATAATAAAATCTGTCAAAGTTCAATAATTTCTGGATAAAGTTTACCCGGGAATCTATCACTCTAGATAAAAAAGTTGGGGATGAAAGTTTCCTAAAGGCTAATCGAAAGTCTGCAAGAAGCTGTACTCAACTATGTGGTTTAAAGTTATGTGTATCTAACTCAAAATCTTGTTCCTCAGTCGGATGCTTAAATGTCTGACCTAGATATAGCATCAACTGTTTAGTATCATTGGTAATAGATAACAGGAAGGAAAATTGACCATCAGAGAATCAATTTAAACTAAAATTTTATTAATAAAAACAGTATAATAAGGTATACAGGAGAAGAAAAGACACATGAGAGAATATACTAAAAAGATAAAAAGTTGAAATATTAATAATCGAAAAATTACATATAATTACATAACATACATAATTACATACAATACAACTTGTGTATTTATGGGTTCTGAAATATATTAAAACAAAGTCCTTATTTATATTATAGGTCTAGTTTTAAACGAGTTTCATAATTAATGCACACTTTATCAAGCATTTTGTAAAACTAAAGTTATAGCACTACCACACTGTTACATATAACACTAATCCTGTTTTGAGGAAAGGGTGAGAAACGGGATTAAAACTCAACGCGTACGAGTAGAAATTTTAATTGAGTCAAAGTGGCTCAGTCCGTTAAATCTAGCGCTAATGCGGAAGAGAATTCCCCAATGACATCCTCCGCACGACTTGTAGAGAAAAAAAGAAGACACTTTTCATATAACGAGCACACTGCTGAAATCTGAGGATTTTTGAAGTAGGCTTAACTCGAAACAGACAAAAATCTTTTTCGTTGTCACTTAATTTAATCAGAGTTAAAAAGTTGAACAAGTCTCGAAGAAAATCTGAACAAAATAGAAAAGGTTATGAGACTGAGTCAAAAAAAAGGAGAAGAGTGGGTGCTTAAAAAACGTAAAAGAGAAAACTTGAAAGCAAATGAAATCCAGAGAGCGGAAAGCTTAATGAGCGCCATTTTCACCATCCTTCCACACATTGTTTTTACCTGCTTCAGAAATAGTGTAGAGAATTTCGAAAAACCTTTTCCACCCTTTTAAATTTTGAATAAACCCAGACACAAAGCAAAATATGTTTTTATATTTAACTACAACGACTGTTGAACTCGAAAGCAAAAATTCTCTCACTCCTCAGGGTGAGGTGTCTCTTTGAGTACAAAACTTATATTACATTCATTTTCTTCCCTCGCACTTTTTCAACGGTTTAATTTTACTTAACAGTTTTCTCTTTAATTATACTCAAAAGTTACAACGATGGAAAAGTATTCTGGTAGATAATCCATTGGAATCAAATTTTCCTTGTCTTTGTTCATCGGAGCGGAAGTCTTTTTGCTGGTTTCTGGACAACGGCGCCACTTAGTCACAAGTTCAAATTGATTCACATTTATTGTATCACAAACGTTTCGCCAACTTTATAATAATAATAATAATTACTATTTTACCAACAATTAGTGATAAATAATTGTCTCTCACTAAATCAGATTATCTAAACTTTATCAGCTCTAGAATCAGAAATAAAGAATCAAGTCAGGCTATCTCATTCTAAGACCCACTACTCCGCACGCGCACTTATATTGGTTTCATATTTAGTTTGTTTTAATGTCAATAATTATTTCTGTAGTAGATATGCCGTTTCGCATTTGAAATGGTCACTGTTGAGAGGTGACAATAAGTCATCCTGGTCAAACGCGGTAAGCCTTTGATGGAAGGTTCAGCTGGAATGTTGGCTTTGACGTGTGAGGTTGGAAATAGAAAAGAAAGTGGCGTTATTCGATTTTTATACATTTGTCTTATTTTTCAAGTCCTGGCCTACGGTATTTCTTACATTTAAGAGTCACTAACTGGCGTCTTCAAGTCTGTCGTTGATGAAAACCAAGTGGAGATGATTCTTCCAACAGACGACTAGACTCTAATTTGTATTTTGTTTTCTTTTCTTAGAACTTAAACAGAAAACGAAGGAAAAGCCAAATTTTCACTTTTCTCATCATATATTATATAAAAAGTTTAGTATCGACTTGTTTAACACGATCATAAATCTTTCGAAAAAATAAAAAAAGTAATTTTTAAAAATTTGAGTGGTTATGGAATGATAAAAGTGATAAGGGATTAATTTATATTCTGTCAGCGTAACTGATACGCCTCCTCTCCCACTTTCTCGATTTTTTTTTATAAAAAAAGTTTCTTTGGGATTGTATTAATATCAGGTACCTTGTCTTCTAAAAAATGATCTGTTTTCTTATACATAGTTTGTTTCAAAGTTATCCTCTTGTTAAGCGGTTTTGACACTGAAACTATTACCCATTGTGGATGAAACTTGCGTATTCCAAGTGTCTGAAAGAGGTGAAAGTCAATTTTTTTGCCTAAACAAAACTCCGGAATAATATACAATATAAATACCGTATTAATGATAGATTTCCTTTGAATATATGTTTGTTTTGTGATGGAAAAGATGACAATGCCTGTGTGTGGGTGGTTCTCTGGGGAAATTTTTTTGGAGAGGAGAGAGGATTTGACCTCCCAACCATAATTTCCACAGTCAGGGCGCTTTAACCACCACCACAGATCCCGGCTATTCACCCTAATATTAGGCTAAATCACGAAACAAAATTAACCTAAATTCAAATTCCAATCATTCATTAGTGTGTTTTTTAAGATAACAAATGAAAATTTGAACAAGTTAAGCCTCACACTATGGTCCCCGAGGATAAAGGTAATAATGCGTTAATACTGGTTATCAAGTACTTGCAATAAATCTACACTTCAACATGTCAATAATAGTAATACCTACTATCTCTCAAACATTTGCTTCTCACTAATTATCCCACACCACCCAAATCACGTTAACTAGACCACATTATGTATCTCTCGTGAGTAATACAAGATCAGTGAATTACTAGCCACATCCTCAAACTGAGATCCGTTCTCACTACTTTTAGTTTCATCTTTAAATTAGGTCGTCACACACAAGAAACAAAAGGCAAACGATCAGAAAAGGTGTAGGATGTGAATTTGTGATATATTCATGATATCTCCTGTTGTTTTTATAAAATTTCAGTTGGTCATTTGAATTTTTCCTTTAGGCTAGAAGTCAAAGAAAGATCTCATGCACTAATCTAGTTTAAGAGATAAGAATGTTTTCAAGATCCCAGAAACCCTAGTTACACATTCTGCATCCAAGAATTTAAAATCATTTAGGTCAGTCCGAGTCATTCCTAGTTAAGAAATGAGACAATAATAAAACAGTAACGATATTAGTCAGAAAAAGAAAAAAAAGGAGCAGAAACATTTTAGAAAAATTAGCCGAATGAGAGTCGAAAAGAGTAAAGATAAAAGAAACTGGGTTTCCATTTTACGAGGGAAATCCAAAAAATAAATGAGAAGCATAAAATGAAAGCCAAAAATGTCAGCGTCTTCAAGCTGGACTTTTCAAGAGAAAACGGAGAAGAATTAAAACTGGAAATAATATTTTTCAGTTAGTTTCAAACTTTTTAAAATATCGTCTTCATTTGTCAAAACTTTTTATTTAAGTAAGAAGAGAAAAAAAAAAGATTTTTAATTTTCAATACTCATTTTATTAATCTTTCCAGAGAATTTAGAAATTAGACAGTTATACACTGGGAAAAGCGGTTATTGTGTTCCCCTCAAACTAGGTCCTTGACCCACAATTTGCAAACACAAAAAATTTTCAGGCAACAGTTCTTGTGAATCATGCTCTTGAGTTTCGACTCTTGTTAGCTGAAATGTTGTGAAACGTGTAGATATATACTCTTAATAGGACATAGATGTGTACATTGTTCTATATCATGTGTATTAATAGGACTAAATACACATCTAAGTCTTATTAACAGTATATCTACAAGTTTAATAGCACTTCATCTACCAAGAACCAAACTCAAGAGCGAGATTCACGAGAACTGTTGCCTGAAAATATTTTGTGTTAGTAAATTGTGGGTCAAGAGGCCAGTTTCTTGCTATATACTGTAGTTTGGTGTATAGCATTGTGTGAGTCAAACTGATACATCTTAGTAAAAACCAGGTACGGTATCAAAATTAAGTGTATTGGTTAGAACAAACACACAAATTTCGAACGACATTTATTGAAATGAAAAAATATTTCCAAGAATATCTACAGTAAATAGCGAGGTCGTTCTCATAGCCGTTCGAGTTACTTCGTGCCATTTGATCGCATGTTCTATTTATATGATTCGTGAAGACTCTTTCGTACAAGTCTTCGTGCAAGTTTTTGCATGTCTTTGTGACTTGTTTGTAACTAGTCTGAGCATTTTTGCTTCGGTCGTTTTATACAGTATCAAAATACGTGTTGGTAGCATAAAATTTACATCATTTCTGCTTTTTGCTGTATGAAAACAAATAAAACATTTAATTTTAATGAAAGCAAACATAGATCAGTCGAAAAGTTATGCAAAAGCTCGTTTTTGAACTAAAAAAAATTGGCACATTCAAAAAGTCTCGGCTCACCACGAAGGAATAATTATTCTCGTGCATTACCACGTTGCAGTTCTCCCGTAAATGGTTCTGTTAATTACTATTTACTGTAATTAATTACAAGGCTTGAAAGGCAATAAAGTCTCCTGTGACACACTCATAAATAAAGGCAAAGGGAAGTCATAATCGTTTGTCGTAGAGGTGTAACCGACACAACGGCATCTGTATCAGTTTCTTTCGCTGAGAATCGACGGGCGACAAAAAAGTCTGGCAAGGATGTGTGCTTCCTTTTAATTCCACAATTCCGTCAGCAATACGCGCCACCGAAAATCCTCTGCTACAGAAAAACAAGTCATCAACATGATTCGTGACGAAACCTTTTGAAACAGGCTGTGTAAGAGAGAATTTGTCGTCCCCTTGACCTTTGGAGTGATTATGTCGCCACTCTGTACCCTCCGACGTTAATTTATGGCAGTGAGTCTTTTCCTGAATGAAATAACATGTTTTAAAATTTATGAGCAGTTCATCGATTTTTAATTTAATCCCTCTCGATCTGCTAAAAACAAACAATTTTGTCAGAATTATATATATAATGGTTGAATGGGATTATGAAGATCTGAAGTCAAAATATACGCGGTTTTAATGAATATTAACACGGAATAATGGGCAGAGTAGCATAAAAACTGAATAATTCCGGGAGACCTGCAAGATGATTGTTTAAATTAACTGAAATATGAAATAAATAACCATTTTCTTATAATACGATATAAATAGAAACTGATTCGAATCAAGCTGAATCGAAAAAAGCGAAAGTTCCTCCCTGGAAATGCGGAAAAATAAGTTAAATGCACGTTTTAATTTGTTAACTCTTCATGGTTTTGTTTTCATCCCTTTTAGTAAATCCATGAAAATTTATATCGATGAAGTGACAGAGGGTTAAGCTGGAAAAAATTTTTTTTTGATAAATATACATTGTACGAAGAGTGGGCAAACTCAAAGTTTAGGGTTAGAGACTGACCTATTTTGTTTTATTTATTTATTTATTTGCTGTGAGATTCTTGTGAATGGATGAAGATCCCAGAGCATGGCCGTTGAGCATAACTTCCCTTGTTTCTTGTCTTTCATCTGTGATGTCTATTGTGTGTTATGTTTTCTCATCTCCCTCTTTTTTGTGCGGTTTTCTTTGCGTTTGTCGTCTTCTTTTATCTCCAGCACGTTTTCGCAGAAATGTCTGAAGCGCTTCCACTTATCCGCTGATTTTATTGGGTCGACATGATATTCTCCCGCTCTGGTTGTAGAAAAATTTTTTTTTATATACCCCGTAGTGTCTTCAGCCGGAGTTTTTATTTTGTGCTCTGCTGTGACTGGATCTATTCGTTGACAGCTAACACAGGAAAGCGTTAAAACCTGTAACCGATTTTATTGTTTCAATGACATAATTTAGATTTACAGCTATTAAGTGGAAGTTGTGACGATGAAGAAAACACTCTCGGACTTGCAGCAAACAAGTCACAAAGACATGCAGAAACTTGCATAAAGGCTCAATTAGACCTGCAGAGTCTACACTCTTGGTACTCAAACTCCGGCCCGCGGGTCATGCGGCCCGCCAGCTCTACTAAGTGGCCCAGTGGCCCGTGTGGAAACTGATTGAGTGAAAATTTCTTTCAACATATCTTTATGAGGCAATATACCGAAAATACATACAGAAACAGACTGACTGATGTATACACAGATGATGCCCTGAGGTTTGACTACGCGTCGAAAGCCGGACTTGTAAAATTTTTTTTGGTAAGAACATTTTTTTGTGGCCCATCGCTGGTCACAATGAAACTTTGGTCCGGTAAGGAAAAAGCTTAGTACCAAGGTCTACACGAATTACATAAATAAAACACTCGACCGATTGGCAGTCTGTCAGTTCAATACAACTCCTCGGCGAGTAACTCGAAATTTTGTCTCACCTCGTCCTACCCTGCATGAGCAGAAGAAGATCCCATTCGATATTGTCGGTATTGGTTGTGGAATTGTTGTAATAATCGGATACCAGGAAAACTTAAAGATATATTATATTGAAAAAAAGGTTTACAGGAATTATATCACGCGCGACTCTTTCGACTATGCTCGTCCGTTTTTCTATGGTGAACTAACTCCTATCTCAATGGGTTCGGCTGTTTTTTCCTACTTGCAGGATTAGGTGTGGCGCCAGACTGTCAGCTGGGAGTCAGATCAAAGCGCCTGCCGCTTCGTTTTGCAACGTCTGATCGCCACCGTATTTCCATGTGGGCATATTGTTCTTAGTGACTCTTCTCTTCCATTTCCGATTCAAAAGAGATTAAGTTACTAATTTGTATACGTCGAAATAAATCATGAGTAAATTACTAAAAAATCACCAATTACAACTAATCCTATCATGATAACCACATGAAATATTGTAATTTGACGAAAATTTCAAATAATTAACCAACTCCGTGGCTTTGTAGAGACTTAGAAGCCCATCCAATACCACCACCACCCTTCGCCATTTCTCTCTTCAAACTATTCTCCTGCTTCTCCTCTTAACGGAATAACGAATAAGACAACCTGTTTCCTCTTTTCTATACTCTGTTTTCACCCGTTAATAAAATTTTTGTTGTCACATTAAACAAAACAAAATTTCGAAAAATCCCGGGAATTCTGACCTAAGTTCCTTATTTTTCAGTTTATCTCTTTCATTTTACGTTTCAAATTTATTTTAAACAAGGAAACCCCGACAAAAGGCTTTAAAAATAAAAGTTAAAAAGGAAAACAAGGAAATGCCTGAGAAAGTTCTCAGTACTTTTTACCAACTTCAAACTTTTCAATAAAATTATTTTCCCGTTCATTGAATGGAAAACTTTTTTGTGTCGGATAAAAAAAATTACAAAGGACCTTTTTTCTTTAAAAAAATAAATATTTAAACAAATTCAATCAAAGAACTTCTTTAAAATTCCTTTCTTTGGAGGTGGAATTACCGGTCAATAATAATTCAAGCAGCTCAAAATTTTCCTTTTATTGTCTAAAAACAATTCAAATTTTCCAAGTCAATAAAGTTATTCTGCCTGTTCTTCATGCTGTGATGTCTTTTCCCTCAATTTGAACACCATTATTTAGTCTTCATAAATTAGTTCCAACGCTCACAACCTCGGTAATATGGTGACTGTAAGTATTGCAAATAGTGGTCAATTTAGAAATTAAAAACTAAAGTTGGAACTATTAGATTTCGAAAGGATGAAACTAGTCAAGGTCCAAGTGATTAATGAGTCTTAGTTAGTCGTATGAGATTGGTGGTGCGATCCAGTTTATGGGATTCAGTATATGACAATTATTGATATAAAAGTCGCAAGACAGTGATTAGTCGCGACTACAATACCTACAATACGAACACTATTAGTAGTCCTACTAGTGTTCTCTTTATATCACCCGGTAGTACTGGGGGTATAGGCAGTAGGATTGGATCAGTAAAAATTTTCTATCTAATTTTATAAAATAGATTCAATTCCTCTTGGAATAGGAATTGAAATGATAATTATTCGTTTCTTGAAGAAAGGTTTGTGTCTCGAAAACCTAAAAGGAGAATAACCAAGAAAATTGATAAAACAAGCGGTCAAATTCTTTTCTTAGATCTATTCATATTTAGGATAAGCACAAAATCAGTTCAAACAACAACTCTTCAACTATTGTTTCCCTTCCTGGTGTTACTTTACAAATTACTTTATTTTGTGACCTTCATTACTCATAAAGCCCTGTTACCTAATATTATTATCATTATTGTTAAATCTATTGTTATTACCTTAGTCTCGTCAAAACCGTTGACAAAGTCAGACGTGTTCTAGTGACAAATTTCCGTGCAAACTTTCAAAGTTCAATTACCTGATTTAACAGGTGATTTCGTTGTGTTTCATATAGTTTTTTTTCTTTTGTTTTCCTTATTGCTCGGGGTGAGCAATAAGTTCTTTCATATTTTGTTTTTCTTTATTAGTTTTAACGGTTTTTTTTCTATTATTTATAAGTTTCTTAATAGTTCGGAGTGAACATTAAAATTAACAATAAATCATAGTTATAGTACATTTTAGTTCTTTAGTTTAGTATAGTTTTTCTTAGTTAATCACTCATCGGCGGAGTAGCCATGGTGATAGTAATCTTCATCAAAACCAGAGGTGGTTCATCCACCTCTCTCTGAATATCAACAAAAACGCGTCAGGATGGCAAGTCTCGGGGCAAAAACGCCCCAGATCATCACCGGATGCCATTCCGAATAAGAGTGCCGGATAACTACTGGCTGAGCAAGCCAGTAGAAACCTAACAGGTACGAACATTTAGAAACCATGCCAGTCGGGACCCGTGTATACAAGTCTCCTCAATATTTGTTTGTAGAGTGGGGAATATCCGTCCCCTCCAGGAACTTCTGGACAAAGTTGCCAAGGGAGCTTACTCCTTGAAAGTTCTAAGAAACGAGGAGGTCAAAGTCCAGCCCTCCTCATCCGACAAATTCCTCCCCATCATTGCCGCTCTCAAGGAGCGTAACACGAATTACTATACCAGGAAGGAGGACCGCTCCTTCAAGGTCATCCTCCGGAATATGGCTGATCCGGAGGAAATCATCGGAGAGCTCGAACACTACGAGCACAAGGCCTTACGAGTCCACAATATAAAGGACTCCCGCACCAAAGCTCCTCCGCTCTTTCGTGTAGAGCTCGAACCGCGGGCCAACAACAAAGACATTTATAAAATAACAAGGCTCTTAAATATGGTGGTAGTGTTCGAGCCTCCTCACAAGAAGAAGGAGACCCCAGTGTTCCCGCTGCCAGTCCTACAGCCATACCCGGGCATATTGCAATAGGTCTCCAAGGTGTAAAGTGCGCGGCCAACCATTCCACAGCAGACTGCCCAAGAAAAACGAAGACTCGGACGTCAAATGCTGCAACTGCGGTTCCAACCATCCTGCCAACTACAGAGGATGCCAAGTTCACAAGGAAGCAAGAAGAGCTCCCAAATCGAGGGAACATGCTGTTCCTACCCCCACCACTCCCGCTCCCCCCAATCCTATTCCTGCCACCTCTTTGTTACCCCCAACCGATCCTATTCCCAAGTCACCCGTTCCTCTCCCTCCAACCCCCCGCCCAGACAAACTCCTATTATCCCCACTCCCTCCTCAACATTCTCATCCCTCGACGCCTACATGGCGAAGATGGACAGCATGTTCGCCTCATATTTCGATAAAATGTTATCATTGTTCTGTAATAAATTTGACCAAATGTTAACCCTGTTAACTGCCATCGTGTCCAAGCGAGACTAATGGCGTCCATAAAGATAGCTTTATGGAACGCCAACGGTCTGGCCCAAAGGAGGCTAGAAGTAGAAAATTTCCTACTTCTAAATGAAATCGACGTTCTCCTAATTAGCGAAACCACTTCACTAATAATAACTTTTTGCACATCCCTAGATACAGCTTCTATGATGTTCAACATCCGGACGGTACTGCCCACGGTGGGGTTGCGGTCCTGATTAGAACTCGCCTGCCACATCATGAGAGGGTCAGATTCTGTCAAGACTATCTCCAGGCCATTGCTGTGAAGATCGATGATCCTGCGCCCTCTAATCCTTTCCTCGTGTATCCACCGAAACACAAAATCTCCTCTGCCCAATTCAATACTTTTTCTCCTCGGTAAAAATTCCTTGCTGGCGGCGACTTCAACTCCAAACATTCCTGGTGGGGCTGTCGTACGACTAATCCTCGTGGCAAACAGCTCTACCTTTCTATTCGTTCCAAAAACCTTACTCCTGTCTCTACCGGTGAGCCAACCTACTGGCCTTCTGATCCGAACCGCCATCCCGATGTCCTTGACTTTGCCGTCATCAAAGGAATTCCTTCCAAATCTCAGTGGCCTCTAATCTCGACCTATCCTCCGATCATACCCCTGTGATCATAACTCTCTCCCTTTCTCTTCCCCTATACCGGAACCCTCCCTTTCTCCATAATTCCCGTACCGACTGGAATAAATTTAAGTTTTTAATAAACGAGCACATTAACTGCAATGTTCCACTCAAAACAGAAAATGACATTGACTCAGCCGTTCACGAACTCACGACTCTTATACAAGACGCAGCCTGGTCCTCAAAACCTCAACCTTCTCTCCAGGTACTTAGCCTCTCCTACCCCCATCCTGCGGAAAATCGCTGAAAAGCGAAAACTCCGCAAATCCTGGCAACAGACCCGACTCCCCCAGGATAAAACGCGTCTTAACAGATGCATTAAGGAGATTAAACACATCCTACAACAGGAAAAACAAAACAATATCAGAAACCACCTGACACAACTCTCCGCGACTGAGTCTGGCGAACATAACCTTTGGAAGGCAGTTAAAAAACTTAAAACTCCAGTCACTCCTGTTCCTCCCATCCGTTCTCCCGATGGTTCCTGGCTGCAGTTGCGCGAGAAGGCTGAAGCCTTCGCTCGTCATCTGGCTACAGTCTTCCAGCCAAATCCATTACAGGGTCCCCCTTCCATCCAACTCCCCTTTCTCATCCCACCTCCGTCTTCCTCTGCCTCGGCAGACCACATTCCTTACTCTCCAGTCCTGCCGCTGAGGTCGCTGAAACTATCCGTCGCATCCGCTCTAACAAGGCTCCAGGATGGGACCTTGTTCAGTCGCATCGCAAAAACTTCCCCAAATGTATCCGGTTCCTTGCAATCATCTTCAATAGATGCATCCTCCTAGGCCACTTTCCCTCCTCATGGAAGGTGGCAGAGATTATCATGATCAGCAAACCTGGCAAACCCACTGACCAGTTAACGTCCTATCGTCCAATCAGTCTCCTTCCTCTCTTCTCCAAACTCCTGGAACGTATCCTTCTTTCCAGAATCAACTCCTTCCTCTCCGACAGAAAACTGATTCCCTCTCATCAGTTTGGTTTCAGGAAACTCTACCATCGAGCAGGTTCACCGAATCGTGAGGAAGGTCAACAACGCTCTGGAGGCCAAGGAATACTGTTCTGCGGTCTTCCTGGACGTTTCCCAGGCCTTTGATAAGGTCTGGCATGAGCCTCAAATACAAACTGAGAAGTTGTATTCCCTCTTCCCTTTTCCCATCCTAACATCCTACCTGGAGAACAGGTATTTCTATGTTAAACATCTGGGGAACACACCAGCCTCTTCCCAATCTGTGCCGGAGTCCTCAGGGAAGCGTGTTAGGCCCGACACTGTACTTAATTTACATTTCCGACCACTGAGTCCACCACAACTGCGACATTTGCAGACGATACCGCGATCTGACTTCGGACACTGATCTTCATACCGCCTCGCGACGTCTACAACTCCACCTGGACAAGTTAGGAAACTGGCTGACCACCTGGAGAATTAAGGTAAACGAGACAAAATCCCATCACGTCACCTTCACCCTCCGTAAAGGGACTGTCCGCCAGTCTTCCTAAATGGTAACCCCAGTCATCCGAAGTCAAATATCTCGGGATTCATCTTGACCGTAGATTGACTTGCTCTCACATAAAACAAAACGAGTCCAAGCCCAGTTGGTTCTCAATAAACTTCTCTGGCTCATGGGAAGGCATTCGGAACTCAACATCGGTAACAAACTCCTCATTTACAAATCCGTTCTCAAACCCATCTGGACCTACGGGATCCAGTTATGGGGCTCCTCTGCCAACTCCAACCTGGAAATCCTGGAACGTTTCCAGTCCAAAACCTTGCGAATCATGGTAAATGCTCCATGGTTCGTTCCCCTCACTCATCCGCAAGGATCTGGCGATTTCCACCGTAAAGGAGAAATCGGCAGATCTCCCTCAAATACTCATCCCGACTGGTCATCCAATCAATCTCTGCCTCATCCTCCTTGATGAACCCCTCGACCAACGACGCCTCAAGAGGCACAAACCACTTGACTCCACAACACGCTTCCCATAGCGTCACCTCTCTTCTTCCTTTCACCTTTCCTCTCTTCTTCTTCTTCTACTAGAGCCTATCGCCTTATCCCTTCCTTCCCTCTTCTCATAATAGTGCTTCCTCTTTTCCTTCTTCTCCTCTCCTTCCTGTTTCTTCCAACTTATTCCTATTTCCCACTTTCTTTCTTCTTACTCTTTTTCTCCTATTTCTATATTTCTTTTCTCCTTCTCTCATCCCATCCCCTAGACTGCTCTTTCAGTCGCATCCTTCCATTCCTTCCCTGGGGTTGAGACACTGGTCTGCTCCCTGGATGTAAGCCCCTTAAGCCAGACCAACTACAAAATGTCTCGCTTAGAGACAGATGGCAGTTGACACAG
>JADMLL010000002.1:1396071-1428903 GCA_016920875.1 Columbicola columbae
ATAATATTGAAATATTTCATATGAAAGTGTGCATTACTTTTGAAACAAGTACTCGGTGAAAGTGTGCATTATTTATGAAAGAAGAGTGAAATGACAGTAACCCATTAAGAGTTTAGTTCATAACTTCAGAATTGTTAGTAGTAACCCAAATTACTGCATGTCAGGTAGATAGTTTCGTTTCCGAAGACACACAGGTATAGCTGGAAGGTTAGGAAAGCCCAGAAAGACGAGAGCTTTAAAATAGAAAAATGTAAACCAATGAAATAAGACTGACACCAAGACAAAAACCCAAAGGAAAACCACAGACGACAGTGGACAGGTGAAGAAGTTGAGGTGAACACCCATCAGCCTCCAACAGGTGACCTATGAACAAGAAAAAGGGGAATTCCAAAGACCGGAAACAGTATCACGGAAATGTTGAATAAAATGTCAGGAACTTCTGATGTTTGTACAACAACCCTTAAACTCCTTAACCACCCTCAAATCATCCGCAGTGACTTAGACATGTACAAGACCCAACAACCATAAAAGGGTTTGCCCTTCAGGAAGAATCAGATCAACGAACACATTTCGGAGAAACAAGATCAAAATAAAAGAAGAAGAAGAACAAAAAGTTGATCACAACCACGTCACTTGAATGAGTCATCTCTTTAGCGATTCGCGACGGTTCATCTTCATTTTTTTGCAAACTGGAAATTCTCCCCGGTCTTCTTATTTATTATGAACCACTAAGGTCAAGTGTCACGATCGAGGAAAATCTCGATGCTGGGTATTTTAAAAAGAAACCTGGTTCTTCTATTTTTATCCGGTACCCGTTTTGTCTCTCCTCTCTCTCTCCTCCTCCCACCTCCCACCTCTTCCTCTCTCCAACTCTCTTTAAATATTTTCTAAAGTCTGTGCATCTCGACATCCGATCGAAGTCTTCTCCAGACAACGTACCATCAGTCATAAAACGGAAAATGAAGTGTGCGTACCTGTTAATCGGTAAGTCATCGATCGACGCACGGACGAACCGACTGCGACTTTTTTTATGCGATTATTTCGCGTTACCGAGTTTAGTTAATTGTGTTTAATGAATTAGTGTTACGTTTTCTATTTTAAATAGTTTTGTTAGTTACTAAACAGTTATCGAGACTGTTAGTTACTAACAAATTTCGTTGTCCGTTATTGGAAACACCATCTTGGATTTTGATTCGGTTTACTAAACACAGAATCGTTCTAAATTAATTTAGAATCAGCCTAAATTTTGATTAACTTATCTTTTAATAAGTTATTAATACATAATATTATTAACAAAAAGTGTTTTTGAATTAATAAAAATTTGAGATAAGTTCAGAAGATGCTTTAATCACTTTTGTTACGCGTTGTTTATAGATAACTAAGATTGTGTGCATTATTTATGAAATAGATTCGTGTTACGATATGCGTTATTTATTTAATAACTTCTCTACGAAAGCGTTTGTTATTATTAAAAGTGAATTGTTCATAAAAGTGTGCGTTATTTATGAAATGAAGTGTGGACGCCAAAATTAGAAATGTAATCAGGAAAGTGTTAGGTTGTAGAGGCAACAGAAGAATAGTTGTTAGTGTTTAGTTAGGGACGATTAGTACGAGTTGGGTACAATTAGTTGGATAATGAAACCCAGACAGACAAATATCGTGAGTTTGGTGGAGGTGAGCCAATTTGGCTCGTATACCGAAATTAATTTAGATGAAAAGTTTGTCATCGGTTAGAGGAGTGTTGGGTAAAATATGACCCGCGGGCCAACTCCGTACTGGTTTTAAACAAATTTTTGGTACTTTTTATATTCAATACAAATTAATTTCATTTCATAAGTATTGCACACTTGAACGCAGTATTTATTTATTTCAAAAGTAATGCACAGTTTCGTTAATGTCATTCCATAACTACCACACGATTTCCCATCGAACTCGTTTCAAATCTAACGCACAGCTTAGTGAAATCGTCAGTTCGCAATTAGTGTAGATCGGCAGAGTGCGGCCCGGAAAGTATTTAATCCGGCCCGGTGAGGGTTTATTAATAGATGGCCCGCTACAATTATGTTTTGGTGGTCCGGAAGTTTAAAGTGGATTTGACTTAGTAGAATAGTCTACTGAAGAAGCTAAACTAGCCGCGTTGCAAATTTGTGTGGCTTTCCTACTTTATGTGCGGCCCGCCAAAAAATTTTAAAATTTAAATTGGCTCGTCGATTAAAGATTGCCCACCCCTGGGTTAGAGTGTTACCGTAAGCTATCTGTTTTGGGAAGGATAGTGAACATAAACACAGTAACACAGAGCGGAAATGAGTTACGATACGGCTGTTCGTAAATTTGGTGCATAAAAATCGGTTTCTGTGAGTCTTTTAGCTTTTTCTAGACCACCATCAGCACTCTGGAATAGTTTTCATCCCTCTGTTGAAGCCTCTAATCGAACTAGATCTTTTGGTCTTGTCTAGGAAGCTGTTAACTGTGTCTAGTTACAAATTAAGGTTGTGGGCTTCGAATTGTACAAATCCCTGGTAGATTCTTGTAACTGTATAATTTGTTTTATAAATATTGCAAACTTGGATTAGGGGATTATTTCATAAGTAGTGCACACTTTTAGTCAATATTCATTTCATAATTATTGCACGATTTAATGAAGCGTTAACAAAGGATGGAGACTTTGGGGAAAATCCGCTTCTCTAATCTCCCACTTTTGGACTTGTTGGGAGATTTCCAATTGTTTCCGGTCTTCTTCGACCTTTGTAAACCCGTCTCCTCTGGTCTTCTTGTTCTTCCGGTTCAACAGTTTTCCTGGATCTACTTCTACCTATCTATTCCTCTTTTTTGTTAGATTTTCTTTTAGAAGCAATCCTTCGGTCTTTGGTGTCTAAAAAACTGTCAACGGATTCCGATCCTGAGGATAAGACACTGGTCTGTTCCCTAGATAATGCTAGATAATGTTCCCTAGATAGATTGCCTGGAGGCAAAAGTAGATGGCTTTAGAAGCTTTATCTAGGGAACAGACCAGTGTCTTATCCTCAGGATCGAATCCGTTGACAGTTCTTAAGATAAAGGACAGAAAGGAGACAGGTGGTAGTTAACTAGCAGACTTCTTTGCCCTGTCCCCAAATTTCATCACACCAACGCCTAACAGCACTCCAAGTCAGCACTCCACCAGTTCGTATAAGCTTAATAAAGGCTAACCTCTGTACTCAAAGACTAATTTCCTCATCTTTTGTCTCTTACATCATTATTGGGCGTTACGAGTTGAGTTAACCTTCTTTAAAATTTTTGACGTGTCATCAGTAATTAAATAAACGTCTTCAAATTTAAATTCAATTCCACGAACTTTCGCAAATAAATTAAATACAACAGAGACGATGACAACAGTCCTAAGCTCAAGGTCGAGCTTTGGGAAATTTCTGAAAAACCTTTTACGACTGGTATTCCAACAGCACTTCATAGTCATCATTTATTAACCTAATGAAAGGACGTCAAAAACATTTTTAAGTCACGTTTAAATGTTTCTCTTTATAGTGGCATCAGCTGCGTTCGTGACGTCCGAACCACAGACACAGAGTGATGATGTAATATGGTATCCCGTTGACAATGAAGATGGAGTCTTTGTATCGATTTATGGTGAAAGACGTCGAACGCCTACTGCTTCAAAATACAGAAGTCAGAGAAGAGCAAGATACAGCGGGATGGAAGAGTATCCAAGTTACAACCCGCCTCCCCAGAATGAGGATCCTTCGTTCTTCCATAATATACATGATCGAAGACCTTTTGGACTCTCAAATGGTTATCCACAATACCATACAGCAGCATTTCACAACAATCAACAGAATCAGCAGTTAATCAGTTTTGATGATAACAGAGCTCCTCAAAGACCAGACTACCAAGGCGTGAATGAGGAGAATATACAGGAACTAATTAACGAAGTCTTTAATATCAATAATAATCAGTTTCCGGGACAAAGACCGATACCACAGAACAGACCTACCAACAATCAAGTATTCACTACGACGACAGGAAGACCTTTCCAGAGACCCACGACCAACGAGTGGTTTATCAATCCTTCACAGAGGCCAAGTACTAGTCGACCAAACAGACCAAACTCAGAATTACTTGTGTTTCCGGGTGAGACTGCGAAAGTAACTTCAGCAACACCAACTTCCACAACACCAGCACCCACAACACCTACTCCGACAGACTTGGTACCAACTGAAACGACGACACTGACGCCTTGCGAGAGGATGTGTCCAGTCACGCTAGAATTCAACCCCGTGTGCGGAACTGATTCGTTCACTTACTCCAACTTTTCAAGACTGAAATGTGCCAAATACTGCGGAAAAGGTAAATTTCATTTATTTGGTCAAAAAATCTGTCGAATGGTCTTTGAGTTGCGCGGTTGAACATCGCATAAAACTAATTTTATTAATAAATATGACGCACGCTCTTGTAAGAGATTCATCCCGGAAGAGATGGAAATTTTTGATGAAACTTTTACACATGGTGCAAACTGTTCCGTGGTGATCATTTCAAAAATATTGCACTAACTCAAAGTCTGTTTCAAAAATATTGATATTTCAACTGAAAGAACTCATTTCAAAAATACTGCACACTGATCTCAAAGAACTCATTTCAAAAATATTGCAAAATACACTGACTCAAAGAACTCATTTCAAAAATATTGCACAATGACTCAAAGAACTCATTTCAAAAATACTGCACACTATCTCGAAGAACTCATTTCAAAAATATTGCACACTGACTCAAAGAACTCATTTCAAAATACTGCACACACACATTTCTTACATGAAATCACATTACAATACATTCCTCATAAGAGTGTGCAATATTTATGAAATAAAACCTACTAAAAGTGTGCATTATTTTTGAAATGAAACCGGAAACCTTCCTTCGCGATCATAAGTTATTTCCCTGCTTATTACTTTGTGAACAAAACAAAACAAAAACTCAAAGTCCATGTGAGAGGGATCTTAGGGCCTAAGATAAGAGCTCTTGGGAACCATCCTCCTCCTCCTCCTCCACCACCACCATCCTCCAGTAATTGTTCTCTAATGAACCTGTTTGTTATCAAATTGCTATTAATCTACTCGTTTAAATCAAGTACTTAACTCACCCAACTCTTAAATTGCTTTTTCATCGCAAATGATGGCTCGTCGAGAATCCGAGTCGTAGAAATTTGAATTTGGTGAAATTCCATTTGGCATAAAATTTAATTCGTGTTCATCATTTGTTGCAGAGGTCGCATTATCTCATTTTGGAACCTGTGGGAGGGGAAAAACGGCCAGGCCACCCCGACAGGAATTCAGACTTCTAAAAACGCTAGGATTTTAGGACCTAGAATTAAATTAAATTAGCTAATTAATATTATAAATTATGCTTTTTAAATAAATTAATTTATTTGATTTTCTTCTTGTTAATCGAAGGTGTTTTTGTGTGTTTTGTGTTTCTATTTACCGACCAAAAATTCCTTTCACGCTCGTTTCATAATCCTTTAAGTTAATTACGTTCAACAACATGTTTTTACATAAACGTGACGTCAAAAGCCGAAAAGGACAGCGTTCTTAGAAAACTCTGACTTCGGATCAAGTGTAAATAGATTTAGAATGTCAAAGAATGAAGAAGAAGAAATCAATTTGAGGTTTTAAAAAGTTTGTTGTAGTGAAAACTAATTAAACTACGGAATTGGAAGATGTTCCTTTAATTCAAAAATGGCGGCTTTGAATGTCCTTAAACTTGAACTTCAATTTGAGAATAAAAATTCTTTTCAATGGTGGTTTGAGTCACTTCACTCCCACAACTATCGTAGAATTTATTTGTTGAAAAACTTTTAAGTTACATTGAAAACGTCTATTGTGAAGTAACCATTTAAAACAGGGGTGCCAAACTCAAAAGCGGACTTGGACTCATAAACCTGTGACACTAAAAGGGCCCCGAAAAAATGCTTAGTTTCAGGTGGGTCGCAGGTATAGAAACAAATATTTTTATTTGGAATAGTATACTGTAATAAACATATATACAGTTAATTTATAGTTCAAAATAATCTGTATAGTTTATAAATAACGTAAATTATACTTTTATATTCTCATTTCCTTTCTAATTCGTATTTATTGATGTTGTTACTTCGCGTCGGATACTGGCCCCCAAAAATGTACGTCTCGGATTTTGACACCCCGATTTGAAAAGTTCTTTCATAAATAATGAACAAATAAAATATTCGAACTTCATTTCAAAAGGATGATAAATGAATTTCATAAATAATGCACAGTTTCACGACTCATCACAACTAATTTCATAATTAATATTATAGTCAACAAATAAATTGGGTGCAATAAACACTAAACAACAAGAATTGGGAGGCTCATGTGTGCATTATTTATGAAATGAACTGCATAGATTTTGCCAGGCTTTTAATGTTGCTGTTGTTTATTGACTTGTAACAGAATGAACAAATAAATTATGTTCATTACAAAATGACTGTTCTGAACAAACATGACTGTAGCAACATTAAAAAGCCTGCAAAATCTATGCAGTTCATTTCATAAATAATGCACACATGAGAACCCAATTCCTTTAAAAGTGTCTTATGATGAAAACCGTTCATAGTTGATAAACCTTTTACAAAGGATTCGTTTCAAATATAATGCACGCTTAGAGAAACAATATTTTTCAAAAATACTGCACACTTTTATGAAAGAACTATTCACAAAAGCAATGACACCCCCTTGAAGAGGTGGTTTCTAAGATGTTATAGTATACCCTTTAGGAAATTATATTTTAAAAGATCTTTCATAAATAATGCACAAATAAAATAGTTGGAATTCCTTTCAGGAAGATGCTATGCCTTATAAACAAGTTAATTTCATAAATATTGCACAGTTTCATGATTAAAACATATGCCATTCCACACTATCAGAACTGATTTTGAATTAATTTTGTAAAAAATGCAGCGACTGATGGCAGATTCATTTCATAAATACTGCACACTAGTTTATAAGCCGTTCATTTGTTTTGAAGTAGATTGAAGTGGATCCAACCCTGTTTAAATTAATTTTTTTTAAAGGTCTTTCATAAATAATGCACAAATAAAATATTTGGAATTTAATTCAGGAGGATGTTATACCTTAAAGGGAAATTAATTTCAAAAATACTGCACATTAATTTCTAAGCTGTTCATTTGTTTTTAAATGAACACAACCCGCCCAATTACAGTATTCCCATGAACGTGTGTTTCTTACTCTATGACTTTCTATCAAAACCGTCGTCTAGTGTTGGCTGCCCTGTTTTAAATCTTCAAACCCGATTGAATCGACTCTCTTATAAAACATTCTGTTGTCAGAGCTCAAAAGGATCAATTTTTGGAAGATCCCCGTCATATTCAAAATCTCTTAGGTATAAGTTATAAAAGTATATCTGACATTAAGGAGTAAAGTCTTAATAAAATCAGATTCTCAAGATTAAAATTATTAAAAAATATTTTTATCACCTTATCCATTTACGTCACATGTATATCGAGCCGCTTTGTAATTTCTGAACAAAACCATCCCGTCATCGATTCTAATAACAGAAGCAGTGCCGTAGATAATTTCAAGATGACCGGACTCGGAAGAATTTTCTGCCTTAATCATGGTAAATTACGACTTTTTTTATAAACCGCGAAAAAACCTGAAATTAAAAGCACAAAAAAAGTCTGTGAATAATTTTACAGGATTTCAAAACAATTTAGGTTCGAAATGAAGTCCGGCTTGAGAATTGGAAGACCAGTGGATAGTACTCACGATGACCCTCAGGTTTACCATCCAAGGTCTTGAGTATCACAGTATAAAGAAGATTCCGTGTTTACTTTGAAACACTCGAACGTAACAAATTTAAATCGTGAGAGTCCTTCAGGATAGAAATTACGTTTAACTGGATAACAACAACAACAATCCACCTTTGAAACAGACAGAAAAGCAAACATGAACGTGAGAACTCTGTATCATGGATGTAAGATTCGAGCACCTAAACTATCTCAAACGAGATTTGGCTTTAAAAAGAATCACAAATTTGTGAGGGTCTCATTTCAACCATACTGAATAATATTACATAATTAGTTATACATAAATACTAATAACACTACTAAAAATAATTTGTCATAAATGAAGCCCAACTGGAAAAGTTTCTAGACTAGACTTCAAAAATCTTCCTTCAAGATCCACTTATAAGTAACCCACAATTTTAGTAAAAAATAATTTTATAATTACTGCACACCTTTAAACGACTCATTTCATAAGTACTGCACACTTCTGAAGAGGATTTATTTCAAAAATATTGCACACTCGTGAGGGATTCATTTCAAAAATATTGCACTCGTGAGGGACTCATTTCAAAAATATTGCACACTTGTGAGGGATTCATTTCAAAAATATTGCACACTTGTGAGGGATTCATTTCAAAAATATTGCACACTCGTGAGGGACTCATTTCAAAAATATTGCACACTTGAGGGATTCATTTCAAAATATTCATTTTCCAAAGATTCATTTCAAATATTGCACATAGAGGGATTCATTTCAAAATATTGCACACTCATTTCATTGGAAAAATCGATGGTACATTCAAAAGATTCATTCAAAAATATTGCACAATATACTTTTTACCCCGTGTCAACTGCCATCTGTCTCTAAGCGAGACATTTTGTAGTTGGTCTGGCTTAAGGGGCTTACATCCAGGGAGCAGACCAGTGTCTCAACCCCAGGGAAGGAATGGAAGGATGCGACTGAAAGAGCAGTCTAGGGGATGGGATGAGAGAAGGAGAAAAGAAATATAGAAATAGGAGAAAAAGAGTAAGAAGAAAGAAAGTGGGAAATAGGAATAAGTTGGAAGAAACAGTGGAAGGAGAGGAGAAGGAGGAAAAGAGGAAGCACTGTTGCGAAGGTGAGAAGAGGGAAGGAAGTAGGGATAAGGCGATAGGCTCAGTATAGAAGAAGAGGAAGAAGAGAGGAAAGGTGAAAGGAAGAAGAGAGGTGACGCTATGGGAAGCGTGTTGTGGAGTCAAGTGGTTTGTGCCTCTTGAGGCGTCGTTGGTCGAGGGGTTCATCAAGGAGGGATGAGGCAGAAGGATTGGGATGAGCCGCCAGTCGGGATGAGTATTTGAGGGAGAATCTGCCGATTTCCTCCTTTACGGTGGAAATCGCCAGATCCTTGCGGATGAGGGAGTTGGGAACGAACCATGGAGCATTTACCATGATTCGCAAGGTTTTGGACTGGAAACGTTCCAGGATTTCCAGGTTGGAGTTGGCAGAGGAGCCCCATAACTGGATCCCGTAGGTCCAGATGGGTTTGAGAACGGATTTGTAAATGAGGAGTTTGTTACCGATGTTGAGTTCCGAATGCCTTCCCATGAGCCAGAGAAGTTTATTGAGAACCAACTGGGCTTGGACTCGTTTTGTTTTAATGTGAGTCTTCCAAGTCAATCTACGGTCAAGATGAATCCCGAGATATTTGACTTCGGATGACTGGGGGATGGGGTTACCATTTAGGAAGACTGGCGGACAGTCCCCTTTACGGAGGGTGAAGGTGACGTGATGGGATTTTGTCTCGTTTACCTTAATTCTCCAGGTGGTCAGCCAGTTTCCTAACTTGTCCAGGTGGAGTTGTAGACGTCGCGAGGCGGTATGAAGATCAGTGTCCGAAGTCAGGATCGCGGTATCGTCTGCAAATGTCGCAGTTGTGGTGGACTCAGTGGTCGGAATGTCAGACGTGTAAATTAAGTACAGTGTCGGGCCTAACACGCTTCCCTGAGGACTCCGGCACAGATTGGGAAGAGGCTGGTGTGTTCCCTAGATGTTTAACATAGAAATACCTGTTCTCCAGGTAGGATGTTAGGATGGGAAAAAGGGAAGAGGAATACAACTTCTCAGTTTGTATTTGAGGCCCTCATGCCAGACCTTATCAAAGGCCTGGGAAACGTCCAGGAAGACCGCAGAACAGTATTCCTTGGCCTCCAGAGCGTTGTTGACCTTCCTCACGATTCGGTGAACCTGCTCGATGGTAGAGTGGCGATTCCTGAAACCAAACTGATGAGAGGAATCAGTTTTCTGTCGGAGAGGAAGGAGTTGATTCTGGAAAGAAGGATACGTTCCAGGAGTTTGGAGAAGAGAGGAAGGAGACTGATTGGACGATAGGACGTTAACTGGTCAGTGGGTTTGCCAGGTTTGCTGATCATGATAATCTCTGCCACCTTCCATGAGGAGGGAAAGTGGCCTAGGAGGATGCATCTATTGAAGATGATTGCAAGGAACCGGATACATTTGGGGGGAAGTTCCTTTGCGATGCGACCGGTAACAAGGTCCCATCCTGGAGCCTTGTTAGAGCGGATGCGACGGATAGTTTCAGCGACCTCGGGAGCCAGGACTGGAGAGTAAGGAATGTGGTCTGCCGAGGCAGAGGAAGACGGAGGTGGGATGAGAAAGGGGAGTTGGATGGAAGGAGGACCCTGTAAAGGATTTGGCTGGAAGACTGTAGCCAGATGACGAGCGAAGGCTTCAGCCTTCTCGCGAGCACTGCGCAGCCAGGAACCATCGGGAGAACGGATGGGAGGAACAGGAGTGACTGGAGTTTTAAGTTTTTTAACTGCCTTCCAAAGGTTATGTTCGCCAGACTCAGTCGCGGAGAGTTGTGTCAGGTGGTTTCTGATATTGTTTTGTTTTTCCTGTTGTAGGATGTGTTTAATCTCCTTAATGCATCTGTTAAGACGCGTTTTATCCTGGGGGAGTCGGGTCTGTTGCCAGGATTTGCGGAGTTTTCGCTTTTCAGCGATTTTCCGCAGGATGTGGGGGGGTAGGAGAGGGCTAAGTACCTGGAGAGAAGGTTGAGGTTTTGAGGACCAGGCTGCGTCTTGTATAAGAGTCGTGAGTTCGTGAACGGCTGAGTCAATGTCATTTTCTGTTTTGAGTGGAACATTGCAGTTAATGTGCTCGTTTATTAAAAACTTAAATTTATTCCAGTCGGTACGGGAATTATGGAGAAAGGAAGGGTTCCGGTATAGGGAAGAGAAAGGAGAGAGTTATGATCACAGGGTGTGATCGGAGGATAGGTCGAGATTAGAGGCCACTGAGATTTGACGGGAAGGAATTCCCTTGGTGACGGCAAAGTCAAGGACATCGGGAAGGCGGTTCGGATCAGAAGGCCAGTAGGTTGGCTCACCGGTAGAGACAGGAGTAAGGTTTTTGGAACGGATAGAAAGGTAGAGCTGTTTGCCACGAGGATTAGTCGTACGACAGCCCCACCAGGAATGTTTGGAGTTGAAATCGCCGCCAGCAAGGAATTTATTGTCGAGGAGTCGGAAAAAAGTATTGAATTGGGCAGAGGAGATTTTGTGTTTTGGTGGACAATACACCGAGGAAAGGATTAGAGAGCA
The DNA here is from genome assembly GCA_016920875.1 of Columbicola columbae. Lineage (NCBI taxonomy): Eukaryota > Metazoa > Arthropoda > Insecta > Psocodea > Philopteridae > Columbicola > Columbicola columbae. Next base: position 1,407,488 of record JADMLL010000002.1, read on the forward strand.
AGCAGGATCATCGATCTTTACAGCAATGGCCTGGAGTAGTCTTGACAGAATCTGATCCTCTCATGATGTGGCAGGCGAGTTCTGATCAGGATCGCAACCCCACCGTGAGCAGTACCGTCCGGATGTTGAACATCATAGAAGCTGTATCTCGGGATCTGAAAAAGTTATTGTTAGTAAAGTGGGTTTCACTGATTAGGAGAACGTCGATTTCATTGAGAAGTAGGAAATTTTCTACTTCTAGCCTCCTTTGGGCCAGACCGTTGGCGTTCCATAAAGCTATCTTTATGGACGCCATTAATCTCGCTTGGACACGATGGCAGTTAACAGGGTTAACATTTGATCAAATTTGCTACAAAACATAGTTAACATTTTGTCAAAATATGAGGTGAACATGCTGTCCATCTTCGCCATGAAGGCGTCGAGGTTGGAGAAGGTTGAACTGGGGTTTGGGATGATGGGAATTTGACTGGGTGGGGAGTTGGAGGGAGAGGAACGGGTGACTTGGGAATAGGATCGGTTGGGGGTAACAAAAGAGGTGGCAGGAATAGGATTGGGGGGAGCGGGAGTGATGGGGGTAGGAACAGCATGTTCCCTCGATTTGGGAGCTCTTCTTGCTTGGAGCTCCTTGTGAACTTGGCATCCTCTGTAGTTGGCAGGATGGTTGGAACCGCAGTTGCAGCATTTGACGTCCGGAGTCTTCGTTTTTCTTGGGCAGTCTGCTGTGGAATGGTTGGCCGCGCACTTTACACACCTTGGAGACCTATTGCAATATGCCCGGGTATGGCCGTAGGACTGGCAGCGGGAACACTGGGGTATCTCCTTCTTCTTGTGAGGAGGCTCGAACACTACCACCATATTTAAGAGTCTTGTTATTTTATAAATGTCTTTGTTGTTGGCCCGGGGTTCGAGCTCTACACGAAAGAGCGGGAGTGGAGCTTTGGTGCGGGAGTCCTTTATATTGTGGACTCGTAAGGCCTTGTGCTCGTAGTGTTCGAGCTCTCCGATGATTTCCTCCGGATCAGCCGAGGATGCATATTCCGGAGGATGACCTTGAAGGAGCGGTCCTCCTTCCTTTGATAGGTAGTATTCTGTGTTTCGCTCCTTGAGAGCGGCAATGATGGGGAGGAATTTGTCGGACGAGGAGGGCTGGACTTTGACCTCCTCGTTTCTTAGAACTTTCAGGGAGTAAGCTCCCTTGGCAACTTTGTCCAGGAGTTCCTGGAGGGGACGGATATTCCCCACTCTACAAACAAATATTGGAGGAGACTTGTATACTCGGGTCTCCTCGACTGGCATGGATTCTAAATGTTCGTACCTGTTGGACGTTTCTACTGGCTTGCTCAGCCAGTAGTTATCCGGCACTCTTTTATTCGGAATGGCATCCGGTGATGATCTGGGGCGTTTTTGCCCCGAGACTTGCCATCCCGACGCGTTTTTGTTGATATCCAGAGAGAGGGTGGATGAACCACCCTCTGGTTTTGATGAAGATTGGCTATCACTCATGGCTACTCCGCCGATGAGTGATTAACTAAGAAAAACTATACTAAACTAAAGAACTAAAATGTACTATAACTATGATTTATTGTTAATTTTAACTTAATGTTCACCCGAACTATTAAGAAACTTATAAATAATAGAAAAACCGTTAAAACTAGTAAAGAAACAAAATATGAAACAACTTATTGCTCACCCCGAGCAATAAGGAAAAACAAAAGAAAAAACTATATGAAACACAACGAAATCACCTGTTAAATCAGGTAATTGAACTTTGAAAGTTTGCACGGAAATTTGTCACTAGAACACGTCTGACTTTGTCAACGGTTTTGACGAGACTGATGTTGAGAAAATAAAGCGAAAAATACAAAAATTCCGGCAGACTTGATCGAAGGACCATACAATAAAGAGAAAGTGATTCTACCTTGTTGGAGTCTTTTATCAACAAAATAGAAAAATATTCCCAAACCCCAAATGATTCTGGAATATAGGAAAAAGGTAAGGGATACAAGGACTAGGACCCCTTACCCAAATATTCATGGGACTCCAAAAGCGAAAACGATAACCTGACCAAACTGCCAGGAAATAGAACAACCAAAAAAGCGAGAACTAAACAAAAGCGAACAATTACTGGCATTGAACTGTGCCAGGAATCCTCAATTTTCCTTGGATTCCTGGCTTGTGAAAACTTGCTTCTTTTTTCGATTCCCAACTTTGTAAAATAAATATTTATTTTACAATATTTATTAATTTTATTTATTTATATTATATAGATGACATCAATTCCTTTGTCGTTGTGGTCAGAGTTAAATTCCGTTTTCTCATCCGTCTATACGTGCCAATGAAGAGACGGTAATACCTTCAAGAAACTTCAAGGACTCCATTATAATCAAATTTGTTTTTTTACATTTTTGTATTTAATTTATTTATTATTCTAAAAGTTGGGAGTGAGGTGCTCGTTATGCAATATAGCTATAACACGATACGGGGGGAGGATTTGAACTCGCGACTAACTTCTTGTTCTGGCACTTAACCACACCACAGACCTCCCGCCGTTAGGCAATATTTTAAACACTTGTGTATATTGAAGAACCAGTGCCAGGTCTTGCTTTTATGCGATATTTCCAAATGAAACCACTTCTTAAAAGACGGCTTTCAATGTTATCAACACGAAGTAAAATATCTTCTTAGACTAAATGAGACAAAAATTGTACGATCAAGTTTATTTATGTGATGACATATCGCTTCATTCTCTTACATAAAATCTGTGCTTCTCTACGCCTGCGAAACTGGGCTGTTGTCCTCTGAGATCACAGGTAAACTACAAGTGTTTGTCAACCTCTCCCAGCGATATATGTAATATAATAAGGGCTTGGTGGGCTGACAACTGGCTCTTCTGAAAAACTGCAGACAGAGATGTTTGACGTCGGAGATCTGAGAACGGCGGTGGAAGTGGATCGAGCACACTTAAGCGAGATATGTCGCCAAGCCTGAAAGGAACTTCCCTAGCCAAAGCCGTAGAGGAATGCCCAAGGGTTCGTAGAGAACAACGATGGCTGTTGAACTCTAGATTAGAGCCACCTACGACATGGCCCCAAGCAAAGTGCCTGGCGTACAACAGGAACAAATGGAAATCCTCTGTTGCGGTCTTATGTGACCTTAGGCACGGGAAAATAATATAATATATATGCATCGTTTCATTGAAATTCCATTTGGGAATGTGTCATCTTTCAAAGTGAATTCTCCATCCAAGTGTGACATACTTATTATAATAGCGAAACAGCATTAAAAAAGGGGTCCACTCCTCACTAAAACAAATTCTGACTATAAAAAGGAGCCGACGGGCTCAAAACATTTAGGAAGAAGTGATGGCGAGGAAAGAAATGGAAGGGAGAAAGAAGCGTTGAAAGTACATAAAAAGGAAAAAGGAGATTGCTCGTAATTGTCATACTAAAGAGCCTGCGTGCTATCCGATAAGTTATCAATCAACATGGAGTTGATAATTAAGACACTCTCACAGTTGATTACTTAGACAACACTCCCAAAATAATCCTACAACACAGACTCTTTATAAAATATCACACAGATTTATTTATTCATTTATTTACTTAAATGTAACAACAATTAAATTTATAATAAATTCATTTATTTATTTTAATTTTTTAAAAATTTTCCTATGGTCTTTCTCAAAACCAAAACTGAATTTCCGTTCCCTTGTTATTATAGTGTTTATACAAAGACCAATTTTTTCCTTATTTTCTGTTTAAATTTACTTCTATTTACATCAGGACCATCTGTTCGCTTGAACTCATTCCAGGTTTAGAGAGAGGGGTGGAACACATCATTCCTGTAGAACGGAAGCGGAAGTAAAAGCACCAACTGCTATATATTTTATGTGAATAGCGTTCTAATCACGAGCCCATTCTCGAGTACTAGAGACAGAGATTAAGGGACCTTTTTTAACCCCTACAAGCATAATTTATAATATATTTTATATACATAGTAAATGAATAGATTGTTTTAATCACGCTCTCTACCTCCCCTTCCTTTTACATCCTCCCTCTAAACCGGAAACGGATAATATCTTTGACGGCAAATCCAAGGCAAAACGGAAACGAAAGGCCTCACATCACACCATTTCAGGTGTCCAGGTATGAGAGGAGTTTTTGTCTTTTCGTCTCCTTCTATTTTATACTGATTATTGGGTAACTGAATAATTCTTTATTGTGTGTCGAAATTAGTGCTACTAACGTGCAAAAAGACAATTTCTCATTCGAGTCGAGATCTTCGGTTTCAAACGGTGAACGAAAGTTTCCATTAATTGGAGATCATCACGGGGCTGAAGTGAACCACAATTTGCTAATGAAGGCTTGAGAAAAGTATGTTCCGACGGGACACAACAAATTTGATTCCAAAGATGTTAAAGAGAAAAGTAATGAAAGTGCATCTAGAATAGACACTCAAAGAGCTATAAATACAGTACGAACACTACAGTACCGCCACTGACCAAATACTAGCCAAAATATTCACCACGCCTTCGAGTCTTTAACTATATGAATCATCGCTTTGTCAACCGCTAGGTTTCTAACCTTTAAAGAGAAACCTTTCCACCAATCGCGACAAACAACAACCATAAACAGAATAATAATAATAATAATAATAACATATTGTTGTCAAATAAAAGCTCAAAATTAATTCAACTACCCAATAATCATGTCACAATTCTCATTTTAAGGCTCAACAATTATTTTTATAAACTTTCCATAAACCTAATTATAACCTATCAAATCGCGTTAACCCGATTCGTCTCAGGGTCCCCTATTAAGGACAGAAACTTTTTACCCGCTTTAAAAAATGAGAGGACCAATCAGGAGAATTGAATTTGAATACACAGTCCAACATAAGTGACCAAATAACCGAGTGCCTTGTAGATACATATAAGATATGAAGGGTTTTGTGACTTGAAAGGAAATTATTTGAGGTTAAATGTAAGTTTATACCTGTTATGGTTGTTCGATTTTACCCTCGCCAAGTGTAAAAACTGCCTCTTAGAGCGGCAGTGTTCCAACCAACAACCAGGCAAGAGCATAATCAACTCAATCCTGCCAAACTTCGAGGCATGGGTAAAAAATATGGCTCCCTGACTTATCGGCTGACCCAGATAATACCTGGACACAAGTGTTGTGCATACAACCCCATAAAATAGGGGAAAAGAAGTCACCCCATTGCAAGTAGTGCCCAGCGGACTGTCCAGTCTGGACTCACCAGAGAAGATCCCGATAGATGGATTCGGCCCAGATCTAATCTCCACACCGTGATACAGCATATAAACATGAACCCCGAGCTTGGACCTTCTGAGCTCGACCAGGCCGAGCCCCTCAAGAATGACAACTAGAAAAAATACTGTCTAAATGATAGCATCAATGGTCATTCTAGGAGAGAAAAGAAAAATGGTTGTTCAGAGCCACCTAGTGACTCAGGCCACGTAACCCATCTACTCAACTGTCTCTAACCTAAATTTCATTGTCGTCATTGACGACTGACAATGGTGAATTTTTTTCTGACTGTCCTGGAACATGGTATTATTAGTGTGGAACTTAGTCCTAACAGCACAATACAAAAAAATCGGGACGAATCGGGTTGATGATAACTAGAAAGAAAAAATCATTATACGAATACAACTGTAGTTAATCCCGAATACACAAACGATTAACGAATTTTCTCAACAATTTCATTAATTTAATTTTTTTTATATATATCTAAAAACTTATATATATGTATATATATCTCACATCTTTACCAATACAAATGAAAAACTATAATATACACCTAAATAATAGTCGAGGAGGGGGTAAACAAAGAGATCTTAAAACGTCCTGTCGTTAGGACTGTTTCAGGCTCCAAAATTATTGTAAAAATCCAATTTTATAATTGGACAAAATAATCAATTTGGGGGAGTTAGCCTAGCCCCCACAAAACTTGTCAAAAATATTTATTAAATCTAAAACAGGAAGACGAAAAACAAAAAAAAATTATTATCATTGAAACCTATTTTAGGCACAGTAGTAAATTTTGAATTTAAATACCGGGGAAAAGGAATAAGGCCCTGTTGTGGTGTCTTTGGACAAAGGTTTTCGACAAAACCTTTCGCAATATAAACGCTCTAAAAATAAAGGCTCTTTCAGACGCAACAGACGGCCTAATGTAAAAAAAAAGCAACAAAATGTGAAGATAACCAAAAAAAACCAAAACGAACCTAAAAATTAAAAAAAGACTATGATTTTAATCGCGAGAATCAGTTTACGCTCGCTGACTCTCAGCTGGACACGCTCTGGATGGGTATGACCATACTCTCGTCGATCTTTCTCAGTTTCTTTATTCTCTTCCACTCTCCCGTCGAGTAGTTCATCTGGAAATGAGTCTCGACCATCATGGTTAGGTAGGTTCCGTCAGTCTGAAGTACGTTCTCCTGGTTTTCGCTTAGTTTTATCGTGACTATATTACCTAAATGCGGGCATGGATTCTCTGTAAGGAAAGGAAACGAAGTGTTAATCGATTTCACTCCTCCGTGTCAGCTAACCCCTCTCCATCCCCCAAACACACATTCACTCTTACCTCTAGACCCCGCCATAAATCCTAATATAAGAGCCTTTTCCGGTCTGGTAACTTTGTTTGCTACTCTAAACATTTCTTGGGCTTCTAGCATTTGTTCTCTCTGAAATTAAAGCCACCCCCCCATATATTAGTATACATCCACTTCTCACCATGATCCTAAAAAATTACCATTACACTAACCGTCAGCGAAAGGCCTCTCCTCAGGTTCGACTGTTGCTGACTGGGAACCGTCGTCACCAAAGTCGGCTGTGTTATCCTGTATTGCGTCGTTCCCTGTTGACGAATTATCACCTGAGCTGGAGTTCCATTTGGAGTCTGAACAGTCTGAAGTGGAGTTAAATCAGGTACGGCGGGTGAAGCCTAAAAAACCAAACAAAATTATTTTTGGAATCAAACTTCGTAAAAGTCCCCTAAATGGCGGATGAAGATACGCACCTGATTACTGCTCGGACTTACGGGAGTCAGTGGTGTTAGTACCGAGGCGTTCGTCTGTATGACTGTAGCAGTATCTTGACCTGAAGAAGGCATGTTAGATGTGACCGGAGTTGAAGGTGAGACAGGTGTGAGAGGTGGCATTGGAGTAGTTACTATAAGAAAAAATTTTTTTTTAATTTAAAACGAATCCACCTCAGTGATAAGGCTGAAAGTTTACGCTGTCAGCAAATACTCTCACCAATTTCTCTGATAACACTTTGTCCAGCTGGTACAGGAGTCGGTGGATTTAAAGAAGTCAAACCGGCAGCATAATCCGGTGTCGTGGAAGCCTCTGCCGCTTTCAAAGCAGCTTCTTCCGAAGCTTTCTTTGCATCTTCCAATTCTGAAAACACAAAAATCGATCAACTTCCTCTTCGAGAGACAGCTTATAAGACATCGGGCATGGATTCTCTGTCTAATAAGACACGCGCATGACCACTCACCCTGCATTCTCTTTCTTTTCTTCGCTTGAGCATAACCCATCGGCTGCTCGTTTATATCCAACAATTTGATTCCTCCGTCTTTCCTCTTCATCACGCTTTTACCGAGTGGTGTTCTTCCGATTGCAGAATTTGTAAGCGGTGGGCTCCTGAACCCTCCAGTTGGCACACGTGAGGGAATCCCCTTTAATGGAGCTACAGAAACAATTTTTTTTATTTTTATATAAACTGTTTCCGGTCCTGCTTTTTTTCTTATGTCCAAACTATCATCTAACTTTTACACCATCATGCAGGGGGAACCCGCCCGTGGGGCAGCATGACCCACTAGTGGCTAACGCTTAACTATCCCTTTTTAGTTCCTCATTTTTTATGAATATTTCCCTTTGTCAAATTTACCAGGCAAGTTCTTTTCATCCTGTGCGCCATCCATTGACGTCACCACGCTAACCACCACTTGGTGTGCCTCCTTGATTCATTTACGCACATTTGTTGCTAAGATTGTTACCTCGTTCAAACTCGCAACAGTATCGTTCCCCCAACGGAAAGAACATAAATATTTGCCCCGGCGTGAACGTTTAAGCGTTCTTCGGAGTTTTGGGTAACGAACGTGTCATATGGCCTTTAACTGGCTGTACGTAACTACAGAGAGTAGAATGAGAAATATGCTGCTGAACCAACGCAGGCAACACGAAATAAACAACCCTGAGTTGTCCCAAATCATAAAATACATCAACCGGGATATGGAGGAGACGGTGATACATCAGGGTTAGGTGAACCTAAGAAGGATACATCTCTCCTCCAGTCATGATTTGAGAGCTGTCCCACGAGACAAAGGTTTTCGGAAGCCGAACTATGAGAAACAGAACTAAGTGAGTGAGATTATAGGCGCCAAACTCGACATATATCTCTATCATCCTTGATCCTCCGCATTTTACCATCTCTAACCGACGTTACATAAGCTAAAAATAGGAACAATATTCATAGGAACCCGTTCTGCGCAAGACGGTTAATGACGTCATCTCACAGCCTTAACCGTCTTCCTGAAGCGAATGAAAGCCAGAACCTAAACAAATGATATTCAAAACCGAAACAACAGCATCATAAATTAAAATTAGAATAACAAAAACTGAAACGAAGCTCAAGATGGCGGAACTTAATTTGCTTTTTAATTAAAGAAATGAAAAAGAAATTACTGTTGCTCACCACTCGAAATTTACATATTACAATTGTTTTTTCCCTTTTCAAATTAATATTCTCTGCCACAGAAATATTTCTATATTGTTTACGACAGAAGACGAAGGGAACACCAGGAAGAATGAAAATACCCTTAAAGCTACTATCCATGGAGCCCTAACAAACCATGATGGTTTGTCATTAATGGGAAATCGCTTCCTCAAATTCGATAATTTGAAATATAAAAAGCTGACTAGAGACGAAGGCATGATCGGCCATTTTTCTCATTCGCTTACTTGTGTCGGTGACTTTGCGCGGCATTCCTCTTGATCTAAGTGGAATCGTCGGAGCTGGACTCTTTTTTACGCTATTCTGTACATCCGTCGATTTCTGCAGTAATTCGGCTCTCAGGGCAGCACTCTTTGGTTTCCTTTTGAGTGTGAAATGCTTCACGGGAGGAGGCTGCTGACCGACCAAGGACAGTAAAGCCGGTTTGCTAAGATAGTGACACTCTAAGGGAAGCATTCCTAAGTCTGCTTTCTTTTTAACTGAAAATAAACATTTGTGAATTAATTAGAAGGGCTGAAACTTAAAACACAATAAAACTTCTTTTTAATCTTATTAATGCTGCCTTTGAGGTATTGGAAGACCCGCCAGTGAAGGCAATACTTTCCAGAGGTCCTCAGCTAAGTGTCCTTCTGGCTCATACTTATCATTCTATTCTTTTCTTCCTATTCCTATCCCATATTCTATTATCTATGTCACTCTGTTCCTTCTTCCTTGCCCCTGTAGGGTGCGTTCGTCGTCTGTCTTTGTTTCTAGAACTCGTCGACAGAAGTTTTGAAACATCTGCCACTTTTTGGTGAATCTACTAGGCCCTATATCAGCGGTCGGGGGACCGGGGTAAATTACCCCAAATGGGGTAAAAATGAAACTTTTGTGAGTAAAAAGTATATATTTTTAATTTGCTATTTTATAAACCTGTTACTATTTTTTTCAACTTAAACAATTTAGCGACATATATATATCTCACTCCCTGTTAGCTCTGCTCACAAGAATCAAAGCTTCTTGCTTTGATACTGCCACCAGACAGGTGGCCACGGGCCAGACACAGAGTTTCTGTTGAAGAAGCTCACTGGCCGCCCGGCCCCAGATGTTTAGCTAATAGGAAATAAGATCAAATAAAAACAAAAATTATCAAATGGTTGGCGACACTTTCGTCAACTCATTTTTATATTTACAGTTATATGTTACAGTACCCCAAATTGTCAACACTCAATTGTACCCCAATGGGTTTCAATTTGTTATATATAAATAATTATATTACTATTATTACAGTTATATATTATTAGGTATTACATTGATAAATTGAGTAAATGATGTTTAAATTAAAGTTTTAGTTATTGTTTTTAAATTATCATGGGGGGCTATAATATGAAAGATGCTAAAAAGAGGCGATTTCGTTTTTTTTTGCTCTTCGCCACGAGGTAATATCAACTTACACAAAAATATTTTGGGATAATGATTAAAAAAGTTCCCCGACCGCTGCCCTATATGATATTATCCATGAGAAGAGGCGGAAAGGTTTGCTGGAGTCTTAACGCCCAGGCTGGGCATTGCATGGCGTGTTCTACGGTGTCTTTTTTGTTCTGTCAGTAGTCCCAGATCCACGTATCCCTTTGTTGTATCCGCTGTAGGAATGTACTACAGCATCCGTGCCCTGTTGATATTTGCGTCATACGGAAAGTTAAGTTTCTACGTTTTCTAGCTCTGTCTATTTTTAGTGACGTGTGGCTAGTGCTGCAACTATTGATTTTTGTATAGCCTCTGATGCTTTAGAGTTTTCTTTTCCACATTCTATATCTTACTCCTCGGGTAAGACTTTTAATTTTACTATTTCTTGTCGTCTGCTTTCTACCTTCTCTGCGCCCTCGGGCGAGGAATGCTAGTAGTGGTGTCCCGGCGAGAACCATGATGCTCCGTAAGCCGCTATACTAGAGACGATGTTGGCATACAGGCGCGTACTGTTGAAGAAGGTCCTTCTAGGCTTGGCAATAGTCGGCTTAGCAGTCTTGCTATGTTATCCACTTTCTCTCCCACGTTGTCTAAATGTCTCAGGAAGCTCCATCTATTGTCGATTTGTAGTCCTAGATACTTAATACATTTCATAGGTATGACTTGCTCAGTACCGATGGAGATCTTCGTGTCGGCTGGAAGTTTCCGTCTGCCAAAGATTGTTGTTTCTGTCTTCTGTCTGAGTTGCAACTGAAAGGCCGACTTCCTGTATTGCTGAAATCATTAGTTAGTTGGCTTTCTGCACCACCCTTCTACTGATTATTCACGTTTTTCGGGGTTCTACTATCTCGCTGTCCCACCAGTAGGTTTGTCGTCTGGAGGCTTTGCGTTTTTTTGACATACTGTAGTTGCAGACTTCCTCAAGTGTAGTACTGATCCAGTGAGCCGCTTGCTTTGCTGTGCACAATTGGGTGTTGCTAACCCATTTCGTAGTTTGCAAATATTGATAGTGTGATAATTTTGTAAATCTTTATTATTCAGCCGTGCGATGAGCAAGCCGATGATTTTTGTGTTGCGCACTCACTTTTTATGATGTGTAATGCAGGTTATGTAAACGAGCCAACCCTTATTCAAACAATTCAAATTTGATTCCCTAATTTCCTTCACCTCATTAAATTTGAGACATGAAACTATCTATGTATTCAACTAAAAATACAAATTTAATATTATATATCTTAAAAAGATGAAGTATAATTAATGAAGCATAATTTTTTGAATAAAACTTTACACATACTCACCACACTAGAAAGATGTGGATGCACCGAAAACAATTATCAGTCAATAAATAAATAAAGATAGATATTTGAAGTACTTTCCAATATTATTATTACACATCAGGCTTCCTCAATAAATCTAATCTGTATTATCAACATGGCCCTCGAATAAAAATAAATGAATGTATATTTACCTAATTTTTTCAAGTCATTAACTAAATCTGAAAATATTCTTTTGTTCTCTTCAACATCACGAATATCAGAATTAAGAGAGCCAGAACTGGGTAAAGTTTTCATAATTTCACCTAACATTGAAACCCATGGTTCTGAGTCCATTTGGGCTACCTCCAGAATCTCTTCCAATTCACTTCGCCACTGAAAAATAAAAAATTTCATTTATTTATTATATTATGTGGGACAAATTACAATTATACCAGAGAATACTGTCTATACCATCACCGCCCAATAATGGAAATATTTATAAGAATTTGGGATGAAAATGAGAAGTTGACTGGTAGAGTTTCATTTTGATTTTTTGAAATGCTTTGTTAAACAATGCCAAACAGGATGAAACAAGTGATTTTAAGGAAATTTTGAAGTCGAACTCCCGAGCCGTGGCCGTGCTAGTTATATATAAAAGTGAAAAAAATCAAACACTCGTTACCACAGAAAAAGAGATAAAACTTCAAATTCAATTAGTAATCATGGTTCAAAAAGAAAAACCGTTCGCATCAAAATAATAATAATAAACAAACCTCATCGACATTACGCCTAGGAATATGAAAGAAACTTAATAAAAGTTTCAATTTAACTTGAGTCTGAAGATCGGGAAAACAGTCTTTTATGTTCCTTAGGACTTCGGCATTAAGTTGAGAGCATATTGAACCGCCAGTCCAAGAGTCGTTAGACGTGCCAAGTTTGTTATGAAGCCATAACGACGTATCACTATCACGGACATTCGCCATTATAAGAACTGTAGTTCGCGAACCAGCCGCAGTGCAGCGCTCGACATACGACCAAACAATAAAGATGTTCGTTCACAAAGGATGTTTTCTCCTCTTTCCGGTATATCGAGATTCCAACGGAAGTGATTTGTTAAAACGCGCGGAAAGCGTTGACAAAAGTTTTTTTTAAGTCGAACCCGAATAAACTTTTGTTATCGAAACTTTTTAAATATTGGATATCGATCGAATTGAAATTAATCATTTTTATAAATGATAAATGTCTCCCTAATAGTTTTGTCGCTGAAATCAGTAATTAATTGCAGTTTTTAACGGTTTTTCATGAAATGATTCGTGAGAATTGGTTTTTATCCAAATGCCATAAGATCGGTCAAGTCTCTTTTGTTCCTTACGAAATTTATTGAACTAAGAGAATTTAATTAGTTATTGAACATTCTCGTTTTCTTTTCGTTCTAGAAAGGATTTCGGATCTCGTTCTTCGTTTACTTTTTCAGTTTCGTCTGCTGGAAATTAACAATCATGTTTTGAACACATAGGAGAGTAAATTTTCTTTTTATTTTAAGTTTTCTAATAAAAAAAAATTATAAAAATATAAAAAGAGAAAACTTTTGAAACAAACAATGTTATCTTTTGATAAAGAAAAAAATTTTAATTGATTGACCGATGACGTCGGAAGTGAGAATTCGTAACACCGAGTTTATGGTGAGTAAACATTATATGAAAATGATGATTCAATTTCAGGCAGATGGTTAAAACCAAATTCTCATTAAATTTGGCCAAAATTAAAAACGTTTCAGGAGAATGAAAGTGAAAACGAGTCCTTACGGACGAGAATCAGCGAAATAGAAGATGAAAATCAAGATTTACGAGCTCAGAACTTCTTACAGAAGAGAACCATACTCGAGATGAGGGACGAAATCCTCTTGCTCAGACTTCGAATGAATCAAATGTCTAATTCTATGTCGGAAAGAGTGCGACGTTTAGGTCAAAACATGCAGGAGAGTGATGATAACACCGTTGGAGAGATAACTGTTCCGCCATTGATGGCACCACCTCCGGTACCTCCACCACTGCCACCGACTCGAATCCGAATTAGTCCAAGACAGGTACTGAACATTATTTTAAGGGTAATAAATCCCTCTTTCTATGGGAGACTCAAGTTGGTTGGGGTTTTGTGTGAAAACCAGAAATTAATTTTCGTGAATTTTGACTTCCTTCATACATTTTATAATAAAAGGCAGATATAGATTTATAGGTATCTTTCGTTCTAGGTTTCATTTTTTTATTCATTTTATACTCTCTACTGCACCTAAAAACCTATAGATTGGTATCTTGACCAATTTACCACTAATGACAACGAGCATCGTCATAATTCATTATTATAGCTCACCTCATACAAAGAAAACACATACATTACACATAATTTTGAGCTCGTTCGTTCATTTATACTATCACACAAGAAAATTATAGTAAATAAAGTGAGTTTAAAGTTCTTCAGGAGCGCACCATATTCCGAAAACATAGTATGATCCCTGTGCTTTAATGTATTTGGGTGTATTGTTTAAATTTGATGAGCAAGAGCTATTGAATTTGTCAGTTGAAGATTCAGACAGATTTCGTGTGAAAAAAATTTTGTCAATGTTGGTATTTAATGGTTAATTGGCTACCAAACCCCATTACAACATTGAATAATATGCTACATAAACAATGGGTCTAAGAGTGCCCAGAAACCATCAGCCTGAGTTTTTACTCAAAGGCTGCAAACTTTTGAGAACTGCATAATCATTTGAATGAGTAGAGAAACATTACAAGTGTCGTTAATGTTCTGTAAATGTAGGTTAAACAACTTACGAGCGAAAAGAATTTTCTTAACTTTCGCTTCAGGAAAATAATGTTTAAAAGCTTTATGTAAATCTTTTGAAAAGACTTTAAAAAAAAGATAAGAGGAGAAGGAGTGAAGCCGAGAGGGTGGGAGAAAGAAGACAATTTGGTCTTTTTAAAAAATATATAGTTCACTTCCTTCCTCCTGACATCACCTCCTCTTATTCGTAAGGAACTTAAAGAGAGGCTGGAGGAGGCTGAGTTTTGGAGAGGGGAGGAGGTAGAAAGGAGATTTTTTTCTATGGATGGATGGGAACTTATTTCCATTAACATGTTAAATTACGGAATTAACTGAAACTTAAAAAGTTTTTTATTTGATTTATAAAATAAGAAAAAGAAAACAAAATCCTTTTAAATTGTCTTTTCTTTGTTCTACTCCGTAACCCCTTCCCGCTTCCTCCCACCATCTTTTCTTCTCATCTTTTCCTTAAAAGGATTTGCTTGACTTACTATTTTTCTTTGAAGTCTCATTAAACTCTGAGCTTTTTTTCTTCTTTTTGACTAATTTTTTTTTGTATCTCTTTGTCTGATAATTTTCTTTTTTGGTTATCGTTAATTAAATTTAACCAAAATCTTTTGACTTGATACCAAATTTCTTTTTCTTGTTCTTTTTTTGTATATTTTTATAGCTGTCTTTTTAGAAACAACAGTACGACAGAGATTCGTGCCGACTCTATCCATCTTTTTTCCATTGATGTATCCGAAGGGACCACAGAGCCTTGGCTTTCCCAATCATGGCTGTTCCAGATCTTGGTTCACTGTAATGGTCCTCGAACTATGGATTCTACCATTTTGCGCTTTGGAGGTTTCCGTGAATTATTTCGTTTTTGCGATTTCGTAATATGTTTGTTTTCCGTGTCAGGATTGTTAGCCCTACGCACAGCCTTCTGGGGGGCTCCCCTCCTCTACAGTTCTTGGGGTAGCTGCCCATTTCGGTCAGGATGTCTTTAGCCTTTGTAGTTTCTCCTACTTACTGCAAAGCAGCAGTTGTGTTTGGTGGGCTTGTTCTTCCGCTCTCTTCGCCGTTGGGAATTGAAACTGTCCCTCTTTCACCACTGAGACCGTTGACCTGTCACATTCGCTGGATGAAGCCACGCTTTTAACGCGACGTGTCTTGCCCTCACACAGTGTATCCTTGGACATAAGCGGTTTTAGTTCCCTCAACCCTCATACTCGGGCCTCTCGTCCTCGATACCGCCGCCAAACTCCCGCAACTGCTTGCAACCAATTTGCCAGCAATACACAGCTTATTTTGAGCCTAACCTCCATATTGTGCCATTTAGCTATGGCTCTTGAGTGTGCAGCTCGCCGGGGTCTTTTTTAATTAAAAACTCTTTGCGGATCAAGCCAAACCACATAGGTCCTACAGAATCATGGAAACAACTCTACATTCTGTTCTAAATTCCATTCTGTCTTTTATTTCATACCTAAAACCTTTTCAAAACAAAACATTTTCACTTGAAAAACAAAGTAGAATAACTAAGGTTCATCTTAAGCAAAAATTAACCAGGCCCTAGTGCTTGGGCAATCAGGTTGCAGGGAATGGAACTTTGATATATCTTGTTGAGCAGGAGGTCTGTGTAATGGTTGAGTACGAGACTAAGAAGTTATGGTCACGAGTTCGAATCCTCCTCCCATATCCTGTTATAACCGAAAAGAGGTGAAGAACGGGAATAAAACTCAACTATAACAAAAACAATCTTATTGAGGTCTGACACAAACAATGCGCTAAAGTGACAACTGTCGACGTATTTGTATGTTGGAAGGAGAACCATTAAAGAACCGAAAAGACTGTTAAACAATGTTAAATGTATTAGGCATTAAATAACTTAAATTCAAAAAAAAGTTTTAAGCTCAAATTCTCCACTGCGCTTTGGGAGAAGGCGGTGGAAACGAAATGAAGTGTGGAAATGATTGCAAACTTTTCTCTCTTTAGATTGCTTCATTATAAAATAAAACAAAAAAAAATTCGTAAGCGAGAAGCAAGTTCTCAAATTTCTATTTTGCAGGAAGGAGAAGAGATGAAAGTCTTAATTCTGAAATTACTTTTCCGTCGGCGCTTTTTCCTTTTTGTTTCAGAGGAGGAAGATGAGTGGACGGGAGGGAGAAAGTTTTGTTGATTTTTCAGCTACAAACGATTTTTAAACAAAAAAGAAAATCTGATAATTTATTTAGCTCCAGGAAAGTTTGGCGTTGCAGTAGAAGGCGGTGATTTTACTCTTGATATGCAAAGAAGAGGAGAAAAAATTTTTGAGTTGTTTTATCCTTTTTTGGAGACTTTTCGAGCCAGCTATGTGGATTAATTGGGTTTTGGTTTTCCCCAGAAGGTTATTTCTGGTGACCTTCCAAGAAAAGGATTTTGTATAACGGGAAGGAAAGTTCTATGATCGGAAAGAAAGAAAAGGAAGAGGCAATCATGCGGATTCATTGTTTTCCGAATGCTCCATTACTTTTGTTGTGAAAAAGAAACATCTGGTGAAAGGTTTTCTCCTCCTCCTCCACTTCTCTTCCGACAATTCTTCCAAGCCTTTCTCTTATGTTTTAACAGGTTTAGTCTTGATCTTGTTGTAATTAACGAGGAAAACGTGACGGATTTTGCGGTTACTCCACGCCGTCTGGAGATAAAAGAAACCGAGAAAATCCTCTTTTGAAAGTCTCGTTAAACGGATTTACATCCTTCATTTTCCTTTTCCTTTTGCTAGGTGAAAAGGTTTAACGACTCTTTTAGGTGTGACGTCATAATAATAATAATAATAATTAGAATGGTGCTTGAGGATGCTTGTCGAATTCTGGAACAAACCAGAGAGAGTACACTATGTAATATAGAAAGAGTAAATGTAAGAACTTTTCTAGACCATCAAAAATAAGATAAGTACTACATAAATAAGTAGATAGCCAAAAAAAACAGATAAATAGAACACACAAAAGATGTTGAGAAACCCTGGAATGATCAAACCTCAAACCCTCAAACCAACGAGACAGTCCGGTTCTTAACAATGATCTACTCCGAACAAACAAATATACATAATACAATAAATAAATAAATACAAAATAAATTATATATGAAAGGTATATATATATATATATATCCACTATATACAGGGTGGATCATTTTTGTCTCTCCAGTCGAATTCCTCGGAAGTCATGGTAGTTAACGAAAATTATTTTAGACAAAAATTCCTCGTTTCTAAAAGGCAAATAATGTAATGTCCAGATGACGAGTTCAAGATCAAATCAAGGCCAACTGTGATTACATATATTTAATGTATATATGTATGGATACATTATATATTATAATACTCTGTATATAATTATATATACACATATATATAAACCCATATTTCTGACCGCAGATTCAGAAAAAGCGAAAAATTCTACGTTCAAATGATGTAACAAAGTTATAGTTCAAATGACAACGAAGATAGCTAAAAAGTCAAATTTCATGATAGCTGAACCATTTGCATGGGCACCACGACCTTCCGACTCGACATCTCCTGACTTCTACTTATAGGAATACTTGTAAAACGTCGTTTATGAACCAACATCAACTCGAGAAGACGTGATAAACAGAATCAAGCTTGCAAGCTTGCTCAACATACTACAAAGGTGACCTATTTTTGGGGGTAGAATAACAATTGACCTATCTTTGGTGTCATCTGGACCACTACTATGCTACATTATGTGAACCTAAAATTTTCTGCTCTTTCCCAATCTTAAATCAAAAATAGCTAGCTACCTCAGTTTCGGAGAAATTCGACTGGAGAGATTAAAATGATCCAATAATTTTTAAATAATATTCTGTATATCCTCCATTTTGTTTTCCTTTTATTTCTTGGCAGGTGGGAGCTGGAGAAGCTTTAACAACTCCTTTAGGTGTGACACTATCATCTCCACCTCGTCACAGGATTAAAAGAGACTCCAGGCAAGGGTTCTACAGGTCGGTGAGAAATCCTTATCGTAGGTTCGACACCTCAGAACCTGGTCCGTCATCTACCGCCACTTCGACGAGGACGACACCGACGCCGACTTTCATTCTGTCGGAGCGACCGAATTATCTCGTCGGTTTGAGGATCATTCCACAGTTTCAAACATCTTTCGTATGTTCAACGACTCGATCATCCGGCTACAGCGACAGCGCGTCTGACTCATCCGGCTCTGACGAAATAACTCCCATTTTCAAGACAAAGGTGAGACCTAAAACAATAGAGGGTGAGTCTAGTTTGAAGAAACCACCGCCTTTTAAATTACGAGATTTGCATCACCCGAAAGTTCGCGAAACCCTTCTACAGAATTATGATTTGTCACCTCCCATCACTAACAGCAAAATTTTCTTTCCGGCTTCTTGGAATTGGAAGAATTCGGAGAGTGGGACAACAGCCTCTACGAGTGGAAACAATGCCAATTCAACCAGAAACGATCAAGAATCATCCAGTGTCGGGACTAGGAACGTGTCAAGGATTTCTGACTGCGTTCAGTATACTTTTCCGACAATACATGAGGGTCTGCATCACCAGGGTGTGCAATCTGCTGTCACGGCGACGGACGTTCCGAGGTTGAGAAAGTTTAAGAAGAACATACCGTACTCACAGATGAGATTGTTAGACGAGGCTAAAACGGAAGCGGAAACGGAAGAAGAGAGAGCGAAATCAGTGACTCAAAAGAATGAGGAAATGAATTCGATGGTGTTGGAATCTGAATCTTCCATCTCGTCGACGGATGAGGGCATGAGGATGACGCCGGTCGTGTTCATGAGAGAGATGACTTCAGATCTGGAACAAGATGGATTTCAAGGAGATGAGAGTTCGAATTGCATGACGTCGGCGGAGAATTCTCTAGAGAAGATTAACATAAGCGAGTCGAACGTGAGGAAATGAAGAACTGAGATTAGAGGGAGTTGTGTCAAGTTCAACGACTAAAAACAAAGCTCGGAAAAAAAGGAAAACAAATCAGAAGAAAAAAGTTTGTCTGAATAAACGCGTGAAAAGTAATGGAGATGAATTTATTTAGCGTGAAAAAGGGACCAAAACAAAAAAAAATTGTCCCAAAGGTTAATTAAATGAGGTTCGTCGTTTCGCTACGATTAAGCTGCCTCCTCCTCCTCCTCCTCCTCTTACTGCTTCCTCTTTTTGTACTTTCCCTCCGGAATTTTCTCACCTTCCGTTTCCTTTTTATTTTCCTTTCATTGTCCCCATTGGTTGTGTTGACTGTTTTTCTCTTCCATTTCTGGTTTTTATGTTCTTCTCATACGGTTTTCCTTCTTCTTCTTTCCTCCTCCTTTTTCTTTTTTTTTTTCTTAATGATTTTTAAGAGGAGAAAGCCTCAGTTCCTACTTCCGTGTAACTCCAACCGAGCGACGTTTTTTGTCTTCCTGTTGTAAAATTTCCGTGAATCAGAAGTTGAGATGGAGTTCTTTTTAAATAAGTAGGTCCGTAATGACAATTGTACGAGGACCAGGTTAATGATACATGATTCCAGGGTATTAAATACCCACAATCAGTCTCTCATGCACTGAAAAATCATGTCTCTCAGGCATAGAAAAATGGGCACCCTGCAGAAGTTTTATGATGGAAGTTTTCCAGAGAACAAATATGAGAGAATGTTAACTTACCTTCTGACGTCACAAGAGGCCATCTGACTCTATAACCAAAAATACAGGCCAAAACATGATTCTGAACAATTAAAGCGGACACTTTTGGTCTTGCCCTTTTAAAAGTCTTAATCGTGTTCATTTTCAATCTCCTCTATTTTATAGCAGAAAATAAGAATTTAGGGTATTCTGATTCCATTCAGTTAATTAGTTTAGAGAATAACGAAATTTAAAAAGAGCTTAGCTGGAGGAGGTAAAAATTTGGTTTTCTGCTTCGTTTCAAAAATGAGTAAAAACTACTATTTTAGACAAAAGCTAAGAAAGAACCAAACAATAAGATAGACGAACGCTTTAAAAAGGAAATGAAAAGAAAATTTAGAATTTAACAAGCCACGGTGAACGAATAAGCTCGCGAAAACTTCCCAACAGCTTAGATTTAAAGCTAACAACAAGAACGGTGCAACGAAACGGTTTTGAACCACGCTCCCTGCAGCCGTCCTTAATCAATAACTATACTATCAGGATCATGTTGAAGCAAAATCCTCCGTTGACGACATCGGATGTTGCCGATATAAATAAGTCATAAATAAAGATGACAATTATATTATTCGTTAAATATTATTTAACGTTCGATAAATTTATACTTTGATATTATACTAAAAACTGACAGAACTTTCCAGAAGACCTAATACCAGCGAACTACTCTATATGAATCATCTATCGGTACTCGACTGTTTTCTGTCAAGGACTACCAGCATTATCATAAGTAATTCTAATGTCTCACGCATACAATATAACAATGAAAATAGTGCATTGAAAAAGCCATTAAAGTTAAGAGGGTAAAGTGAGCTTTGGGTCCAAAAAGCTTCCAGGAGCAATAAATGTGTCCACGTTGATTTCGATTTTTGATTTCGATTTTTGAAAAATTTTTATTTGAACTTAGTAAATACTAAAAATATTAGTGGTAATAAAGAAGGTGGATGTCATTGAAGTTGGGCACTTGTCCGAAAATACCCAGAAATAACATAAGGGCTAAATAACTATAAACTATTCTGGAGAAAGGAAATTACACGGGTCCCACAACTCACCTCTTTTGATTCGTATTGATGGCAAACGGAAGTAAACGTGAATGTCATCATCGTCGTCGTCATCATCACCTAGGCCTTGACGAGATCGCTCTTATCCTCGTTCTCTCGCCCCCAAAAATTAATCTTACCATAGACGTGATATAACTTCAAAAATGGACCTCATCATCTTTTCAGCAACAACAGCTCGTGTCGATCGATTTGAAGAAGAAGACACCTGAAATGAAAAAGACAGAGAAATAAGTAGACAAAATTAACGAGAAAAGTTAATAATTTAACGCAGACTTTCTGTTTCCCCTAATCTATTCTCATTTGTTTTACTTCCCTACCCCGCCCACCGTGTCTTTTCGAGAAGAATTAAAGAAAAAGATTTCTTCAAATCAGATGGATGAAACGTGAAGGGGGAGAGAAGACAG
>JADMLL010000002.1:1429003-1444345 GCA_016920875.1 Columbicola columbae
TTTTGCTAATCTTTTCGATTTGGGAACAGAAAACGACGACTTGGACTACTTGACGACAACCGAGTATCCTGAAATGGTGTTAACTGGAAGTTCATCAACCGTCATTTCTTTCGGACAAGGTTTTGATTCAACCACCCAGTTCGCCGTGACCGATGCATCGCCACCTAAGTCTCAATATGGACAAGATGGAGTTGGTGATTTCTCAGGTAGATATAACCTCAAAAAGACACTCAATGAGACATTGACAACGAATCAAAATTGTAAACTCTAACGAAACTTTTCAATTTCAGGAGAAAAACCACATCCTTCTAGAAAACCTATCACTTCTGACGGACAACATCCCACCGACCAATACCATTCACAGACCTCAGAAACCAAGCCAAGCGAACAAGGATCTCTTGAACCATATGATGGAGTAGAAGGTCACCCAATGCCTGGTGAATTTTCTTCAGAAGACGACTATGATGGAGAGGACGAAGAGCCCTACGGCCCCGGAACGTGTCGCTACGCAGGAAAAGTTTACGTCTCCGCGCAGCAAATACCCAGGGATGATCCTTGCGATTTCTGCTTCTGCTTCAGAAGCGACATAATATGTTTACAGCAGAGCTGTCCTCCACCAATCCCAGGATGTCGCGATGAACCCATCCAAGGCTTCTGCTGTCCGAGATACGAGTGCCATGTGAAAATGGCCACACTTAACGTGACCTCAACGACAACGACAACGACCACGACACTTCCACTCACTTCTTTTTACATCCCTACAAAGGATCAGCCACTAGAACTGGATGCTTCGTACAAGGAAAAGCTTACAGGGTGGGACAAGCTATTCCTCGGCATCCGGGCCATGCATGGACTGCGTTTATACCGGCCGATCGACCTTTTCAACATTCCTTTAAGGATTTATCTAACAACAATGTTGTGTTACAGATGCAGAGGAAACGGACGAATGGAGTGCGAGCTAAAGTTTGTACCCCAGAGCCTATGATAAGGAAGATGATCGTCCCGGCAGAGAACACGACGTCGCCGTCTAGCGAAAGATAGAGGTGAAACCGAGGAAATCAGTGATAAACTAAGAGGACATGCTGGCACAAAGGTTTTCCTCTGAGTGCTTTCACTTTTCCATAGAGACTGTACATGATTAGCAAAGACGGGTGCCAATATCGAAATGTTCGAAGTCGTGCCTTTCTTTTCTAAAAAAAAGTTTTCGCCAGTTGCCATCTTTATTTTTCCTTAACGAATGCCATTTTTTGATTAACGAACGAACGAACGCTTGTGCGAATGTTAATTACTATAAGCAGAAACTTTTTTTCCTTTTTGTTTTGTGGCTTAAACACGTGTCCGACTGAAATCGAAAATGTGGGTGAAGCTGTTTCGAAGCCCAAGGGTCCAAAAATCATTTTTAATTTTCTTTAGCTGTATAATGCGAATCGATGGAACACCTTTTGACGACAAGCGCAACCCTCTGATTCGATTAGGAATAAGCCTATTGTACTCGAAAGCTCAAAGTGATGTATCAAGGTCACGACTGGCCTCTCGTTGCTGCATTACTCTTGTTGTCTTGAGTGAACTTACTCGTCGATTTCACTGAGAACTACAGCAACGAACGGTTTCCTTTCTTGAATTCATTTTTTTCATGTGGACTTGAGTATATAATCATTACTGGAGAGCTAGACCGGGTGGAAGTAAGGAGGAGGGCCATCTTGCACCTGGTCAGGGGACTCAATGCTATTAACTGGGATGGGTATTTTCTTTTAGCGGCTGAAAGGATTCCCATGTTACTGTTGGTAACACCGATCCTAGTTCACCGGCTTCGCTTTCATTTTTTCTACTTCCTGAATCTTTTGTTTTCTAGTCCCAACATGGAATAGAGAGGAAAGGAAATGCAGAAGAAATTATTTGAAACATAGCCCTCCTCACAATCATTTGATGAAAAATGTTCTTAACAGTTTAATTAGCAGAAATTGACAGTTTTTAACTTATTTTTTTGTTTTTCTACTAAACTTCCTCTTCTATTTATTATAATTGTCCTAATTTGTATAAGTTTTAGTCATATTTCTGCTTCTTGAACTTAGAACATCGTGTTTGAAATTATTTTTTTTACCACTTTGAGCTTTCTAATTTTTTATACTCTAAGATAGATATCAATATTTTTTGAACTTAACTTTTGTAAGGTATGACTGTATATATTTTTCATAAAACTTTTTAAAAATATTTCTCTGTGATTTATTGGGATGCATATCCTGAATGTCCTGTCCATCTACCTTCTTTCTCTTTTTCCTTCCGGTGGGGTATTATATAGTGGGGAGCCTTTTACAAGTGTGATTTCCCGAAAAGTAATGTGTAAATATATACTGATACATAATATAATGAATAAAAAATAAATTGTTACACATCAAAAAATAGTACTATTACTAAAGATTCTGTGATATCCATGTCTCAGCATTCTTGTGTCTATGACTGACTCACTAACTGTTGACCCCCTATGACTTAGGATTTTCGAATTTTTTATTTAAAAAAAGGGAAATCCTTAGCCAGCAATCATCGACTCAAGACTAACATTTTGCTGAATCCTTATTCAATAGCCATTGACCCGGTAGTTTCTAATCGGGGCTATTCTTGTCACAGTAAATGTACAATAAAAGAAACCGCAAATGCTGTTGGATAGCGAAATACCAGGCATTTATCGGAAGTTTTAGAAAAAATAACTTCCACTTCTAGTATTTATAATTTTCTAACAAGGATCGCCCCATTAGAAAATACCAGGTCAAACTGCTGAATAAGGATTCAAGTCAAAACGCTGGGTCGGTGATTGCTGACGAATCCTTTTATAAAATAAGAAAATCAAATAAAAGAATAAATAATAAAAGTAAGTAAATAATATAAGTAATAATAAATAATATAAGTATAATAATATAAGCAATATAAGTAATTAAATAATAAGAAAATCAGGAATCCAAAGTCAGTCAGAAGTCAGTCTGAGACTGTACATTGTTGTCAAGTAGTTATCCGAGAACACGGACTTCTTAAAGTCTGTAGCAATAGTTCTAGTTTTAGGTATGTAGAAAATTTATTTAATTTTATTATAATATGTTCCTAGCTTTAAATTTTTTTAAAAATTATTTCTTGGGATGTAAAACGCCCCTCATACAACATATAGTAAGGAATAAACAAAATACTCGTACAAACTGTTACTTACTTTTTTTTCATGGACCCGCCCATCCGTTAGGGGTGAGGAAGCAACTAAGGACTTCCAACTGGCACGATCATCCGCTATTGACGTCAGAGAACCGGGTTATCAGACGGGATTCGGCCAAGGCCTTCATCCTCCTGAGCCACCCCTGCCGCGGGCGGCCATGGGGTCGCTTTCCGCCCGGGCACTCCGACAGGACCCGACGAACCAGGCTTTCTGGGGGGAGCCTTTGAACGTGCCCAAACCATCGGAGGATGGATCCCTCGATCTGGAGAAGAAGCGGCTCGACCTGAAGCCCCTCGCGAATGGCTATGTTACGACACCTATTCAGCCTCGAAACACCGGCCACCGCTCGGAGATACCTCATTTCGGCCGCTTGTACCCGGGATCTGATCCTTCATCACCCACAGCTCATGACCATAAGTGAGGACAGGAACATAAACGGAGCGGAAGATGCTGAGCTTCGCCTGGCTGCTCAGCCCAGCCCTCCTCACTAGGGACCACTCCAACTGCCCCAGCCTAAACGATCCGCGACGCGATCTCTGCGTCTGTCCTCCATCACTCGTGAACCAGACCCCAAGGTACTTGAACTTCTCCACCTGCCCCTGCGCAACCCCACGAAGGCGGATAACAGGCACTTAACGGGCTTTCTCGAGATCACCATAACCTCCGTCTTGGTCACGCTGAACTTCATCGCAAAAGATTCCCGAACCACTTCGTTCTGGAGCTTCTCCCACATCACGCGAGTCGGTACGTCGACCGCGCGCTTCTGTGGCTTCGGCTCCGTCCCGCCCAGGTTGAGCTAGCACACCACCAAATGGTGGTCGGTTGACAGCTCAGCCCCTTTCATAACCCTCATGTCGCAGATGATCCGCCTCGCACACATTGGCACCATGAAAAGTCTATTTAGACTTCTGCCCAAGTGTGTCACGGCACCAAGTGTACTTGTGGACGTCCCTGTGCTGGAAGAAGGTTACAATACAAATACAAATATAGAACAATACAAATTGTTATATATAAAAAATTTATATTCTGTTTAAATGCAAAAAATGTCACAAAAAAGTTTTAAAAAGATTCGTCTTTAAATTTGTTGCAACACAATATTCCTTCTTCTAAAACTTTTCGGACAAGACAAAAAGCACATCACCATGGATATGATGCCAGAAAAAAAGCCAAACATCGGATCCTGCTTCAAACTGAACCACCGCAGAAACTTCGTTATTATTCCACAAGAGACAGCAAACACTTCTTGTAGTCGCCAGACGTGTCACCCTGGAAGTAAATTAAACAGTGAAGTGAATATGTTACGGTAAAAATGATAAATGGGACAAATATTTCGGCAATTATTCTTGGTCAATAAATTTGTCCCTCTTCATAAACAATCCTACACCAACCACAAGTATTTATTAACCGTTTCCTCATACAACCCGTGTCTGGTGGCCCGATAATTGGCTATCAACAGAGGTTTTGCTCAAGCACTGCAGCCAGACACCCGTCACACAAGAACTACACGAAAGAAAATGGAAGTATTTAGGACACACTCTTCGAAAAGGACCCTCCTGGACGCAAGTCAAGGCGCTTGGGAAAATCAGAAATCAGAGGCACTCTTTCACAGCGACCGTATCCTCCTGATAGGAGTTGGATTATATTATTATTATTATTATTACTACTAAGCTTGGTAAACGTGATAAATTGGACTACACATCAAAATACCAAGCGAGAAATGCTTAGGTCTTTAAAATTTAAACCGAAAAAAAATTTTACGGAAAATCTACTACTCAGATCTACTGATACGGAAAAGTAAAAGATCGTAGGATTGTCTAGAAAACAGGAGACCCCCTGATTTAGGGAATAATTCAGTCCTCGTATTTCCCAACTAAGAAACGAATACGATACCTTGATGTAAGATTCCAAGGACTTTCCATATTTTGAATTGAAGGACTGCTTTATATCTTCCAAATCTATCTCGCTTCTCGTGACTACGAGTCTAATTAAATCTCGGTCCCTCGTCCCCATGCCGGCCATGCTCTTGTAGAGGCATTCCGCAAAACTCCGCTTTGTTCTTCACGCATTTCACTGCAAACAGAACAAAACGACATATAGTCTACACAAATAAACTCGGGCATCGATATACTGTTTATCGTTAAACCGAACCCACCGATTGCCAAAAGGCCATCTTCTATGTCTCCAGAGAATTCATTTTAATGGCTTTTTCGAAGGAATGACCAGTAAGCTTCTCGTATTCGTGGAATACCGCTCGAAGTTGAGCATAACTCCTGGAGCATAAGATGGCGTTGAAAGTTGACTCGTCGGTCCCAAATCGAAGTTCGCCTGGAAAAAGTTGTAAAATGTAACTCGAACCTAACAAATGCCTTTTCCGCATGTAAAAACGTATAAGGCTTCTTACCTGCCCTTAAAAGAGCTTGGGCGTCGGCCATAGCTTCAGACGGATCTACGTGCATGGATTCATCCCTTCCTGCCTGGCAGAGAGAAACAAGCAATCTTTTGAAGTTCCCTGAAGTGTCCGACGCTAAATCATTTTCTAAGGAATTGTTGTACACTGAAAACGCATAATTCAAATTTGTGAACTTTATTCACTGCGATTTCTTTAATTAGGCGCCAAATTCCCTGACTAAGAGAACTTTACATCGATTCTACTTGAATTGCCACTGCCAAAATGTAATTGACAGTCTGGGCGAGGTGCCAACCCCCCAGGGCTAATGATTAGCCTCTTTCTTTTCCAACACGCGTCAGTGCTGACAATCTTAAAGTAGAAGAGGCTTCAATGCGATTAATTCACCCAGTCATTATCTCAATCTACCTCTATAATGAATAAACAAAAGTGATGCTCACGTGATTGATAAGCCATTTTGATGTACTGAATCTCGGCATTGCCCAAAGAACAAAGGACTTCGATTAAAGTGCTTTCTGTTGTACCGACGCCAGCAACAGCATGATGAAGTTCCTTGGCATAGAATTCGGGAAGTGGAGTCATGAGAGCGACCAACAAATCCTCGAAGTGTCCTCTTGTTTCCTCTTCAAGTCCTTCACCAAATCCTGTAAATGAAGTCCGTTTATGTTGTTACTTCTTGTATACTGTCTTCAAACCAAGAATCATTCTATCTAGTTTGTTTGATATCGATATTGTTCGTCTTTTAGAAAGTCAGAACACAAAAATTCTGATTAAGAGATAGAAGTATAGAATGTTGGACAAGGAAATCCTTCAGCTTTCAAGACATACTGGCAACACAGCTACGACACCTTCGTCAGAACTGCTGTCAGCGTCGCGAGGACAGCGAACAGCAGGAAACTTTAAATCGTGTTCATACAATTTAATTAGTTTAGTCTTCCCTTTCCTCCTTCTCTTTCTACTGGACACAAAACAGACATCAGCTAAAACGTTTACGTCTTGCTAGTATAAACATTTTCGAATTTGTTTTAGTTCCTTTGAAAAGAACAATAATCAATATTGGTTCTGTTCTGATTTCTGTTATTTTAATGCCCGAAAGTCTTTTCGTGACGCTTGGGCGCCCTTTCTTTGTCAGAGGTCAACATGAGACTCCCTGGAGAAGGTCCAACTCCGAGAGGAAACAAGTGATGTAAACTAAAACAGTTTTTAAGTCAGCGGAAGCACTTTTGCAGTGACCTTGGAATCCTTATCTGTTGGCGAAATCTTACCTTTCCGTATAGCGTTTTGAACTCTTTGGCAATTTCTTGCCTCTGTAGATTGCTTCTCTTGGTCAAAACGGAAATGATGGTCGCTTCGTCCGTTCCGAAACCTTTCATAGCTTTCCTGAGAATTTCCGCATCTTGCCTAGGGTAAAACGGATTGGCTGGGCGGACGGTTGGGTTGGTCTGAAACAAAAAAAAACAGAGTCTTTGAAACTAATGACAGTGATTCAAGACAGGCTAAATCAAGACAAAAGGGCGAAAACATCTGATGCGATGCCTGCCTGCATGCAAAGTCGTACAGACAAGAAAAGGAACTGTGTTAAGAGTAACAGTTTTCCACAACTATTAAAAAGAAATTCAGAAGACAAAAGAAATGTCTGTTTTAAATCAGCTTATCTAGGGGTTGCTGATTACACTCGGAAACGGTCTAATGCGAGAGGATTAGAGGTTGGGGAAGGAAAATTCAAATTAGTGAGCTATACTGAAGCTAAGCAACGTAGCATCTAACAGCAGTCACCTCACAACAAATTAAAATCAAACTCGAAAGCGAGACTGAAGCCAAGGCTTTGCCTAACCATGCACTCACCTTCTGTTGAGCCTGTCCCATATGGCCCGGATGGTGGTAGCTGGGCGTTCTAGAGTTCTGTTGAGGTAAATAAGGTGAACTAGGCAAATTATTGGAGGAAGACTGAGCGAATGAATGAGAGGCTATATTTGGATAAATTGTTTGCTCAACATTACCCCCAGACGAAGGGGGAGGATAAGAAGCAGAAGGGTACGGAATGTTAGCACCCGAAGGAGGATAAGGTGAAGTTGCCGTTGGGGGAGGATAGAGCTTCCTGGGGCTGGAGGATAGGCAAGTTCCTGGCAACGTAGGATAAGGAGTGGTACTCGACGCAGGGGAATACGGTGAGGTTCCAGGCATCGGAAATGAGGAACCAACTGGATATGGGGTCTGGTTGGCAGGATAAGGTTGGAAACCGGTTGTGGGGATACGGTGCAGTTCCACCGATCGGAGGATAGGGATGCTGAGAAGTTGGATATGGAGGATAAGGGTTGTTAGAAGGTGGGGCTGAAGGATAGCTAAGATTTGGCGGGTAAGGGTGATTTCCATGCCCCTAGAATAAAAATAAAAAGTGCTTACCGAGTGTTACTATGAGACAAAATAAATTTTAGAAAATTATTAGCGAAAGAATGAGACAAGTGGCTGTGTTTCTGTACAGGTCATTTGAGAACTCAACTTACCGGTGCAAACGGCGGGTAACTCATTCTGGCACACAATTTACAAGCCACTAATCTGAAAAAGAAATAATTATACATATAGCATAAAATGATAAGGCGAGACGACTACGACGAAGCTACAAGGGCATTATATGGCTGATAAGATATTAAAAGATACTAATTTGAAAAATGTAAGTTTTTTTAGAAGTAGATGGTTCCTAAGAAAATCTATTCCGTCCCAACAATCGCTCAAATTATTGATAGACAAAAGTGAATCAGGGCCGAATTAATTGCTCGAAGCTTCATCTACTTGAGAACTCAAAAATCGATCCTTTATTTACACATCAATCAAGGAAACAAAGCCAAGTCTCACAACCGTAAACAATACTCACACCATTAAAGTACATCAATTCACTCATAAAAGCTACCACGACAACTCTACGAACACATCGTGTCGACCTTGAAAGATTCACTTTTAAAACTAACCGGATAACAAACAAACCAAACAAACTCCCGAAAATCCGAGCTGGTTAAAAATTCAAGAGGAGTATTAGTCGGACAAAAGTCCTTGACACTAATTGTGACCCGTTCTGTAAAGACAACATCATTCCAGTAGGATTTTATTAAATAGTAATAAACACTATAACATTCAATAACCTAATGATAATGTCAAAACTATTATTTTGTAGAATGTCTGAGAAGATTTAAAAATCAACAGGTAACAGTAACAACACCCTAGTTGACATGACAAAGAAATCGTTAGACTGACATAATTAATCTAAATTTTAAAAGAAAACAAGAACTATAAATAATTTACTGCAGAACTATAAAGCTTTTTAAATACGTGATAGAAAGGTTTTATTAATGAAATAAAAAGGAGAGAGGTACGGTATAAAGATTACTTACAGAAGAGAGAACGGTGATAAACTGATGGAAGCTTGGGTGTGTTGTCTTAAGCTATTTAAAGCAGACGAATTTTGAAAGTTGGCAACACTGTGGGATGCGCTTGCTAGTAGCAAAATCACTTTTCCCTCGTTTGATAAAGGCGGATTTCGTTTCATTGAGTCATTAAATGAAACAGAATCATTTTGGACGAGACATTGACGTCATGAGATAATTGCGTAATTGTGAGTTTTACTTTGATTAGGTCATATTGATGACGCCAATGTTTTACCATGACTCCGTTCCGTTCCGTTTCAGTTTTCTTTTTTTTTAATTTTGGTGGCGTGAGAATCGTGTGACCGTTTGAAACCCACCTTCCATTGAATCGCTTTTTAACATTTTAAACCTCCCGTCATTTCACTCCGGTCGTGCCTACCGCGACCGGTCAATTGATTCCGACAAAAAATTCGATTCGATGTTTAAATTCCGACAAAAATTTTGCGAGAGTCGCAATCCAACCGTTGTCCAAGTAAGTTTGTCGTATTTTATCCTTCGTACTTCATCCATCGCACTTTACCAGTCTTTCGTTCGTACCGAACTGCCCATTTTCGTATTTTAGCCTTTCCATTTTTTTTTTTGGTCCTTCGAACCCTTATTCCTTTTTCGTTCATTTTCCTTAACAGGATGTTTAACATCAGAGTGGACATGTCCATAAAAATAATCAAAAATAAGTAAATCGTGACTGTTTCATAATCACAGAATTGGGTTTCGAGAGCATTCTATTAAAACTTCATATAAAGCACTTGGGTGGTCAATTGACGGATCCAGTAGATCCAGATGACATTTATATTTTTCTAAAAAAATTTAACGATGGACAAAGTTACAATTATTACTAACATAAACTGCACGAATGTTTAGAAGAAATCATGAAGTTCCATGACGGCATATTTATCTTAAGATTATCTATATATTTTATTATCATTACTACAACTCTACTGGCTTTGCCGCTTTATTGTTTTCAATTTGTAATTTATTTTATTTGCTTAGTCTTTATTCATCTTTGATTTATATTTTACTTTGTTTTATTTAGCTATTTATTGACTGCTTTTAGGATATTTCTATTTTTGATACTGTTGTTTCATTTAATTTTTTCCTATCTACTCCGTCTGTTCGCTGTTTAGTCCTTTTTTATCTGTTACTATTCGTGGTATTTTGAGTGATTGTTTACTTATGTGCTTGCTTAATTTTTTTATTTATGAATTTTCTGTCTCTCATTTTATTTCTTGAAGTTTGTTAACAATGTAACTATTTAAAATGCTAGCCCTAATGCTTCATGAACAAAGTAGGGCTCATTTTTTATATTGTATATTATATTATTATTTTTAATATTACGTTATTCATATGCTTAAAAAAGTTTTTAAAAAATTTTAAAAAGGTCAGTAGAGTAAGTTTGGTGTTAAAAACCAGAGTGACGATTGAGCGATGACTCATGGGTTTTGAATTGTTGCGCCTTCGAAGCAGACGTTTCAAAAAAAAATTTTTTTCCTAATTTCACTCGAATCAGACGTCATAGATAACATTGTTTTTATTTTTGTAGGCGTTTAACTTTGAGTTGGCTTTATATCACCTTAATCTTCCGTTACTATGATGACAACGGCATTGGTGAGAGGAAATCATCATTGGCAAGTGAATCATGTTAGGAAGTAATTAACAACGAGACATGAATTCATGGTTGACTTACAATAGCAAAATAGGTTTTATTGTTAGAAAATGTGGAAAAGAACCTAATTATTAGTTGTTATTAGCCAGGCAAATCCACACTATCTACGTTAAACACAAAACCTTCTCCACACTTCCTGCCAAGTGCTCTGCTCCTCTTATCCTCCTGACACTTCTGAAATCCTTAGCCTCGTATTCCGCGCAAAACAGTCCAGAAGTTCCCAGAATACTTCCAACAATCCATCTGTTCAAACTTTTCTATTTGATGAAGGAATACCCGTGACGTCGAAACTTCCCTTTTCTAACGGTCACTTTTTATTAATTAATCTATTGGAGCTTATAAGGTTTCCAGATGACCCGTCCGCGAAGACAAAACTTTCTGGAAGTCCTCGGCTCTGCGTCGTAGTGACTCGTCGATGTTTTATGATCTAGTTCCTGGAGTGAGTGTTCGACTTGCAAGGAAAGGAAGTAGAGTTCACGTTATTCTGTTCTTCTTTTCCTTGGTTGTCCTTGTTGAGCTCTTTCATCGTCTTCCTTGATTTCCAAGACTTGCGGCAGAATTTTTGCAGGCTCTGCCATTTGTCCTTGGAGTCCAAGATTCCTTCGATGATTTTGTCCATGTTGAGATCCAAGTTTTCCTGGAGTTCCATCCTTTCTAGGGTCCATGTTGGGCATCTCTTGAGAGTGTGATCTGCGGTGTCCTCTTCTTCCTTGCAGTAATCGCAGATCGGCGTATCTCTTCGACGAATCCTGTGCAAGAATGCGTTGAAGCAGCCAACGGTCACTTAACTCAAGTCACAACTTTTCCAGTACCTGTATCCTTCCCCCTCATTCGGCTGACTTCAACCAATATTGTACTGTGGTGTCCCAGTAGTTTCCAGAAGTTGCACTAACAATCCGAATTCAAAGATTTTTACTATAGTCTGTTAATTGATCTCTCTGTTTTTGTTAATTAACAATAAATATCAACACAAATAAGTAGAAATTTCAACAGTGAAGTAGTAACAGTAGCAAAGTTTCTTTAAATATATATCACTTTTACTGACTGGTAATGTACCCGAATCAGCAATCAAGCGAAATACTTCTAAAAATAAAACACCATCAATGTTTAAATTAAATTAGTGAAATATAACTGGGGATGGTAACTGTCTCTTGGTACAAAGCCTTCGGATCTAAAGAATCAGACTCATAAAAAACAGAAATTTCCAATTTTTAATTTAACTTTCGTACACTGGGTCCTAGTTAGACCTCTAACTTGCTTTAAGTTCATACCACCTACAGCATAGAATATCCTTCAAACGGAACAGAGAATGTTTCTAGAAATCAAGTCTGAATGGAGGAAGTTTTGTAACGTTCCAAAGAGAAGTAAAAAAAAATGTTTTTGAGGGTGTCGGGGAAAACTTTTAAGTCATGCTTAACCCTCAAATAAGCAAAAACCTCAGTCAACCTCGATTCAAATACACTCTATAAGCAAACAATATACTCAAAACACTTTTTTAACACC
Organism: Columbicola columbae; assembly: GCA_016920875.1. NCBI lineage: Eukaryota > Metazoa > Arthropoda > Insecta > Psocodea > Philopteridae > Columbicola > Columbicola columbae. The sequence goes on from JADMLL010000002.1 coordinate 1,441,192, forward strand.
TAATTGTATAGTGCTAGAAGAGACTAAAAGAAGCCTTTTGAAAATAGAAAGTGGAGCTGCAAAGTACAAGAAGAAAGCAAGGACGTAATCAAAAAACGAAGTACTGAGGGATTGTGTAGCTTAAATAGATAAAGAGCAGCTAAAACAGAATGAAAAAAGGAGAGGCGAAATATTTCAAAAGAAATGGTGTTGGGGAAATAACAGTGAAGGAGAACATAGAGAAAAGAAAAAAATTTATGGAAGAACTAGGATTAAGAAACAAAGAAAACAAATAATAAAAAAGAGGAAAACTAAGAAGAAGTATACAACGTTATGTTACCTTGTTTTAATGTCGAAAGGCGCTAAATATAATATTATTACTATTATTATTCAAAACACTGTCATTGCTTACTAGACACTTTCCTATCTTGAATCCTTCTCAAATACTGTCTAACCTTCCACCCATGGTCACCAGGAAAATACCATGTAAACCAGGAGCGTCTCTGCCATCACAAAAAATAAATAAAAACACATAAATCTCACCTGGAACGTTATCGCTGACAAAACTTCGACTTAAATTATTTACACAAAACTATAAAACAAAACAAATGAAAAGTAGACAAACGTTCGGTGATGACTGACTCAAGTTTGACGGCGACGTGGTCCTACTAACAACGAATGATGTCATCACGTTTGACTCTCAAACTAAGAGGCGCAATGCTCCTGTTAAGCAATCTATTGTAACATTGACACTGTGAGATAGTTAGTGAGGAGAAGGAGAAGGAGGAGGCCTTGAGACACGTGCTTACGTGGTTTTTCTCGCTTATGCTTGTCGAGCAAATGACATTCAAAGGCAGAAAACAATTTTTTTCCTTTTTAAATTCTATTCGATTCAATAAATTGATATTATATTTGTTATCTTAATCTTAACTCAACAAATAATATCTACTCTTCTAAACCATAATCTATAAGCACTCCATTTTACACTATAATCCATATATCCTTTTTAATTGTTTATTGTCAACAATAATTTTTATTTATTTATTTATAAGTTGTTTATTAATTAATTCTCTTATACTATCTCCTTCCTAACCGCCATCTGACCTATGATTTGATTCACGTTCAGTTCATTTGTCACAGTTTATATTGTCCCCTCTTGGAATCTAGTCCTTCATAAACGTTTAGGGAACAGAGAATGCTTCCAACTTTTTGTTTTGTGCTTGACGAAGCAGAAATGCTTTTCCGCTTTTTGTTAAGAAAAAGGCACGTGTACCCAGATGATTTGGCGGTTGAGAATGGACGTGTGAAAGCTTTAAAACCGAGTTCGATTTATAGTTTTCTGGCTCTTTGTGCGTTTTTTATATTAAAGAAACTAATTCTTTAAGTGTTTGTCCATCTAGAGACTATGGAGAGATGTTGGAAGGTAGAACAGAAGTCTGTTGCTCTTGAAATTTGGCAATTGGCGAAGCCCAAACTTTTTGGACTTCGCAGCTCATTCTGTAATACCGACCTGGTGCTAGGTACCATTTATTGTTTTAATATATTATAAACTGATACTAAGACATTGTCAATAAATCGCGAAGCAGAGGGTCTGTCTTAACTTTATTAATTCTTTGGTAAAGCAGTTGACCGAGAATGACGGCACTTGAACGACAGATAGGCAGTGTCAATCTGTATAATTATGTCCTACAATTTGATTACTATGTAATATAAATATGCATAAAATTAAATTCGAATCAATTAATAATAAATATTTTTTTCTGACAGCGGCGGGCACAGGGATGGAGTTTGTCTTATGAGGGCAAACCAAATAATCAACTTACTAAAGCAACAGAGCAGCTAACTGGTGGTGTCTCAACTTAAACTCACTTCGACTGATCTGTACCGAAAATGCCAATATCGATCTGTTTACTTCCCTCCTTTCAGAAGAATTATCGAAGGAGTTCTTAAGTTGAGTGCCATACGATATTCGAATGTTCCAGCACTACGGGTACCAACGGACACTGAAAGGCACAAATGTTAATATTGAAATAATTCTTTAGATTCCATCAAACTATCTCAGGACAACACAGGTGCCAATCTGCGAGGTGACACAATCCCCAAGAGCCCTGAGGACAAATACTCGCGAAGACATCAGTGACAGTCATTTGTAACTCGGTAAAATATTTCGAGAATCAAACTCTGGTTTAAGGCTTCCACTCTTTGGGGACAAATATTTTTAAAGTTTATGTTCATTCACTTTCACTTTCACTTTCTTTCCTCACACCACCCTCTCCCAACAACCCATCTGTTATCTTTTCTTTTCTTTTCTTTTAATTTTGGCACATTTTGTACAAATCATAAGTACAGTAAGAACAAGATTAATTAAAGAAAAAAGTGGAAGACTATTTTCATCTACTTAAAAATAATGCAATATTCCATTTATACGTATAATACAATAGTTATACTGTAATTAATTTATGCTAATATTAGCAAATAGATATGTCTTGTTGAAAAATCCCATTTTAGAACAACTTTTCGGTGATCATGTGTATTGGATTTGTCAATGTAATTCTATAACCGTTCCGTTCCGAATTGAGAGTCGTCAAAACACATTAAATTTACCACATCGTCCCAGTGTCCTATCTTGAGAACAGATTACAGCCAAATAACTATAACTGATTATTTTCATTTTTATACACAGTGTGCGCAATTACACGAGATATAAATTATTCGCTGTTTCGTGATTTTTCAATCATAAATGTCTAACCTACTGTACAACGTTCATCCGGTTACTGCTTAGTACTCGCCTACTCGGTGAGTAATTTAGCTATCAACAGAATCGTAGTTCCGGAACGCCTCCGGTGTCTTACTCTATAACTAGTCTGTTTATATTTAAAGACCGAAATTTAAAGTTTTAAACTAATAGAAATAAATGAAAAAGTGTTTGTTGTCAAAAGAAGGCATTGGGGCGAAACAGGTTAATTCCTTTTCACTGTTTCATGTCCATCACATCAAATAAATGTGGATTTGTGTGGAATTTTTCTGTCTCTAGAGAAGTGTTCGTGTTTATTCCGTCCCATCTACAATTACACTCTGAAGGTATACGTTGATTTTTCGCCACCTGATCTGAATGCTCATTGTGACAACTTTCCACATAAACAATTATTCAGAATCACCGGAGGTTATTTTGTTT